>JAPKLW010000045.1:1120956-1131600 GCA_026898455.1 Plectranthus barbatus
GATGAAATATTCCACTATTTATTTGTCCAATAATCCTATCTCCACTATATATCTAATATGCATATATATACATCAATTACAAGTATAAATCTTCATAATTATATGAATATATATTTGGGTATAAGGTATATATATATATTTCAACATAACTCCAATTATTATATCTCATCTCCTTCCACCATAATAAAACCTTCCAAACAAATTCTTGTCTAAATTTTGATTTAAAATAAATTAATCAATTGATAATTCTCCCAAAATAATTTCCTCCAATCTTGATTTATAAAATTTTGATTCCTCGATCGTAACTTAAAATGGTATTGAAGGTTCTCAATAATAATTAATACACAAAATTTAGGGGAAAATCTCTTTATAAAATTGAATAATCGTTACAAAAGTCTAACTACATACGGGGTATTACATCCCCTCACCCTAATAAAAATTTCGTCCCGAAATTTACAATGCTTCAAAAAGCTCGGGGTACTTCTCTTTCATCTTGTCTTCTAACTCCCATGTTGCTTCTTCACGCCCATGGTGACTCCAAAGCACCTTCACAATTTCTGCGTCTCCTCTCTGTGCCTCTACAATTCTTTCCCTTAAATCTGGCACCATAGTCAAAGTTGCTACTTCACACCTCTTCCTCTCCGAAGGCGATATTATTTCTAGACGAAGTTTCTCAAACTCTCTAATCAAACTGCCTTCTCTTGTAAGCATACAACCTAACTGTGCTTCTCCCTTCCTGCTCAAGGCATCGGCTACTAAATTTGCCTTGCTTGGGTGATAATTTATCGTCAAGTCGTAATCATTCACGAGTTCTAACCATCTCATCTGCCTCATATTCAAATTCTTTTGTTCGAAGAAGTACTTCAAACTCTTATGATTAGTGAATATGGCACACTTCACCCCGTAGAGATAGTGTCTCCAGATCTTTAGCGCATGGATTACGGCAGCTAATTCCAAATCGTGAGTCGGATAATTCACCTCATGTGGTCTTAACTGCCTCGATGCATAAGCTATCACCTTCCTGTCTTGCATCAATACACAACCTAGCCCATTCTTAGATGCATCAGTGTAAACCTCAAAGTTCTTATCTAATTCAGGTACTGCTAAGACTGGCGCGGTTGTTAATAACTGCTTCAACTTCTGAAAGCTCTCTTTACATTCCTCTGTCCAAAGAAACTTCACACCCTTCTGAAACAACTGCATCATCGGCTTCGCGATCTTCGAGAAGCCCTCAATGAATCTTCTGTAATACCCGGCTAAACCAAAAAAACTATGAATCTCGTTCGACATTGTCGGTGATTTCCAGTCTATCACCGTCTAAATCTTGGCTGGATCCACTTTGATTCCATCAGCAGAAACAATGTGACCCAAGAACGTCACTTCTCTCAGCCAAAATTCGCACTTGCTGAACTTCGCATACAACTCCTCATCCCTCAAGGTTTGTAACACCGTTCTCAGATGTTGTTCATGCTCTACTTCGCTCTTCAAGTATATAAGAATATCATCAATAAACACCAACATGAAGTTATCGAGGTACTGATGGAATACTCGATTTATTAAATCCATGAACACTGCCGAAGAATTTGTGAGTCCGAACGGTATTACTACAAACTCGTAGTGACCATACCTGGTCCTAAATGCCGTTTTCGCAATGTCCTCCTTCCTGATCTTCAACTGATGATACCCCGATCGAAGATCGATCTTAGAAAATATTTTTGCTCCCTTGAGCTGATCAAATAGATCATCGATCCTCGATAACGGGTATCGGTTCTTTAGCGTCAACTTGTTCAGCTCCCGATAATCAATGCACATACGCATTGATCCATCATTCTTCTTCACAAATAGAACTGGCGCTACCCATGGTGACACGCTAGGCCGTATATAACCCATGTCCAACAGCTCCTATAGTTGGACTTTCAACTCTTGTAATTCCTTCGGGGCCATGCGGTACGACGCTTTGGAAATTGGTGGCGCTCCCGGTTCCAAATCAATGGTAAACTCTACCTTTCTATCTGGCGGCAATCCCGGTAATTCCTTCATAAACACATCCTCGAACTCCCTCACTATAGGCACATCTTGTACTGTTAGCTCCAGCTTCTCTTCTCCCTCCAAATATACCAGAAAGGCTTGATTTCCTGCCTTGCGTAACAACTTTGTTTCTTGAATTGCTGAAATCACAGGCACTCTTTGTCTCCTTCTGAATCCATGCACAAATGACTCTTCATTCCCTTGTTGCGGAATGATCACTCTCCTCTCGCGACATAAGATCGTCGCCTTATTCTCCGACAACCAATCCATCCCTAAGATAACATCCACATCGTGAATGTCCAGTACATTCAACTCTATTACTCGAATCTCATTCTCGTTAAGCTTGATTTTCAAGTCTCGGCATACTAAGGTAGAAATAGTAATTTCTCCTGAAGGTATCGCTACATTCAAATCTTGACTATTCTTTTCTACCTTAAGTTCTAGTGCCTCAACACATGCAGAAGAAATGAATGTATGCGATGCTCCAGTATCAAATAATACCATAATAGGTATGTCATTAATGCATCCCATACCTGCCAAATTTCCTTCGTCCTGGTTGCCATCCAAGGCATAGGCTCTGGCTCTCCTCTGCTGTCCGTCTCCCCCTGTTGGTTTCCCTCCTGATTCCTTGGTGGAGCCTGATTGCCCTACCAGCCTCCTCCTATGTTCCCAACATTGCCTCTCCAAGGCTGGCGGTGACCTCTAATAGCTCTCAACTGTTGATTAGCCGGTCTCTGTAAATTCTGATGATTTCCACCTTGTGCTGGTGGCGTTGGGCAGTGATTGGCATAATGGCCCTGGCCTCCACAGGTAAAACATCTCACTGCATTTCGCTGACAATCTCCGGCGTGTCTCCTGCCACACCTCTGGCAGTTTTGTTGACCTGCCTCTCTCTGGTCACGCCTCGGAGTCGGTTGGGGGTTGTTTCTCTGATAGTTCTGTTGGTCATGCCTCCCTTGGAAATTATGCTGCCGGCCTTGGTTGTGGCGTTTCTGGCTGCCTTGCCCTTGCACAAATTGCCTCGGCGGCTCCTCCCACTTCCTCTTTTGAATTGGGGCTGGGGCTTGTACCTCCTGTACTTCCCATTCAGGCATTTTCTTCTTATTTTTGGATGCCTCGATGTCCAATGCATGGCTCAGCAATTCTTGATAGCTTAACCCCTTCATAGTTGCTAGCTGTGTGCGAATCTCTTCGCACAATCCATCTCTAAACTTTTCCGCCATCTTCTGTGGCGTGTCCGCTAGATGCGGCGCCATTTGGAGCAGTTCACCAAATTTGGTGTCATAATCCTCTACCTCCCTCTCCTTCCGATATTGCTTCAGAATTTACTTCTCGTACAATGCCTCCTTAAATCTTTCCCAGTTTAGCTGATCTCTCTCTCCCGGTGCCACTAACTTCACGTATTTCTCCCACCACCTGTCGGCCTTTCATTTCAACTGATATGACATACAGTTGATCTTTTCTGACTCGGAGCACCTCATGTGCTTGAAAATCTTCTCCAGTTCCCTGACCCAATCTTCAGCAACCACTGGATCTCCTGTCCCGTCAAACGTTGGAGGCTGCTGCTTCCTGAAGGTTTCCACCAATTTAACCGAAGAAGTCTCTGGCACTCCCCCGTGCGGTGGTGGAAAATGTCCTTGTTGTGCTGCTGCACTCTCTTCGTCGGACAAAATCTCGTATTCCTCATATCTTTGGTTCACAGGGGCCTCCTCCCAGTGCGGGTTCTCATACTCTTGCTGCAGGTTAGCTCTCCCACGGCCTCTGCCTCGGCTGCGTCCTCGACCTCGTCCTTGGTCTAAGAATTCCATTATCTTTCTCTACAAAACAACACCAATTAGTAACTTCACAATAACCTCGGTATAACATTCATCACCAAATCAAAGCTATAAACAACCATTATCAATAGCATAATCAAAGACAATCCATCAATATCCAAATAATACCAACCACGATCATTCTCTCATCATTCATCGTAATAAAGGTTCTCAAAACATAACAAGGCACAACAAAAGCTTCGTAAATATGTCCAATCCAAATACAACCACTAACTCATGAAATAACAGCAATAACACAACTCAATAGGACCCCTCCGATGGATCCTCCTCCTCCTCCTCTTAAGTCTTCATCTTGATGGATTTATATACTGAAAGCATTATGATTGGTATATTATGTACAAGGTTTATTGGTTAATATACTGGGAATCATAACTGTTGTATGTTCATCTCCTGTCTGAATTAACAAACATGTGTCGCAAACACAATTGTCCTCTTATCTCGTCGATAGGGAGATCATACGGTGTGTAGAAGATCACGGAAGATCGTATGGATCGTTTGACCTAGCGAGATATAAATAGTCATCACAGCTGAGATAGTTCCAGGATAAACTGTCGGTGTAGGCTGCAGCATATGCGGATAAGCATCTTATCTTGGATGTCTTGGTATGCTGGTGTGTGGTACACATTGATGAGGACCTAAGTCGAGATCGATTCTTTTATCTGACATTAAAAGAATCTAGATCTTTATGACTCGATGGAATCTTAAACCTATATGAGGATACAGAAGTATACATATATTGTATGTCACTTTGAGTTGTAGAAAAGGTTCTAGTTGAACCTGTTCTTCTGCAGTCTTGGGTGACATCAATCTGTGTATGACTGTCTGGTATCTGAACTAGGTAACCACATCCAGTATAGGATGGTGACATTCCCTGAACAGCTCAAAAGGTTCGTTATGCTAAAGTCCTGCAGGCTGATTAAGTTCAAGTATAAGTGAAAAGGTTTGAGTGGATTGATTCAGGAATTAAAGATGTTAATTAATTAAATAGCTTGTCAGAGATTAAATTAATTAACGAATGTCTGTAACCTTAAATGTGGGGATAAACCGAGTCCAATGCAACCCGTCCCTCAAACGTGGTAACAAATAGGTAGGACAGTATTGATTCTCTGGTGGCATGAATCAATATTAATTAATTAATTATATTCTGGGTTGAATATGGGAATTAATTAATTGATAGGCCTTATTTGCTATTTGCATTCTGGTCCCTGGTCTGACCCATGATAACTCAAGCCCAATAGAAGCTAAGAATTTCCTATAAATAGGCCTCAGTACCTCAGAACTCAAAGCACCTACTTCTCATAAGATCACAAGTTGCACACAGCAAACCAGAGCATTGGAAGCTGTGGTGATCGAGTGAGTTCTTGATACGAGGAGGAAATTCTGCTTCTCAACCGGGCAAGGGATCTGATAGAGAATCTTCACCAGATTTTCAGATCGAGTTGGGATACAGATCAGAAGATCAGATCAGGAGGATTCTTCATCTTCTCTCTCCTCTTAATTTTCGAAAATATCTTATTATTTTCTTAAGATTAATTTCCTCAATCTGTTAGGAAATTAAATCTTGGTGCGTGGGAAGGATCAAAGGGCATCTCTACGCACGCGTTCTTCATCGTTCTTCAATCCAGGTATTCCGCATAACCTTCTTATGCATAATAATATAGGAGCATGCTAGGATTGTTCATAGGCATAGCAATTTATTTTTGATATTCCAATTAACGATCCTTGGCAAACGGACTTCGTGATTCAGTTAACGAATCCCTTCAATTGGTATCAAAGCCAGGTTGAATTAATTGGCTCTATCGGAAAAATAATATTGCCTATGAACATGCATGATTATTATTATTGATTGCATGCAATGGATGGTTTATGGATTGATTTAATGTTTTTCGTCCTCGTGGTTCCTCGGGTTAATCCGCCCATTTATATGGATTCGTTTTTCACCCACGAGATAAATCCGTGGTTAGATTAGAATTTTTAGAATGTAATTAGAATTATTCCATGTAATTTTTATTTTCAAAAATTAAATCTGTAAAACGAAGAACGAAGAACACGAAGAACGAAGAACACGAAGAACGAAGGACCGCGCGACAACACGCGACAGGGCCGGCATGGCTGGGGGCCATGCACGGCCGTCGACGGCGGCGCACGGCGGGACGGCGCGCGGTGGCGGTGCACGGCGGCGGCAGCAGCGGCGCTGAAACCCTAGGGGTTTCGCGCGCGCCGCGCGCGCGCACACGCGCACAGACCGCACGGCCAAGGCCGGCGCAGGGCGAGGTGTGCGGGGCTCCAGGCCAGGCCGGCGACGCGAGGGGCGGCAAGCAAGGGCGGCGGGGCGCAGCGGCGTGCGGGACAGGCGCGCGGGGGGCGCGCGCGATGCGGCGGAACCCTAGGGTTCGCGCGCGCGCGCGCAGCAGCCCTGCGCAGCACTGCGCACGCCGGCGGCCGTCCTCCTCCCTCGGTCGACGTCGGCAGGCGGGGCAAGGTGGTGTCGGCGGTGGCTCGGTGGTCGGGGACGCGGGCTGGGACGTAGGCTGGGGGCGCAACCGGACGTGGAAAACCCTAGGGTTTTTTGCGTGGTTCGCACGACCCGGTTCAATCCTTGCGCGATTCCGGCGAGTCACGGAGGCCGGTGAAGGAGAAGAGGAGTGCACGGCGGTTCGGGCGACGGTCGGGGCAAGCCGGGGCGGCGGCATGCGAAACGGGCAACGGTCGGAGGAGGCGGTATCGCGGACTTCATCCATGCACGTACGTGCATGGCTGTAAGATTTTTAACAGATATGAGAAATAAACCATCGTATACTCATTATAATAAATGCTTTCAGTATACAAAACACATCACTCTCAGTATCACTGGATAGGCAGATCGGCGCCTGTCTCGTCCCGTAGCCATGAATGGTCCCATGGCCTCCAAACATGTCATCCCATCCACTCTCCGTCGGCCTCAGCCACATCTCTGCATTGTCCTATCCGGAGTCCGGGGCTGGCTTAGCCCTATTGGGCTCTCCGGTATCCTGTTGCGGTGGCTGATACGATGGTGCGGGCGAACCATGACATTTGAAAGGCATCGTCGGATCCTGATACGGCGGAGGATACTGAACTGAAGCTGTGGAGAAGTCGCACCAAGCAAACGGGTCATAGACTGGCTCAAGTGGAGGTAGAATATGAGCCTCAGAAGGTGCAGGCGGTGTGGCTGGGGTCCACTGCGGCGATGATGCTCTGGTCCTGGATGCCTGAGTACCTCTGGAAGAAGTTGGCGAAGGGTTCCCCTCCGCGATAACCTTCTGAATCAAATCTGCCATAAAGCGCCAATAACTCCCCACGGTGCCCGTCACACTGTCGCAGTGCCATCTAGTCAGCGACAACACCAAGTTGGTCCATCTGTCCGACATAAGATTCATCGTCCTGTCTACTGCCTCCCGATCTGTCACTCCCGAATAGCGTACTCTCTCCCACAATGCCAGATAGTCCACCAACGAAGATGCGAGGTTCTCCTCGTAGAAAGGAAGGTGCTCCCTGAACCGTCTCACTAGCCTTTCCTGGGGGTCCATCTGTCACAACAACAACAACAAACGGTCAGTCCCAAAGTCAAAATAACATCACCATACACAACTCTGTGTCTCGGCGGTAACTCGTCCTCCGATACACCACGCCGAGGGTCCAACTGATCCACCGCTAACACACTCACTCGAGTCTCGACTATATCTACCAGGCTCTCTGTGCATTCTGCACACTTAACACCAACTAATCTTGTGCATTCTGCAGACTTGACTCAATTACTGGATTCTCCAGCTCACAAGAAATTTTCAATTTCACAACACAAGGTCAAAGTTCTAAGTTCAATTAACCATGGGTGTCGTTTCACTCCACCCTTACAACATCATAATCACAACAACATCAACCCAAAGTCTATGCCTTTTCAAGGCCCACAGTCAATTTGTTAGTCCCGATCCGTCCTAATTATCCCTCAGTTCAAAACCAGAATACCACACTACAGCTCAATGCACAGATTAGCACATCTATAGCCATAACACCATAATTCAGCTGCTTGCAAAAATTTCATGAATCAATTCAATTAGTTTCAAACTACAACACACTTACATAAATGGTCACCTCACCGGTGCCGAATTAAAACAATTTCTCAAACTTTCAAAATCAAGAACTTTCTCAAACTCAAAAATTTTCATTCTCAGAACTCCACAACCTTCAACTCAATTCATCCAAGAATCAGTGTTAGCACTCTTGCTTAACAAAAAATTAGTTCAAGTCAAAACAATTCAATTCCTTTAATCAACGTAATGCCCTTTCAACTTCCAAAATCACTTTCAAAATATTCCACTATTTTCAAAGATACTCAAATCATACTTAAATTGCAAGCAGAAAACTTTTAAAAACTAAAATGTACCTCAGGTGGCGCAGGATGGAGTAGGGTGTAAACACGAGCGAACACTTCGACCGACTTTCAAATCCAAACACTTTTAGGACTCGAAGTTTTCAAAATACTTTAAAATTGTTTTAAACCCAAAAACTCCGCTTTGATACCACCTCTGTAACGCCCCCAACTGACCTTCCCTAATTTAGAGTCGTGCTACATTCATGTTCAGGTTTTCCAAACATTTTCTCATTTAAATAAAGCGTAAGACTTGAATAAATTGAAAAGATAATTAAATACATCAAAAGTCATGCTTCGAGTTTGAGTTAAAAGAAACAATATTCAAATCATTCAAACATTCAAAAGATGTGAAGGAATTAGCAGAGCGTGTGGCAGCGTGTGTGTAACGTGGCCGAGATATGCATATGAAGATGCATATCTCAGGATCTATTAACTTCGAAACCACTTCACTTCGCCGGTTTACACCTCTGTACTCCCATCCTCACTGCTCAACCTACGTATTTTAGAAACAATACGAGGGGCTGAGTACTTATGTACCCAATGGAAAACATGCCCGAAAACATACATATATAAGAGAATATGCTATGCATCTCACACAGATAGACATGGGGTATTGTTGAAAAGAACCGTGCTATCTAAAACATTTTCATTTGCACGTGCTATTTTTAATGATGTTATATCTGTTTCGATTTTGTATTTGGAAGTTGGCCGGCTTCCAAGTTACGATGATCAGTTAGGAATGCAATACACACTCAACCTACTGTCATCTAAGTGCACTAGTCTCAGCATTTTACCCTTGAGACCCGATCATTTAATTACCACTGGATCCAAAACATGTGGGGGCTTTTCACCCCCACTTCATAAAATATGTGGGGGCTTTACACCCCACTTCACAATAATGTGGGGGCTGTTCACCCCACTTCACAATATGTGGGGGCTTTTCACCCCACTTCAAACTTAATGAGTTCTAGCATAGTACCATCCTGGTTCTAAACTCATTAGTATAACTCTCTGCCGATGGGAATCGACAGAGGACAAATATAATAGCACAAAACATGCATAGCATCTCATTTAAAACAAAACATTTTAACACATTTTTGAAAAGGAAACACACGTTTGCTTTTATGCTTAAATAGTTTCCCACCTGGTGTTAGACTTTGATGGAGTTAGATGAGTTCTTTTGAATTGAGTAGATCGAGCCTTCCTTCCTTATCTCACACCTTCAATAATATCAAACATACTAATTAGGGCGAATAACTAGGACAAGTTCCTAATTAACTAACCCTAACACATCTCACTAAGCTCATGCTTCAACTTCCCAAATTCATAAACCAAGTTTAATGTATCAACACAACTTAAGGTTCGATAACATAAACAATTACTCCTTCATGCTCAAATCATGGTTTCCTAACCATATATTAAACCCATAAATCAATTAAGACTCGAAATAGATCAGGATCAGACAAATAAATCAAGTTTCTCCCTTCTAGACCTCTGTGTCGACCAACAGGGCTCTGTGTCGGTCGACACAACCCATGTCGACACATCATCCAATTCGACCATCTTTGTCGATCAATAGGGGTGTGTCGATCTTTTCTTCCCGTTGGGCGTCCCTGTCGATCGAAACACATCCTGTCGACCGATAGGGGTGTTCGATCTACCTCCTGCGACGAGCGGTCTCCGTGTCTATCAAAACACATCCTGTCGACCAATAGGAGTGTTCGATTGACCTCCTTCATCGAGCGGCCTCCGTGTCGATCGACACGGGTTGTCTTCCCCGACTCCTGCGCGGCTGAACCTGCAACTCTGGTAAAAACCTTCCCCACACCCCCGATTTAATATGCAATCATATAAAAACAATCCCTAGACTCCCTAGGGCACAAATAACGCAACCAAACTCCAAATTAACGCATGAAATGGGGTCAAACGGAGGCTCACCAGAAAATGAAGGTTGACAGCGGCGGCGTGCGGTTTCCAGCAATAAACTTCGACCTTCAAGGTACCAACATGCTCTCTACACGATGAGGAATACAACACAATCAATCAAATTCAGTTCTACAGCCAAACTAACGAGTTTCCAACCTCCAAACACAATTTCAAAACATGAAAACCACTTCACCTTCTCTCTACAATTTCTCCTTCAATATCCACTCGACGACGCCCACCTTAGCTCTTTAGAAAGTTGGGAAGACAAGCTACACAATGGTGGTGGTCTCACGGTCTGGAGTGGGCGGAGTCGACCGAAAATTGGCCGGAAAGATGGCTGACGAGGGTTTGGGGTGGAGGTGGAATGTTCTCACTAAAACTCTCTCTCTCTAGCTAAAATAAGGTGGAATGAATATGAGATGAAATATTCCACTATTTATTTGTCCAATAATCCTATCTCCACTA
>JAPKLW010000045.1:1132000-1163520 GCA_026898455.1 Plectranthus barbatus
ACAAGTATAAATCTCCATAATTATATGAATATATATTTGGGTATCCTTATATATATATATATATATATATATATATATATATATATATATATATATATATATATATATATATTTCAACCTAAGTCCAATTATTATATCTCATCTCCTTCCACAATAATAAAACCTTCCAAACAAATTCTTGTCTAAATTTTGATTTAAATCCAATTGATCAATTGATAATTCTCCCAAAATAATTTCCTCCAAGCTTGATTTATAAAATTTCGATTCCTCGATCGTAACTTAAAATGGGATTGAAGGTTCTCAATAATAATTAATACACAAAATTTAGGGGAAAATCTCTTCATAAAATCGAATAATCGTTACAAAAGTCTAACTACATGCAGGGTATTACAACCCGACCTGTTTATTTTCAAATCGATCCAAAAATGACCCGTCTAATTATGTTAAAAGTTAACATTAATTAACATGATCTTTTTAACATAAAAATGGCATGTTTAACAAGAAATCACTAATACAAAAGAAATGTTATCCGTCACGCAAAACTCACCAAAATAATATGTTTACATAAGTTTTATCCTAGCACCAAGCCAATAAAATAAAGTTTACATAAGGTTTACGATTCTAATGCAACCAAACCAAATATCATTCATAGATTATTACTAGTTAGAATATGCCTCTTCCAACAAACCAATAGATTCACTTGCATCCTTATTGAAGTTTAAAGACATGATATCTTGATCTATTTCTTCAAATGATATCTCTGTCATTTCTGAATCATGAAAGAAAGACCATGGTAAAATTTATAATATTTCTACATAATAATGGATGATTATGCATTGTTAAATATTTAATGCTTTACCAGGTGCTGCAAACAACCAATCTCTACAACATATCACTGCTTCAACAACACTTGAGGACATTATACTACTGTTAGGAATACTGTTAGTTATTTTAAACCTTTTCTGTTGTAAATGATTCATAATCATGGTTTGATATGTTTTGGTGCATCAAAGCTCTAGCAACTCAGTATCAATTCAATTGTAAAAAGTCTTGTATATGAATTTATACTCGAGTTGTAATAGAATTAGAAAAGAAGAAGAATCAAGGATGTTGAAGGAGTTAGCAGACTTGATGATTGCTAAAGAATGCTAAAGAAGAGAACAAAGGCTAGCAATATGGAGGAATGCTACAAAAATGCTGAAGAAGTAACTCCAGCATAATCCAAAGATCCTAGCTCAAACTGCTGAGATACCAGCCGTATGCAATCAGCCAACAAACGACCATCAGCAATCAAGAGAAATGATAGAGTCGTAAATCAGAAGGACTCAAATCACAAGGAAACCCGACGAATAAGAAGATAGAACAATCATCAGACACAAAGGAGGTTTCAGATCTAAATAAAAAGATCCGTTCTGACACGGACGCCTACAAATAGAAGCTACGCCAATCAGAGACAAGGAGACTTGAAGAGTCTCTGTCCACTGCAAAAAAAAGGAAGAACGCAGATAGGCGGGCAATGCTTTTGAGTCTAACGGATAAGATTCAAACAACCGTTTAAATCTTCACCTATAAATAGGTGTTATCCTAATTTGATTCAAAGGTTCCCGGATTTCTACATACATAGATGACATGAAGAGATAAAATATAGTCTCTACATTATGCAAACTCATCTGAGCTAGTGCTTGATTGAAGCTTTCCCACAAGCTATCATATCTGAAGCTCGAGACCCGCGAAGTTAAGCTTCAAGATTATTTTGGGATTCTTTCTACTCTGGGAAGAATCCAGCAGTCACGATTGCTCTACAAGCATGATTCTTATAGGCAATGCCAACACAAGGATAGGTTCTGGGAAAACTATAAAACTCCCAACAGTCGACGTCCAAGGAGAAAGAGGGTTTGTCCTCACTCTAAGGAGCAACACCGGTTGAAGATGAAGACATAGGTGCTTGAAGATGCACGCTGACCAGACGGAGGAGTTGTTCAATGTTAGAGATCAGACCTGACCTTGTACTCAATCTTTTAGTGAATTTTCAGTTGGAAGATTTAAGAGTGGACGTAGAACAGTTGTTCGAACCACTATAAAATCCTTGTGTCCTTACTGCTTTATTTTGTTATAATTGCGCATACATATATTTGAAACTCAACACATCAAGTGTTGTAGTATAAACTGCAATTTGACTTAACGAATAATCGAACTTAAAACACATTTGATAAACACTTGTTAAGTCGAGATCTTAGCAACATAAGTGCAAGATCGTATTAATACTTCTGCTGCATATAAAACACTCTGATCGGGGACCAACAAGTGGTATCAGAGCGGTTTGTCTTTGATAACTGCAGTTTAGCGGTTAAGCAAATAAATTTTTACACCCGTAGGTGGTCGATCCAACAGGGACTGTGCAACGAAAAACCCAAAGTACTAGCTATAATTAATAAATCATAGATGTTTGAGGGAATTTGAAAAGGGATTTTGTTTTAGAAATTAAAGATGACAATGCAGAAAATAAATGTTTTTAAAGCAATTAAAGAAAGCACAGATCCTAGGGCAGATAATCTAATCATCAACATGCAATATTAATCAACTCATCAATGGGGAAAACCTAGATTTTGATGGATTAAATTCCTTGGTCCGACAATTTAAATCATAGATTATTAATTAGTGACTATCTCCTCTCGGTCTCAGGAACACCAAATTAATCAATCTCATAATTATCTAATTATTCCTATGTAGGTTTCTTCCTTTTGAGACAGAAAACAAACACAATTAATTCTCTCTTCCTGTTAATAATTTTCATCTCTCGATCTATCAATTATTAACTATAAACCTAGATCTCAATTCACCTCTCGGTCCTTCTTTAAATCTAAATTATAAATTTAAGTGCAGAGAATCAAACCATGCTTTCAGAGTTGATATCAATTAAACATGCATCAAAAAAAAAAAATCATAACCCTAGAACCTGTTTAGTGTTCTAGCAACAAAACATGACTAGAAATAAAGCAAACATGTTATTAATGAACTTACAAATGAAGAGGAGCCTTCAATGTCTTAAAAACTCCAAAGCTCTATGTAAAATCCAAGGAAAAACAGTCTAATTTTCGTGCCTAAGAGTTCATATTTATAGAGGGGGAAGAAAGACCTAATTAGGTATTGGATTAAAATAGAAAAAACTGTCAAAACAGGCAAAAAATAGCCTTCTCGGACCTCTGTCTCGATTGACAGAAATCCTGTCGATCGACATAGCCTTCAAATTGAAATTCGGGCTGAATTTGTGTTGATTCTGCAACTTTTACCTCTATCTCGATCGACAGGGAGGATCTCGATCGACATAAATGCATGTGTCGATCCCCTTCTGCGCAGTCTCATGGTTTTGGCCATAATTTTTGCTCCCGAACTCTGATTGACCCGATTCTAGTGGCATTGGAAAGCTAATTCAAAGATATTTCTCTTTCCATGCTCCATTAGCTCGGATTCCACGTGTGGAAGAATTCGTGACTGTTCATTTGAACATCATCTGCTTTTGGTACGGGTTTCCATTGAATTCGGCCTAAAACCTGCAAAAATCACCCATCAAAGGCATAACACCCTCCAAAATAGACTCATGCACAATAATAATAAAAATATACAATAAAGCACTTGAAACAAGGGAGAAAAATATAGATAAGTGAGTATAATTATGAGCTTATCAAACCCCCCAAACTTGAATATTAGATTGTCCTCAATCAAAGAAAAGAAGAAAGAAATCTCAAGCAGTTGAAAGTGCAATGCCTCACAAGATTCATCACAATCAAGGTTCATCAATCCACATCACACAAGAAATTGAAAGAGATAAGATATTCATCAACTTCGGAAGACTCATAGGAAAGTGTATCGTTCATCACACAAGTGTTTAGGTTTCTAATGAAAGCACTCACAACATGTATGAAGAAATTTCTACCATAGGCTTGCAAGAGTTCTAAAATCTCCACTGCTCAAATGTGCACACAATTCAAGAATAAAAAAGGACTTTGATTAGGTTGTAATGTAGGCTTTTGTGAAAGGTAGGGAAATATGGCCAAGTGACTAAACCAATTGAGTTCATAACTCTCAACAAATCTAAACACTATCTTTTCATCATCCACCAATCTCCTAAAAATTTCAACACAAATCAAGACTCATTTTTTTCTAGTCCTTTTATGCTCTTAAAAATTTTATTTAATGATTTGAGCTTATAAGGACACCAATATTTTTTTTTCCAAGAGCCCAACCTTCATTTGTAACCCAATTTAAGAGTTTCTCATCCCCTTATAAAAATTACCCTTATTTTACCCAAATCCTATAGACAGGATACGCAACACCTTTCTCATAGCACTCTCTCATAGACAAGATAGAACTACAAGGGATAGTGTTTAGGATAATTTGGCTAACAAAGATGGCCTAAGATCATTTTCTATCCTTGTGCACACTATGCAGTCTCAAAACAGAACAAAAGCAAGTTCTAGAGAAACGAAAACATACATGCGAATCTCTCATGAACAAATAAAGGCTCAAAAACTCACTTGGATTAAAATTTCTTCCTTAGTCAATTTCAATCCACTCAAACATCATGCAAGTGTAAGTTTCAATTAGAACTTATCATGCGGTATTCTACATTCATGGGCAAATCAACCACAATCGAAATCAACTCAACTAATCAAAGATTGATTCCAAATATTGCATATAATGCTAGAGGGTTCAATTACTTAAAGATTTTCCTCACATAATATCTATATTTTTTTTATTGGCAAAAATTTAAACAAACCAAATAATGCAAGTAAAAGCAAATAAAACAGGAAAGTGAATAAAGATAAGGGATACATGTTCAACTTCTTGTCCACATCCCCCAAACTTATTTTGAACTCAGAGAGTAAGAAAAAGTTAGAAAATCAGACAAGAAGAAGAATGGTAACTGACTGTCGATCTCAAACATCAACCTTTTTATCCACATGAGGAATTAGCTTGTCGCGATGGAGATTTGGGGCTATTAGCACTCTGTGTCAATCGATAGGGAGCCTGTCGATCGACATAGAGCCTTCTTTCGACTTCTGTGTCTGTTGAACTAAGAGTTCTCCACGCTGACCTCTATCTCGATCGACAGGGAGCCTGTCGATTGAGAGAGAGGTAAATCCTCCCTGTTCGAATTTTTGTTTCGAAAATAAACAAAGTTATTGCAAAACAAAAATTCAAAAATAAAATGAAACACACCAACAGAAATAAAAACAAAGATTGAAAAGAAATAATGGGAATTGAAAATAAAGCATGTAAAAGTTGGGTTAACTCTCAACAAGTTCTTTAGTTGACGTCGTAGCTCGACGATATCTGTGTTCAGAACCAGGGCGGGCTAGATCGCACTCGCCTTCCTTTTGAGTCTACCATAAAAACCCACCGGTCTTGGATGCCAGCAGTGAGCTCGGGTTGAGACGGTGTAATTGACAATTTTGCCGTGTCGTTCCCTCGCTCCCATCTCTGAGCGGGCGGTCTTCTTTGATTTCTTCAGTCAGTCCTTCATCTTCCTCTTCATATTCATCATCAACCTCATCTCTGGAAGTAATCTTGAAGCACTCAGATTCAAGCCGACTTCTGTCAAGCTTGAAGGTGATCCTCTCTTCATTGGCTTGGAGGGTGATCTCTCCTCCACGACAATCGATTAGGGCAACACTTGTGTCAAGGAACTCTCTTCCCAGGATCAGTGGTGTGCTTCCATCCTCCTTCATGTCCAAGACCACAAAATCTGCAGGAAAAATTAGATGACCCACACGAATGAGAACATCCTCTATGATACCTTTTGGGCGGGACACAGATCGGTCCGCCATCTGCAGAGTGATAGTAGTCGGCCTCGGTTCTCCAATCTTGAGGAGCTGAAAGATGGAGTAGGGCATCAGATTGATGCTGGCACCAGTGTCGCACAACACCTTCTCGAATGAGATCCCCCCAATCTCCACTGGGATGGTGAAGCATCTTGGGTCTCTCCTCTTGATTGGACCCTTCTTTTGGAGTACCATGCTGCATTGCTCATGAAGCTTGACAGTTGCATTCTCCACAAAATGTTTCTTTTTGAAAGGCGAGCATCAAAGGCTGTTACCAAAGCCTTATTGATAAGGACAGAACTACCAGACATCCTAGATTATGACAACGAAAGTTACTCATCAGAAGATGAAGAGGATGTTCTCATGGTATTCATGGCTGATATCAATGAAGAGCAGACAGAAGAATCAGCTCTAGCTGTCGCAGGAAACCCAGTAACAAATTTTATTTTGTCTGCTGCTTCTGTTTCTAATAATATGCATGATACTGCTGATTCATATTACTCAGAATCAGATGAGATAACTGTAGAATATTTGCTGAAAGAGTTTTCAAAAGTTCATGCATTAAAGGATGTTTTAGTGACAGAAAATTCCTCACTGAAATCTCAACTTTCCATTTTTACCAGTGAGTTTGAAAAATCTAGGTCAACAGACGAGTAACTTGTAAAGATAAAAGCAAAATTCTTCTCATTGAATGAAAAATTCAATATTTTAAAACAGAAGAATGAAATTTTGAAAAGAAAAAACTCTGTGCAAGATACATATCTATGTAAATTTTTGAAAAGCACGAGAGATTTGAATGATATTCTAAGTGTCCAAAGAAGTTCGAAGAACTTTGCTGGAATAAGCTTTGATGAAGGACAATCATATTATGCTGAATAAAGGAAAATCATATGATAGACAAAAAATTATATTACTTTCATTACGTGAATTGTGTTAATTATTTTCTAAAGGAAAATTATACCTTTTAAATTTATATCTCGCGTCTGGAAGCTCTGATTGATTCGTCGAGCTAGGGTATGCTAGAGAATGAAATGACAAGGGTTAGAAAACAATTAGAATGAAATTCCGAGACCCGTGGAGTAAACATTAATTTTTGGAACTGTTTTTAGTTGAAGGTCAAATTGTGATTGTTCCAATAATTGTAAAATTACTCCAACGAGTTGGACTCGCTTGATTGAGAAATACCGTAGATTTCCATAATTAATTATGACAATGTGAGTCCAATTAGGAATCACATTATTATTTAGTGGTGTAAAAATACACGAGTTGAACCAAATATATATATAAATATATAGTATGATAATTTCTTTGCCACGTAGAAGTGACGCGTAAGCAGCTTGCGTGCACCTTGTGTGTAGCTTGCAAGTAGCTACCTATTGTGCGGCAGCTATGAAGTGAGGTGGTGGAGAACTTCTTATAAATAGGGGGGATGAAATCAGTTTTCCTAATCAATACACCACCACTATTGCACCATATTCTCGCTAGCCTCTTTTCTCGCCCATTTTCCATCAAAGTCATCACAACTCCGGCCAAGACACCAACACCTAAGGGTAGCCCTCGCTACGAGGTTTCTGAAGTGTATTCACACGCCTAAATCTGACGAGTAACGAAGAAGTTATTATTCTTCGAAGTTAGTCTGTCGGTAAGTCGGTAATTTATTACGACGACTTGAAATAATTATTAATCAACGATGAAATTTGTCACAGTCCATTTCCAAACTACATATTATGTTTTTTATAAGATTTTATTAGTTCAAATTGGATCTAATTGAAATATTTATTTAAAATTAATATTTTTATTATTAAATTTGTGTATATATTTACATTTAAATCTCATGAATATATTGATATTTTAGGGATGTTATTATAATAATACATATATATAGTTCAATAGTATGAGTATACGCAACTTCTTAAAATTCTAATATACTAATATTATAATTATATAAATAAATAAATAATAGATAATTGAAAAGATAATATCAAAATAAATCAACGTATTGCTAATAATAGTATGTGGAAACTTAATAATGAAGAATTCAATAAAAATGTTACAAGTGTAAGTATATTAGAATATAAGAGATGAGTCATCATTCTTAAAATAATATTTTAATCTAGCTGTAAGCTTACAAATACTCGAATGCATTCGATTACTATTATTTGTCGTCAAACATTTTATGGTACGCAACACCTCATAATAATTTTATAAATCTTAATAATTTGTATTAGTTAAATTATTTATAATACTATAATTACTTAGGATTACTTTCATTTAATTATATACAAGAATTGTACTTGAATTAAAGACATGTATTTTTTTAAGGAGCAATGCAATTAAGGCAGTAAGCTGACTTTGCTCCAGTTACTTTCAAGGTCATCGAACTTAAGGTGTGAGAATTCATTTGATTATGCTGTTGATTTAAGATTGTTCTTGTTGATATAATATGTTCGATGTGTATGGCTTCACATCATAGGTGAGTATGATGGAACTGAACGCCCAACATATTCATGTGCGACTAAACGTCCTTTATATTTACATTGTGCACAACTTAGTCGCCTGGGGTTCTGAATAGGCCCGAGATCTATATAAGGTCCTTGGATGCACCGAGCGACATCATTGATATATATACAGTGATGAATACACATGTATTTCATTTTATATGAGCTTGAACAATTTTATGCATAATGCCCACACTGAGTATATTTTATATACTCATCCCATATTAACATTTCAGGTGGATATAGTTAGAATTCTGAAGTCGCAAAAGCGTGGAGGATCGAATGACCTGCCAAGTTGTTATTTTTATTTAAAGCTCTAGCTTCTGCCTTTTGCGTAAATAAAAAAGTATTTTATATTTTTCTCTTATTTATTTAAAATATTGTGTTGTATTTCACTTATATGTTTCGTTATCACCTTAATTGGATTAGGGTGTTACCAAATTGGATTTTGAGCATACGTATGTATTCCTTGTGATGTAAGGAACATTTTGATACCAAGATTTGGCCACACCATCACCGGAAAGACGATCGCCGCCGTAATTTCACCATAATTTCCAGTGAATTTTCTTCTAAGCTTTTTCCCAGCGAGTTGTTTGATTTCCATTTGGTTTAATTATGTTTATAGGTTTTTGCGTTGATGGTGAGAATGTTAGGATGTATAGGAAAGGTCGAAAGTAGCCGTAGTCGGTCGACATGAACCACCATTGGTGGATGGGGATGATGTCGGTCGACGTGCTCCGCCGTCGGTCTATGTGCGTCTGCCAGAGATGTTTATTTTTGATTACTTGTTCGTTTTTATCCGATTCGAGTAGTTTTCAATACATGTGTTCATATATTGAATATTCCAAGTCTCATGCATGATTTTGTGCGAAAAGGATTAAGTTTGGACGTCAAGTTGCTATTATTTTAGATTATGGTTCGCCAATCGCATGCCAAGTTGTTTAATATATAAACGAGGTTTATTTAAATTAGTTAGTTAACCATAGATTGGTTAATATGTATGTTGAGGTTTGATTTAGTTGCATGTGTACTTCAAGGTACGAGATAACATGCCATGCTATTAAGTAATATTAGTCCAGTTAGTCAGTCATAGATCCTAAAGGTCGAGTAGCGTCATCTGGGAAGCTGATTTTCTATAGTTGAAGGACCCATTCTAATTATTATGCATTACTGTGTTGAATTGTGAAGGAAACACATGATAGAGGTTAACAACTCAATCACATCTAGCGAACAAAGCATAAAAGGTGAAGACTATTTTCAGTAAAAACAAAAATGTCTTTTCGAGCCTTGTGCTCAGTTTTGTAAAATGCGTATGAAAATGTTTTGATTTAAAGTTGATTATCTATGCCTAAATTATTTTGTGCTATCATATTTGTACCTCTGTTGAGTACTATTTGTCCTAGTAGGGAGTTACTATTAGGTAGTATCGGTAATTTCTCGTAAGACGAGAAAGGGTCCCTTACGGTGAAGGGATTCTCTCCTCCCCGAGCCCCTCTCGTTTCTAGCTCCTAGCTACAAGCAAGAAAAACAACACCTTTAGGGTAGCTATTTCTTGTTCGTAGCTAAGAGTATGGATGTTATTTGATCACTATGCTTATCCGTAGGGCTAGCTCTCTGTTTGATGTTAACTCATACGCGTTCGGTCTCACCTTCCACACTCTAGGGAGACCTCTCGCTAGTCCCCATCCTCTTGTCATATGACATATAAATTAATGAGAACGGAACCAGGATTTCATGGAAATTTCTGAGCTAAGTCTCATTAATTGTAAAGTAGGTGCCATACTGATTGAATTATAAGGTAGGTGCCTTATGTATGAAGCTATAAGGTAGGTGCGTTATTTATCAAGCTATAAGGTAGGTGCCTTATGAACTCTTATTGTGGTAGTTTAGCTGACGTGCTGACGGTAAACAGATATGATATCATGGTAGATAGTTGCAGCAAATAAAATGTTTTTGATAACACAGTACTTTTCAATAATACCTCGTGATTATCTGTGTGTGTGTCATAGCTTTTATATATAAAATATATGCTTTCGGGCATGTCTCTACGGGGTACGTTTGTACTCAGCCCTCACATTATTTTTAAAATGCACAAGTTAGCAGCGAGGATGGATATGTGGCGGTATAAAGACAAGAAATCACAGAGGAAGAACAGATGTTGAGATATGCATCTTCATATGCATATCTCCACTGCGTAATACTCTGCTGCATTGTACCTCTAACTTCATTTCCTTCCCTTGTTTTGTAATAACTCTGAAATACCAAACTTCTATCTGTTTTGCTTATGTTCTGTTGTACAACAAATCTTTCGTTATTGCATCTTTTTTTATGAAAATGGATTTTTGATAAATGTTTTGCAAGTTCTTAGACTTTACTTGATAAAAGTCTTCTGCAGTTTTGAAAATGTTTTTTAAAATACCCCACCACCACTGTAGCATGCCCCAAAGTTTAGAAAGACCAGTAGGGGGCGTTACAAAAGTGGTATCAGAGCTTCAATTGTGCTTTTTCTTTGACTCTGATTACCAAAACTTCCCTTGTTTTGGAAGTCTACTGTGAAGTGATTGCTGTCATGTTTTATAGCCCAGTCCATCCTGGACGTCCTGAGAGGTACATTCTGGTAAAAGTTTTGAATTACCTGCTTGCAAATTGTTTAGTGACTATGTTCACTATAAATATTTTGTGGTGAAAAGGATTTTCGAACTGTAGCACAATTTTGATTGTGGCTTTAAATCGTTTTGAACAAATGATGTT
This sequence comes from Plectranthus barbatus, assembly GCA_026898455.1. NCBI lineage: Eukaryota > Viridiplantae > Streptophyta > Magnoliopsida > Lamiales > Lamiaceae > Plectranthus > Plectranthus barbatus. The sequence continues at coordinate 1,143,072 of JAPKLW010000045.1, forward strand.
CTTTTGAATGAAAAGTTGATTGAAAACATTTTCCAACATGATATAATTTCATGTCTAGTATCGGAGTAAGTGATATATTGACATTGCATATTTTGTTGAATAATTTGCCTAGTGTGGGAGAAGGGAAAGTATTGACATTTCATTGCAATTGTTATTGTGGGTTTAGGAGCTAGGCTCCAGCCACGTGTTTGTGGGTTTAGGAGCTGGGCTCCAACAACATTTGTATTGTGGGTTTAGGAGCTGGGCTCTAGCCACGTGTGTTTTGTGGGTATAGGAGTTGGCCTCCAGTCACTGGTGATTACATTGATAAGATTACTTATTGCTCTAAAAACATGACTTTTGATTTTGGCACCAATAAGGTGGCCTTGTGAAAATTATGATTTCGAAAAGTGGATTTTGAAATATTTTTGGCAAGCAGTGTAATTGATATGTTTTATTTCTCTAAGATGTACTAGATTGTGTGTTGAGCTGATTAAAATCCATTTTGAGATTGCGTGCTAACCTTGGAGGTTAGATTAGGATGGATCAGGTAAATGACTGACTGAGTTATCGACTTTTGGAAGTTATATCATTGTGAATTGTTTCGATAATCTTTAAATTATGATTGACTTGATTTTGGATTGGTATTGTCGTGGGTGACATGAAATGACACCCATAGTCTTGGTTGAATCTGGAAGCATTTGAGTCATGTGTAGACGGGTAAAATAAGCCTAGTTTGAGTATGAGCAGTTTACAGATCGCTACTCACGGATATGAGAATGGTTCGTGCATGAAATGCATTGATTTTTTTATTATTATGTTATTAGCATACGACGGTGTCCTGCTATATCGATTATGTGTTGCCTTGATTAAGCTTCTTAAGACTTAAAGGTAAGCCATTGTTTTGTAAAACACCAAGTACAAAGTATGTGGAAATGATTATGATTCAGTAATGCAAAGCATTACTTACGAGAACTTAGAACGGTTATGATGAGTCACACTTTGTTTGCGCGGGCATAGGAGAACTGATCTAGTTCTTTGTCTATTTAGTAGAATCACTACTAGTCGAGAATAGTAGATGATCGAACTCATTATTCTAAGTTCTATTGTACCTGATCGGGCAAGATTTTTAAATGGAACTAGTAATGTGTTGATATATATTAGCCTGGTGAATTGGGCAGAAAGGAACAAATTTACTTATACTGTTGAATTGAGTGAATCCCAAAGAATAAGTTTTCGAGTGAATTTTCAATCTGGTTCGGTAAACCTGAAAGATTGAGAAATATCTCAGGATAGTGATAGCTTCGAACTTTCACTATTGCCTAGAGGTACCTATGAGTTGATGAGATGAGCATCGATAAGTGCAAAACATCTAACAAGACGTAAAAATGAAAAATTGAGGACTCTCACTCGAAAAGATACTTTATATATAAGAATCTTGTTAATCATAAGTGCGGCGCGGCAGAAAACCGTAGCGGCTCTTAGATGCTATTTTCGATATAGGCATAGTTCGAGGAGAATTTCGACATGCCACAGATTAATTCATGAGAAGGTTGGACTGTGATAAAGAGTTACCTCCAACTTGCTATTTGTGTTATCCTATGAGAGGATATTGATACTGCTAATTGTTAGTATGTTTAGTATCACTGGTGGCTATGATTAGAAGAGGTCGAGAGCACCTCGATTGAGTGATATTATGAAATCACTGATTTTGGATGGTTAGGATCGGGTCCACTTAGGATTTGCGAATCCCAAGGTTAAAGTTTGATTACGTGATTAACTTGTGGCACTGGTATCTTGAAGATACTAAACCCTGTTATAATGATGCAAGTGCACGTGTAAAGCCTTGAAGAGATAGGTGAACTAACTGCTAAGGAATTTATAAATGTTTCCCCTACGAGGAGAAATGTTAGATTCAGAGATAGAGGTAAGCTACGACCACATTTCATAGGACCCTATGAGACTTTGGAAAGAATAGGCCTAATGGTTTATCATTTGACTTTTTACTGTCAAGTATGAGATACGTGTGTAATGTGATCCATGTGTGCAGTTGAGAAGTGCATACATGATCCAAACCACATTATTCGTCAAGAAGAGGTCATATCAAATTCAAATTTAAATCATGAGGATAGATCTGAGGCGGTTATTGATCGAAAGATTCAAAGTTAATAAATAAGTCTATTCCAATTGATAAAGTCCTATGGAATCACCACGGATGGGAAAGAGCGACGAGAAAACCACAAGATAAGAAGAGGGATAAATACCCATAGTTGTTTCAGACACCTTAGCAAATTTTAGGATGAAATTTTTGTGAGGTGGGGTGAATGTAATATCTCGGGCTTAATTAAACGAGATTATGCTTAATTAATTGTGCAAATAAAATTTAAATTAGTAATTATTATTTTAATTGCATTTTGAGACAGGAATCTAAACCCAAGAGGACATGCAAGTTCGTTTCTTACATTTAAAACACAGATAGATTCATTTTGAGAAAATGTAAGTGGCCATGCAACCACAGTTTACACGGATTGTGTTAAGTGCGGTTAATAATTTTCTAAAGGAAAATAATAGCTTTTAAATTTATATTTCACGCCCGGAAGCTCTGATTGATTCGTCGAGCTAGGGTATGCTAGAGAATGAAGCGACAATGGTTAGCAAATAATTAGAATGAAGTTCCGAGACCCGTGGAGTAAACAGTAATTTTTGGAATTGTTTTGAGTTCAGGGTCAAATTGTGATTGTTCCAATAATTATAAAATTTCACCAACGAGTTGGACTCGCTTGATTGAGATATACTTTGAATTTCCATAATTAATTGTGAGAATGATAATTAGGAACCACGATATTATTAAGTGGTGTAAAAATACACGAGTTGAACCAGCAATATATATATATATTACAATAATTTCTTAGCCACAAAGAAGTGATGCATAAGCAGCTTGCGTGCAACTTGCGTGCAGCTACCTATTTTGCGGCAACTCTTAAATGAGGCGGTGGAGAATTTATTATGAATAGGGGGGATGAAATCAGTTTTCCAAATAAGTTCACCACCACTCCTGCACCATATTCTCGCCACCCTATTTTCTCTCCCATTTTTCTGTCCAAGTCACCAAACTCCGGCCAAGACACCACCACCTGAGGGTAGCCCTCGCTACGAGGTTGTTGAAGTGTACTCACACGCCCAAATACAACAAGAAACAATGAAGTTATCGTTGTCCAAAGTTAGCCTATCGGTAAGTCAGTAATTTATTACGACGACTTGAAATAATTATTAATCGACAATGAAATTGGATTTTGAGCATATGTATGTGTTCCTTGTGATGTAAGGAACATTTTGATACCAAGAGTTGGCCACCCCGTCGCCTGCAAGACGATCGTCATCGTATTTTCACCATTAATTCCGGTGAGTTTTCTTCAAAACTTATTCTTGGTGAGTTGTTTAATTTTCGTTCGATTTAATCATGTTTATAGGCTTTTGGGTTGGGGGTGAGCATGTTAGGATGTATAGGGAAGGTCGGAAGTGGCCGGAGTTGGCTCGCGAGCGACGTGCACATCAAAGAAGACGCACACATCGGTCGATGGGCATAGATATCGGTTGATATGGCCACGTTGGTCGATGTGGACCACCGTTGGTCGATGGGGATTGCATCGATTGACGTGCTCTACCCTCGGTCGACGTGTGTCGGCCAAAGATGCGCATTTTTGATTGCTTGTTCGTTTTTATCCGATTCGAGTAGTTTTCAATACATGTGTTCATATATTGAATATTCCAAGTCTCATGCATGATTTTGTGCGAAAAGGATTAAGTTTGGACGTCAAGTTGCTATTATTTTAGATTATGGTTCGCTAATCGCATGCCAAGTTGTTTAATATATAAACGAGGTTTATTTAAATTAGTTAGTTAACCATAGGTTAGTTAACTTGTATGATGAGGCTTGATTAAGTTGCATGCGTACTTCGAGGTACGGGGAAACATGCTATGCTATTAAGTAATATTAGTCCAGTTAGTCAGTTATATATTCTAAAGGTCGAGTAGCGTCAGCTGGGAAGCTGATCGTCCATAATTGAATGACCCATTCTAATTATTATACATTACAGTGTTGAATTGTGAAGGAAACACATAATAGAGGTTAACAACTCAACTACATCTAGCGAACTTATCTTATAACTGTGAGCATAAAAAGTAGGGACTATTTTCAGTAAAAACAAAAATGCTTTTTCGAGCCTTGTGCTCAGTTTTGTAAAAAGTGTGAAAATATTTTGATTTAAAATTGATTGATTATGCCTAAATTGGTTTGTGCTATCATATATGTACTTCTGTTGATTACTATCTTCAGAGAGATAAATTAATGAGAACGGAACTAGGATTTCATGGAAATTTATGAGCTAAGTCTCATTAATTGTAAGGTAGGTGCCATACTGATTGAATTATAAGGTAGGTGCCTTATGTATCAAGCTATAAGGTAGGTTCCTTATTTATCAAGCTATAAGGTAGGTGTCTTATGAGCTCTTAGTTCAGCTGACGTGTATATATCTTGGGGGGATAAGGATTTTGTTGTCTGTAATCGATCGGGTTTCAAGGTAACATTATGAGGCTAGTGCACTAATTGATGACAGTGGGTAGAGTGGTTCGTCCATTCCCAGCTATTCATCGTAACTTGGAAGTGGGCCAGCTTCCAGTTACAAAATAGTAAACATATATGATATCATGATAGATAGCTGCAACAAATAAAACGTTTTTGATAACACGACACTTTTCAATAAAGCGTTGTGATTATCTGTGTGTGTGGCATAACTTTCATATATAAAATGTATGTTTTCGGGCATGTCTCCACGGAGTACGTTTGTACTCAGTCCCTCGCATTAATTATTTTTAAAATGCGCAGGTTAGCAGCGAGGATGGATATGTGGCGGTGTAAAGACAAGCAATCACAGAGGAAGAACAGATGTTGAGATATGCATCTGCATATGCATATCTCCACTGTGAATACTCCGCTGCATTGTACCTCTAACTTCATTTCCTTCCCTTGTTTTGTAATAAGTGTGAAATACCAAGCTTCTATCTGTTTTGCTTATGTTCTGTTGCACAACAAATCTTTTGTTGTTGCATCCTTTTTATGAAAATGGATTTTTGATAATTGTTTTGCAAGTTCTTAGACTTGTTACTTGATAAAAGTCTTCCGCTATTTCAAAAATGTTTTTTAAATACCCCACCACCACTGTAGCACGCCCCAAAGTTCGGGAAGGCTAGTTGGGGGCGTTACATTAATAATTTTTATTAGTTACATAGTTTACTCCCACTAAACATGTGCAATAGAGATTTAGTTTAAAAATAATAAAATCATATTATTTTTGTACATTGAAAAATAATTTTAAATTAGAGAATTATGATATTTAAAATTTTGAGAGAGAGAAAAATAGAACTGTATATTCATATCAAAATTGATATGAAAAATATCTTAATTAATATTGAAAATTATAAATAAGGAAAATTCTCTAATATTTAAGATTGAAAGATATCTATTATTAATCTTCTCAAAGATTATTGTCGTATATAAATTCTTATTCGTGCATCAAATTATTTAAAATTATTGTCAGAATGAATATTTGAATATTTATCGTGTGAACTTCATTTTTAAGTTGTATCGATACTACATGGACCACATTATTTTGACCTGGACATGCATTATATATACATAGCAAACATTCATTTTATACCTAACAAACATGCATTTTATAATATAATAATATGCATTTATATAATATAGCAAAAAAAAAACATAATTAAAAACAAGTAATGTGTGATCAACTTTTATAACAACTATAATATTTTCTAGAATACGCAAAGATAATGAATTTTAATTTTTTTTGTTGATCTCGCAGGAAAAAACATATTGCATTTTATCAATCATGTTCTGCATTATATAATATAACTTCTTGCATTATATTGTGTAATTTCATTCATTATATAAGAATGTGTGTACTGTTATAAGAATTATGCATATAATCACTACTTTCATTTTTTACAATGATTTTTAAATCGAAACATATGCAATAGGGATTTCGTTTGAAAGATAATTAAATTACCTTTAATTTGATATATGATACATGAAAACATAATCTAAATCGAAGGAATTATGTTCATTTAAAGATTTAGGATGATTTTAGAGGAGAGAGAAAAAATATTACAAAATTACCCTTCAATGCATGTATTACTACACTGTAATGCAGACGAGATTTATTTTGTCTTGAGCATTGGATCGCCAACTTGGATGGCCAAGAATGGTTCTTATGTTCACATGGTAAGGAGAGTTCTCATGTGATCACTACCCTATATATATGAACCTAAGCATCTGGAAGGTTGATGTCATCATCCGTGTTTTTCACAAACGGGTACCTTGATAAAAGGTGATGACATCTATATGCTACAACCAGAACGGTTATGTCTGGTAAGGTGAGCAGCATATTGTCTAGAAGTCAAGAGAGTTCATGTATGAACTCAAGGGAGCTTCAAAGTTATGAAACAAACATTTTGATATTACATATCGAGAACGAGAGCTTCATGTACCAGTTATGTGTTAACGGAAGTGTGGTTTTTCTTGCACATTATGTATATAGTATTTCCCATTCAGAAATGGTGTAGAGATATTGTCAGGCATAAAGAGATGGTTATCCGAATTGATGGAACACACCGGTGAAGGCGGTTCATACCCACGATCCATGTTGGATACAAAACATACACATACGTGGTTTGATAAAATTAAATTAAGAAGATCAGTGATTACATTAACAGATCTACAGATCTGGAGATTCCACTGGAGATCTTCTAGCCTGTGTCCCGCAAACCACGATCGGATGTCGGGTGGACAACAATCCTCCGAATCGTTAGATGCCAACTAAATCCAGATCTACAGTGTTTGAGAGAACTAAACCCTAGCCGTCGTTCAGCACATGAACGTATGGAATCATTAGGTTTTTCTCTCAACCACAAATCCTATTTATACGCATTTTCTAGGGTTTCTTGTTAGGCCAGACCAGGGATCTCCAGAAGGTATAGTATTGGGCCTCCCATAAGTCCAAACACATATATTAAGCCCAGAGTATAATTTGAACTTATAACATTAATTCATCCCACTAGAGAATTAATGTTGCAACTGCCATCCTATCCCGATGTGAATCAGGGCTTCTATTTGACTTAATTAATTCCCCATGTTTAAGATAACACACATCCATTAATTAATTAAAAGGTCTGACAGCATTAATTAATTAATATCTTAATTCCTTAAGTAGTACCCGCTCAACATTATTATCGTATCGGAATAAATTCCACCTGCATGGTTTAATAAGATAAAACTTATGAGCTCTTTAAGGGGATGTCATCAACCTGGATGTCCAGGACACGGTGCCCTAATGTGACTATATAAACACATACAAGTAATGTTGTTACCCAAGATACGGAGCATATTGAATCATCCTTTTGATTCTCACCCATGATAAGTCAAAGTAACAAACAATCATTTGCATATATCTATATATCACATCTAGGGTTAAGAATTAACAAAGTCGCCAAGACCTTGGTTCTTCATAGAGTCAGAACAGAAGAACATGTCTCACCGCGATCCATTCAATGCGACACCACGCACTAGCATAAACTAATAACCAAGGCTATTTATCTCAAGTTTATACTACAACCTAAAGTGATAGTTTATCCAGAACTATCTCAGTTGTGAATACATTTTATATCTTATAAGGAACCCAACAATGTGATCTTCAGTGCGACGACGCACCCATGACATTGTCTACAATATAAGATAAATGGATATGCATGCAATCATGAGATTGCAACAATGTGATAACATTTGTTTCAGTTATTTACAGGAGATCAAATACACGACAAAGCTCGCTTAAAAGTTCACTTTACAGTATACTCTAACAATCTCCCACTTATACTTAAGCTAACTTTTAGTATACACCATGTCATTACAAATCTCCCACTTAGACTTAAAGTGTAGCTGCAATATATCATTAACCAAGACCCTCTACGTGTTTTTCGAAGATCTAATTTCCAAAGTCTTCGTGAAAGGATCAACCAGGTTATACAATGACACAATTTTTCCACAGTTATATCACCTCGCTTTACGATCTCTCGTAAAATATGGTACTGTCTATCTATGTGTTTACTTGCTACATGGGCAATAAGTTCTTTCGAGTTTGCTACTGCACCAATGTTGTCACAACAAGTTGTAATACACTTAGGCATACTCGTAATTACCCCCAAGTCCAACAAGAAGCTCTTAAGCCAGACAACTTCTTTGGCAACCTTTGAGGCAGCCACGTAATATGGCTCCGCCTCCCAAGATAAACATATAATCCGAGGTTAACTTTCTCATATCTCAATTAGCTTAAAATCTGAATCTGAATAACCCAAAGGGGTCAGACTATTTGATAGGTAAACCAGCATATAATCTCGAGTTCTTTTCAGATACTTGAGAACATATTTTACCATAGTCTAGTGCCCCAGACCCGGGTTTGATTGATATCTTGCCACCATGCCAATTGCACAGTAGATATCATGTCCTCTATAGATCATATCATACGTAAGGCTTCCTACTGCTGAAGCATAAGGACCTTAGCTATCTCTTCCATCTTGTCTGGCGTTTTGGGACACATGTCCTTAGACAGAGGAACTCCATGTCATAAAAGGCAGAATTCCTTTCTTGGAGTTTTTCATGCTAAATAGGGCAATAACAGTGTTGGATGTAGGAAGCTTGGTACAAATGCAACATTCTCTTATTTTGATCATGAATGATCTTAATAACAAGAATATAAATAGCATTTCCCAAATCCTTCATCTGTAACTGTTTCGACAGCCACACCTATACGTTCGACAATACCCTCAAGTTGTTGCCAATAAGAAGATATCGTCTACGTACAGTACTAATAATACAACCACGTTTCCATTGCTCATTTTGTACACACAACTTTCATTTTGAAAATTTTCAAATCTAAGGATTTGATTACCTCGTCAATATGAATGTTCCAGGATCTTGAAGTTTGTATAAGTCCATAAAGAGACTTCTTTAACTTCCAAACTAGATGCTCTTAGCATTTCATTACACAACCTTCAGGTTACCGCATATAAATGTCTTCATCCAGATTTCCATTAAGGAAAACTGTCATAACATCCATTTGCCAAACCTCAAAGTCCATGTAATCTGCTATGGATAAGAGATTGCAGATCGACTTCAACATGACTACAGGTGAGAAATTATTATCACAAATGATTCTCTCTATTTGAGTGAATCCCTTCGCCACTAATCATGCTTTAAAGGCGATGAACTTTCGATCAGATCCTCTCTTACACCTATAGACCCACTAACACCCAATGGCTATATTTCCTTTAGGAAGGTCTGAAGGTCGTACCCATCCATAGCGTCTATAGATTCAATCTTAGAATCCATAGACTTATGCTAAGACATCGCATCTACATCTTAAACTGCCTCTTTGTAAGTTTAGGGATCGTTCGCTTCATGTACAACAATGTGGACCAAGTTTGAAGACTCTCCCACATCCATAAAACGATTAGATTGAACAACTCTCCCACTACAGCAATGCAGTACCTGTGTAGATACACCATAGTCAACACGTTGTGCAGTCACTTGTGATATAACACTTAGTACACTCGATGTACCATTGTCTCCTCTCTACTCATTAAGAATGATCTTACTATTGGATTTATGCTCACTTATATAGTCTTCCTCCAAGAATCAGGCATTGGTATTAGCCACGACCCTCTGATTCTTCAGGACTATAAAAGTAACCGCCTTTCATACCCTTAGGATATTCTATAAACAACCGTACTTCCATTCTAGGTGTCAACTTATCGATTTCCTTATCTAACACATATGTTGGGAAGCCCCAAACCAGAATACAATTTTAAACTAGGCTTTTGCCCAGTCCATAATTCTATTGGAGTCTTTATAATCGATTTAGAAGGTACTAAGTTCAGAAGGTACGCCGCTGTTTCCAAGGCATAACTCATCATCGACCTCACCATCTCCAAAAAGAATTATGTTTCTTCTCTCTTCTACGCCAACTTGTTGTGGAAAAGCAGGTGTAGATAGTTGAGATGTAATCTCGTTATCCAATAAGTATTGCCTAAATTCAGCATTGAGGTATTAGAAACTACAATAAAATCGTAGTGACTTGATATTTTTACCTTTTCGATTCACCACTCCAGTCTTAAACTCTTTGAACTTGTCAAATCATTCAAACATGTGGCGTATCAAGCAAATGTATCCAAACCTTGAGTAATCATTCGTGAAAGTCACGAAATACTCAAGACCACCTCTTGCTTGAATAGACATAGGCCGACACAAATCAGATTGAATCATTTTCAACATATCATTGGCTTTAAACCCATAACCTTAAAAAATCCTTAATGTCATCTTGCTCTCCAATTAGGATTCGCAGACTGAGAATGGTTCAACTTGGAGAGATTCCAATGATCCACGACTTATTAGTCTTTGGATCCTAGTCAGATTAGCATGACCCGGTCTTTGATGTCAAATATATGTTTGATTCAACATAGAAGAAACTGTTCTTTTAAACGATGAATATGCATGAGTTTCAGTTGCAGAACGAACGATATACACAAGTAATAGTATACATGGAGTTTCCAACATGCCAGAATAGATAAAAGAGTTATTTCTCATAATAACATCATTGTCATTAAAAATAATTGAATATCTATCCAGAAACTGTTTTCGAAGCTGAAAATAAACTCTTTCGAAAACTAGGCACATTTAAAACGTCCTTTAATACTACAACACAATCAAAAAAAGATTAAGTGCATATCTCTCAATGCAACAACCACCACTCTAACAAAATTTACCAATCTTACAGTAATCTCGCCTTCATTAGTTGTCTTGTCTGTATAAACCGTGCAGAGAAAAACAAACATGATAGTGACACCAGTATTTACTATCCAATAGATAGTAGACCAAGCCACAAAACATGTTTCAACAACTAAAATAGAAGATGTACCCGAGATACCCTTCATTAAGAGGGGACAATAATATCTGTGATGCCGAGACTGGTTGCATTTGTAACACTTTCCCTTTAGTTTCATGACACCACCAAAAGGTGTCATACTACCGAAAAGTATTACTTATTTGCTCCCACTGCTCCCACCATTTTTTTTCTTTTGTAGCTTCTTCTTCTTACCGTTATTACACTAATAAGATGATGCTTCAAAAGAAACCAGAGCCAATAATCTCTTACCCGTGAGATCCTCCACCTTAATCAAGCCAGCAAGAAACTCAGCTACAGAATACTATTTCTTACCCATGATTACTTTCAAGAGGAAGTAAGGTTTCAAGAGACATTGAGTAGGCGTCTTGAGTACAAATATATACTCTTTAGCAACCAGTACTATATCCAGATTTATTTCCAGTCCAAACAAATTGGACCAATAGCTTATTATGATATAGAACAGTCATAAGCAGATTAAACGACATGATGATAACTGAAATAAAGCATTTAAATCACATTAATTGAAGTATAAAACAGGAAACCTTCAAAACCAATGTTTATGCAACCTCCAACAGCCTAACAAATATATATGCAAGCCACGGTAGGTGGACGTTTACACATATATCCATTGACCAGACAAACTATCTTTAATTCCAATATCACGTCAACCTCTACTTTATGACGAATGGAATTAATAGCCAGACCATATAACATGCCATGTGAATTAAAATAGGGACTCCGTTGGGGAGTTATATAGAAATTCACTTCTAAGTGATGATCACAATTTAACCAATAAAGAAAATCATTTACAATTGATGACCTTACCGTTAGGACTTTACATCGCTTGCAAATAATTTCTTAAGGTTATCTTAAATTAAATCTTTACCAATGAACCGTGAATGACACATCCTCTAGGGGGAGACTCCCAGGGTCTTGCAAGTGTCACACACTTCATTTAAAGATAAAATTCATTTTTATGAGAAGTCTTATCCAGTGAATCAGTGAATGTTGTATCCTCTAGGGGGAGATTCCCAGGGTCCCGCGAACAACATCCACAATCACTTATAAGACCAATTGTGGAGGCCTAAATAAATAAATTAAAATTTATTTTAACTCACTTAGTCATTTATAATTGAAGGTTTTTGACAGCATGCGATAAAGAATTAAATAAATCCTAGCATGCTCCTAGCATGTAAAACATACAACATGCTTAGAAAATAAATACACATCATGCAAGAACAAATAAAATGTCCTCATGGCCCCAAGATGTGTACGTGCATATCTACCTATTCTATTACATGAATATTGGATATACAACTCTTCAAATGGGTCTTTGAATCGGATCCGGGCCTCGAACAATTCAAATTTGAGCTTTTCAATTTATTGCAAATGGCCTTTTTCGAGCCACCGTTGCTACCACACAACGCTCAGTCAACGGACGAAACTTAATGGGCTTTGAAGACCAAAGTTTGGACTTCCATCTCCAACTAACGGCACTAGAGATTCACGGTTGAATCGCCACAAATTGGCCGAAGAAAATGGTTAGTTGAGCAGCCTGGGCGAAAAACCAGTGCACTGGGCACTTTTCTCGCCTCCGTTTCCATCGATTCCAATGACAATCATGCTGGTAACCTACTGGGCTTTAAAAACCTCAGTTTGGAATTTAATTCCTCATCACCGGTACTGGAAATCTATAAGAGGATCACCTCCGAATGAACGCAAAAAAACTTCTACCTACATGCTGCCAACCCTGAAAATTAGGGTTTTCTTGCGACTATGACAACTTAATCGGCCCATTGCACCGCCATGACCGATAATCAACCTCCGAAACCTACTAGGAATTGAAGCCCTAAGTATGGAAAGTCAGATCATGTTGTTGGAATTATGGATACGACCTAAAATAGCCACCAATCGATGCACAAAATTAGGCCACACGCAGATAGAATCACGAGATTTTTGCGTGCTGCTGTTTTCATGCGGCAATCGCTGTCAATTCTCTGCCATCAACGCTGGAGAGCCAATGGGCTTTGAAATATGAAGCATGGTCTTCCATCCCCTACCTCCGGCACCGGCGATCCATGCAGGTATTGCCGCCGTTCGTGCGAAGAAGATGGGCACGTGCAATTGTTGCGCAAAATTTTTGAAAATTTCCAGAAAAACACGCGCGACATTACCACTTCTCGCCCTCACCGCCGTCGACTCTGCCGCCATCCTTGCCAAACACCGATATCCCTGTGATCGCCTATCACCAAGCTTCAAGATCTAACCACCGCCCCTCCGGCACGCAGCCCCTGCCGACTGCCATCATCGAGAATGCCACAAAGAGAGGTTGTAGACCATCCACAAATCACGCGCGATTTGCAGTCGGAGCTGCACCGCCACCCATCGCCATTCTTGCCAATTTCCGGTGCTACCACGATGCCGGCCATCCCAGCTTCGATCCCCGCCAGCCGGTCACCACCATCGACGCGCTGGTGAGCCGCGGCTGAGCCGCAAAGAGGCCCTACGCGACTGCGATTTGGCAATTTTTCTGTCGATGTTTTTTTCCTCGAGTTCTTCATTTCCTGGTCTCATTTCTCGAAGCAAATTATATCAAAATTGATATAGAATTACAGGAAATAAAATTACATTATTTCCTACACTAACCACGGATTTTCTCATGGTGAAAAACGAATACAAACCGCAAATAAATCATCACGCCAAAATCAAAAATAGATTGAGAGCCACGAGGAACAAAATACATATATGAAATCATCGACAACATGCTTAAAAGATTTAAAATACAATAAACCAACTGCACGTATCAGGCAGAGCCAACAACCACGAACGAATCTCTGATACCAATTGATGGAACACGTCGGTGAAGGCGGTTCGTCTCCACGATCGATGTTGGATACCAAACGTACACATACATGGTTTGATAAAATTAAATCAAGAAGATTAGTGATTATCTTAACAGATATTCAAATTTGGAGATTCCACTAGAGATCTTCTAGTCTGTATCCTGCGAACCACGGTTGGATGTCGGGTGGAAAGCAATCCTCCGAATCGTTAGATGCCAAGTGAATCTGGATCTAATGTGTTTGAGATAACTAAACCCTAGCCGTCATTCAGCACATGAACTTATGGAATCATTAGGTTTTTCTCTCAACCACAAATCCTATTTATAAGCATCTTCTAGGGTTTCTAGTTGGGCCAGACCAGGGATCTCTAGAAGGTATATGATTGGGCCTCCCATAAGTCCAAACACATATATTCAACCCAGAATATAATTTAAACTTATAACATTAATTCATTCCACTAGATAATTAATGTTGCGACTGTCATCCTATCCCGATGTGAATCAAGGCTTCTATTTGACTTAATTAATTCCCCGTGTTTAAGATAAGGCACACCCATTAATTAATTAAAAGCTCTGACAGCATTAATTAATTAATATCTTAATTCCTTAAGAAGTACCCGCTCAACATTATTAGCGTATCGGAATAAATTCCATCTGCAGGGTTTAATACTATAAAACTTATGAGCTCCTTAAGGGGATGTCATCAACCAGGATGTCCAAGACACGTTTCCCTAATGTGACTATATAAACACATACAAGTAATATTGTTACTCAAGATACGGAGCATATTGAATCATCCTTTTGATTCTCACCCATGGTAAGTCAAAGTAATAAACAATCATTTGCATATATCTATATATCACATCTAGGGTTAAGAATTAACAAAGTCGTCGAGACCTTGGTTCTTCATAGAGTCAGAACAGAAGAACACGCCTCATCGCGATCCATTCAATGCGACACCACACATTAGCATAAACTAATAGCCAAGACTAGTTATCTCAAGTTTATACTACAACCTAAAGCGATAGTTTATCCAGAACTATCTCAGTTGTGAATACATTTTATATCTTATAAGGAACCCAACGATGTGATTTTTAGTGGGACGACGCACTCACCACATTGTCTACAATATAAGATAAATGGATATGCATGCAATCATGAGATTGCAACAATGTGATAACATTTGTTTCAGTTATTTACAGGAGATTAAACACATGACAAAGCTCGCTTAAAACTTTCAAAAGTTGGACATATGATATACTGGAACATCCTTTGGATTAAAGTCTTGTGTAACCACAAGAAAGGATGTTTTGGTGTCTCAAGTCTCTTAAATTGATTCTCTGGTGACTCGTTTAATCATATGGCAATGAATGAAGTCAGATATTTGAAATGCTATAGATTTGGTAAGAAGATATCAATTCAATCTTGGACAGGCACATTTGTTTGCAATGTACCCTGTGGGTTCAATGGAATCGGATATCCAGGAGGATCATGTAAGGAGTAAATCAACATCTAACTATGCGTTGGCCTTGGAGGAGGAGTTATAGAAGTTTCACAAAGAAGCGTGTCGCAAATTCCAGTATAAAGGCTGAGAGTGTAACAACTTCATGAGCTTCGCAAGAAGCAGTATAACTCCGGTGTTGTCCTCTAGAGGTGTGTGTTCAAAGTTATTTTTTCTAGAATCACAAGATACTATGATCGCGCTGGTGCAATGACAAACTCAAGGCTCACAAGGTGGTGAAACACATAGAATATGTTGTACCACATCATACGAAAAATTGTGATAGGAAGCGATGTGTATAAAGTGGGAGTGATTGGCATGAAAGGTCAAGAAGATTTATTTACATAGTGTTTACCTTAGAGGACTTATGAGGATCACGATCATAGTCTGGATCTATAGGTGAAATCGATCACAAGATGATAAATGTGTAAATAAGCTAGGTCTGATATAGACACACTTGATACTATAATAATGCAATGGTATTAATGCTTTGAGTATAAGTAGGAAATTGTTTGGATTGTATACTAAAAGCATTTATGATTAAGTGTGTTTGTTTGATACACTGTTCTTCATAAATGTGTTACATCAACATAGTCGCTATCTGATATGAAAAACATACGACGAACCATGATATCCTATAATCTCGCATATAGGGATGATCATATGGTGTGTAGAGGATCACAAAGAATCATATGAATCGTTTGACCTAGCGAGACATAAATAGTATCATGGCTGAGACATTCTTTGGATAGGTTGTCGGTTTAGGCTGCGACATATCAATTCATAAGTGAGCTTATCCTAGCTACTTGATGTGTCGGTACATCTTTATGTGTTGATGAGATTAACAATGAGATGTGTCATTCTAATTGACATATGAGTGAGACAGATTGCTAAATAATTGTTATAATCTTAAACCTAATAGAAGGCTAAGGGGCATGCATAAGTTGACCACACTTTGACTTGTTATGGTGGCAAGTCTTACATGTACTCTTATACCTACATCTTGGGTGTGGAAAAGGTTTATTATGCTAAACCCTGTAGGTTGAATTATTAATTCAGGCATAAGTGAAAAGGAATGACTGGTATTACTTAGGAAATAAGATATTAATTAATTATGGATGATTGTCATAAGCCAAATTAATTAATGAATGTCTGGAACCTTAAATATGTGGATCATTCAAGTTTAATGCAACCCGTTCCAAATAACGTGAAAATAAAGAGGTGAGTTAGCATTGTTTCCTTGGTGTAGGTAAAATAATATTTTATTAATTAATTATCTTCTGTGTTGGACAAGAAATTAAGTAATAAGGAGGACCCATTTTATTATTTGCATTTCATCCCTGGTATGACCCACAAACTACTTGAACCCATTAGGGTTAGTGTTTGCAAACTCTAACACTATATAGACCTTTGTCTCTATAAACCAGATACAATATTATTCAATAAAATATTATAGAACACAAGAGAGAGATTGGTGGCTACACCAATTTAAGGAAGACTGATCGACTTCTTTGAGGACTTGGTGGAACTCGGTAGCGTATCATCACCAGATTTCCGAGGAGCAAGGATACAAATCAGAAGATTAGATCTGTTGTAACACAACAATGTTGATTGGATC
This sequence comes from Plectranthus barbatus, assembly GCA_026898455.1. Classification (NCBI taxonomy): domain Eukaryota; kingdom Viridiplantae; phylum Streptophyta; class Magnoliopsida; order Lamiales; family Lamiaceae; genus Plectranthus; species Plectranthus barbatus. Next base: position 1,160,045 of record JAPKLW010000045.1, read on the forward strand.
CCACATCTAGATCTTGAATCCATCGACATGTCCGATCTAGATCTAGAGATCAAAAGCTGGAGTTCATGTTTTCCGTAAATCCAACCTCTGCAATTAAATATTAGGAGCATGCATAGGGTTCACCTGATTTTTTCAATCACATTTATTTTTGATACCCTAAGAACGATCAAAACAACTGAAATAATAAAACATAATTCATGTTGTCTGTTGTAGACTCAGTTCCTACATAAACACCCCATTCCAGCATCGAAGAAGCTGCATGGTGTGCCCACACTCCGAGGAGCTGCGAAGTGAAGGACGAACAAATGACCAGGCGAGTGAGCTAGTGGACTGAAGGACAAGACATTCTTCAGGAAGCGATAGATCGTAGGAGCACCTTGTGTAATCCACACTTAGTGAATTTCCAGACTTACGTCTAAAGAGTGGACGTAGGACCTTTAGAGTCCGAATCACTATAACCTTTGTGTCATTTATCACTTTCATATTGTCAGCATACTTATTTAATAAACGGATTTACTGTATGAGCTAGAACAAAGTTTTATCAAATTAATCCAATGATTCCAAAACAATTGAATTCATTTAAAACCTAAAATTACCATGCAAGTTCTAGGGTTGTGCATTCAGTCGGTTCGGTTGAGAACCGACCGAAATTGTGAAAACTAAATGGACCGAATCGATTTGTGGAACTGACCAAAAACCGAACCGACCATCCGATCAACCGAACCGACAACCAAACCAAATAATTCGGTTCGGTTTTGGTCGGTTCGGTTCAAACCGAACTGCAGCAAGGGAGAGGGACAGGGCGTGCGTGACGACGACTGCTTGCGTGCATGCTAGCCGTGCCTGCGTGAGGACGAGCCGGCTGTGTGAGTGCTAGGGATATTGGCAGGGCGAGCGACTGAGGTCTGAGCGAGAGGGGGAGGATGAGGGTTGCGCCGGTGACAAGGAGTCGTAGAGGGCGAAGCGGCGCCGGTGGCGGTGTGGCCAGCGGGAAACTGGAACGGCGAGAGGGAGGGAGGACTCTGTGAGTCGATAGGGTTCGAATGTAAATGGGTATTGGGTACGATATTCAATTAGGTTAAAGATTATTATTATTATATTATATATATTTAATTTATAATTATTATTTATATGTAGTTCGGTCGGTTTGATCGGTTCTTTCGGTTCCGAAAGCTAGAACCAAAAACCGAATCGAATATGATCGGTTTTTATTTTCCAAAATCGAGAACCGAACTGAATTGTACAAAACCGAACCGAACCGATCAAATTTGAGCGATTCGATCGGTTTTTCTGTCCGATTCAATTCTTGCTAACCACCCCTACGTGGAACACATGCGAATTGCAAGTGTGAATAATGAATATATAGAAAAAGACAAACTATTTTGTAATGTTTTTCTTTGCCATAGTTAAATCAACATTTTTAAACATACGATATTTACCAGCACGTGCTAATTATCTCTTCTATTTTAAATGGAAGATGCGAAAAAAAATTCTATTTCCTCTCGACTTTTTTTTTTAAAAATAGAGTACATTGTTTAAATTACAAATATTACTCAAATTAATAATCAATTAGTCATAAAGAAATATTCAATCACTATGCTCCAAAACTCCTTAATTATTCAGTGCTATTTTTCTATATTGTTGACTAATTCACCTGAAATAAAATTTAATTATAAGCTAGCCAGTCGCCTATTCTATAGTAAAAATAATAATAATAATAATAATAATAATAATAATAACTATTATTATTATCTATATATATATATATATTAAAACAAAATCGGAGATAAATATGTAAAATATTGTTGAAAAATAAAACAGTAGATATAATAAATAAATCTATGTAATGTAATAAATATTGATTTGGATTGTAAGATTTTTTATTTACTCAATATAAATAGTACTTTTGGATATTTTCCTGGATAAAATATTTCCAAATCTTAATATTTACTCAACATAAATAGTAGTTTTGGATATATTAAATATTATTTCTTCAAGATATATTTAACATTATATTTATTATTTTAAATATATTCATCATTTAAAATAAAAATTAGATATTGATGATTTGGTATGTAAAATTGATGGATTATTTTTTATATTTATGTTAATATTTATTATCAAATAAAATGATATAATAACGGGAAAATTATGAATTTTATCCTAAATAATTGAGTTTTTAGGAATTTTATCCTAAGTTTTCTAGGTTATGGAATTTTATCCCAACTTTTAATTTTGTTTGGAATTTTATCCCAAATACTAACTTTGTTACATGAATCACTATTTTTTTTACATGTACACGTCCATGTAGAAATTTTTTTTTATCCAAAAAAAATAAAAGCACGTAAATAATTTAAATCCAAAATTCCTAAATTCTCAAATACTTCCTTCTTAAATCCTGTCTCCTCCTCCCCTCTTTCCTCAACGGTGGAATTTTTGATCATTTTTTAATGTTGGTTAGGCCCATCGATGAGGTCAAACCTCTAGCACAGAACAAAGAAAGGGATCTAAAATCATTTCTTGCGCGCAGGAATGAAAGCGTTGAGAGATACATCTCAGCCGCTGCAGAAATCGAGCAAGTAGTGCGCAGTTGTTACACATATCACATAAGCTTCACTGCAGCTGAGTTCATGGAGATGCGGGTGCTCGATGCATGCTTCATCATCGAATTAGTTCAAAAATACCACCGTTGAGGAATGAGGGGAGGAGACGGAATTTAAGAAGGAAGTATTTGAGAATTTAGGGATTTTGGTTTTAAATTGCTTACGTGTTCTTGTTTTTCTTTGGATAAAAAAAAATTCTACATGGACGTGTACATGTAAAAAAATAGTGATTCAGCAAATATGTAACAGAGTTAGTATTTGGGATGAAATTCCAAACAAAATTAAAAGTTGGGATAAAATTCTCTAACCTAGGAAACTTGGGATAAAATTTCCAAAAACTCAATTATTTGGGATAAAATTCCATAACCTAGAAAACTTGGGATAAAATTCCCAGAAACTCAATTATTTGAGATAAAATTCATAGTTTTCCCTATAATAACCATATCTATGTAAAAAAAAAAGTTGATGTAATACTTATGAAACACATTTATTTGACAAAGAAGAAGATTGAGATAAAATTTGAATTTAAAAAAAAATATATCCAAATAAATTAGACAGATATTTTTGTGGATTGAAAATTTTTATGGAATACTAATATATATATTTACGTAAAAATGATTGAAAAATCAAACTGTAAAATTGTTCATATTAAAATTATTATGAAAATAAAAAGTCAATAATAAATTGTATAAAGCAATATTTGAGATAATAATTTGGAATGTATAATTTTAAATTTTTATTTTTTTTCCTAATTATTTTTTATTGTAATTTTTTTAGATATGTGTATAGATGTTTATCTTTCTCGATTTTGGATATATCATATTAATTATTTGAATATATATATATATATATATATATATATATATATATATA
>JAPKLW010000045.1:1163620-1174828 GCA_026898455.1 Plectranthus barbatus
ATAGATGTTTATCTTTCTCGATTTTGGATATATCATATTAATTATTTGTATAAAAATATATATTTTTTGATATTTTTGTATATTAAAAAATATTGTAATGAGAAAGATTATTACTGAGAATTTAATTGAAAAAAAAAACTAAATTGCTAAATTGAGGTATATATTTAAATTTTATTTTTATACCAATTATGATTGAATTACAATCAATTTAAAAACTCATTAAGATATGATTCACACACAATATATAAATAAGATTTAAAGGTATATGTATATTAATAATATTTTATTTGTTTAGATTTGCAAATTATTTCAATGTATTTTTGGATATATTAAGATATCAACTTTCATAATATATAATAAATATTAGAGATTTGAATTTATTGAACGAATTTATAAAACTGAGTGTTTATATATTATTTATTTTTGTCTTTCAGATATGCATTTTCTCTTTTATTCATATTAAATATTAATATTTTATTTAGAGTGAAATATTATATTCATTATTACGATAAACTGTTTAATTAGTAATATGATACAAATTTGGTAGTAAAAGATTGAGATGCTTAATCATTGGCTAATATTGTATTGTATTTTTAAATTCGTATTGTATCTGTGGAGAATATTAGTTCGATTTTTAATAAATTAAACAAAAGTTTCCCATTAAATATGTATTAATTTTATTTGTTATAAGAAGTCCAAAATTATAGATTATAATAGTCAACCATTGTATGCATAAAAATATAAATAATGTAATAACTATTAATTTGAATATTAATTATATCTAAATCTGTTATTGAAATATTAAGCATTGAAGGGAGATTCAATACCCAAAAAAATAAAAAGGTTGGTAATTTTAATTTTTAAATGTTGCTTCAAATGGAATAACATCTTTGTTGTTGCCTAGCGGAAGAACTGCTCACTCGAGTTTTTCCATTTCACTAACTCCTAATAAACATTCAACTTGCAACATAAAACAAGGAACCCATTTAGCTGAATTAATTGTCAATTGCAAGCTTATTGTTTGGGATGAGACTCCTAAGATGCACAATTATTGTTTTCAAGCTATTGATTGAACTATGAAGGATCTAATGCGGTTTAAGAATAGCTTATCATGCACACAACTATTTGGAGGAAAAACAATGGTTTTTGGAGGTGATTTTAGACAAATATTGCATGTTATACCAAAGGAAAAGAGGCGAGATATTGTCAATACCACTATAAATTCATCATATCTTTAAAAGGATGTAAGAGTTTTAAGGTTGACGAATATGCGGCTCCGAAATATGAGCTTTGAATTAAAAGCATTCTTAGAGCGGGTTGCATCAATTGGAGATGGTAATCTGAGTGACGACAATGATGGAAAATGAAATGTTAAAATGCCGGATGATATTCACCTAAATTTTTCTGGAGATCATGTAAAGGTAATTGTCAATAGCATGTATCCTACTATATTATCTGACAATAATGATTTGTCATATTTACAAAATATAGTTAGTCTAGCTCCAACAATGGATATTGTTGATTCAGTGAATCAACACAAGATGGGTTGTAACACCTCCGACAGTAGGGTTTATTTAAGTTCAGATAGTATGTGCAAATCAGATGGGCTAATGAATGTGATGATTGATTTGCGCACACCTGAATATTTAAATGGCTTGAAATGTACAAGATTGTCAAATCATGAGATGATACTCAAGGTGGGAACTCCTATTATGTTGTTGAGAAATATAGATCATTATGCTGGATTGTGCAACGGAACCCGTCTAATCACCACCATGCTTGAAAATCATTTTATTGAAGTTAAGACCAGGAATAGTTATGGTCATGAAATTGCTTTTATTCCTAGAAGGACTCTGACGCCTTCTAATATACGTCTGTCATTTAAGTTTCAGAAAAGATAGTTCTCCTTTATTGTTTTATATGCCATGACTATTAACAAAAGTCAAGGACCATTCTTATCACATGTCGGCATTTTATTGAAGAAAGTTGTATTTACTCATGATCAATTATATGTTGATGTTTCCAGTGTTACTACTTGATACAGACTCAAGATATTAGCAAGTGATGATGATAATCTCAGTGTGTCATATATTGATAATGTTGTATATAAGGAAGTCTTTCAAAATATATGAAAATTTTATATTTCTGCTGTTGTGTTATTTTATATTATTTTATTGATGATTGGTGTACATAATTTCAATGTGAAATGGTTTACGTTCCTAATATCCATTTTATATAAATTTGATCATAGACAAAGTGCTTTAACTACGTCGCTCTGAGGCAAGGACATATTAGTTTGAGGAAATATAAATTAAAATAGAAATATATTTGAAAAATAATGATTAATTATTAAATAAATATTTTTCTTTAATTTATATATAAATATAAATAGACAAATAAATAAAACTAAATAGTCATGCACATCATGCGGATGCCATACTAGTTATTATAAAAACTAAAACCTTACGGAAATAACTATATATAAATATATATATGTACTGAAGTCGTGCCATTTATAAATGAAATATAACTCATATGTTGGAAAAATACAGCTAATGAAGACCACATAAACATACAAATTGTTATAAAATGTGTAACGAGGAAAAAACATTAAGAGGCAGTGTATTTAAAAAGAAAATTAATTAGATGAACCATGAATCTAGTTAAATCTTAATTGATTGTAGATAAAACACTTAATTATTATACGTACTTTAAGGTGGGGAAAAAAATATTATTTTAAAATTCAGTTTGTATTACAAACCAACTCAATAACTTGCTTGATAATGAACGCAATAGAATATGACCAAAGAATATGATATAAAAAACTAGAGTTTATTCAAACTTGAAATTTATATTTAATGGGGGGAAATTGCAATGCAAAATCTGGAGCGTCTTCAATTGGGTTTCATCTCTTGAATGTTTATTTTGACGAATATGAATTAATTAATTCTGGATTTAGAGTGGTCGTCGAAATAATAATCACAACGAAAAAAAAAAACTAGAAAAGTCACATTTTATCAAATCTATTCATGTTGGAAAAAGAATAAATTGATTATATAATGTAAAAAAATTAATTAGATTGAACAAACATCCTCAAGGGTATCGATCATTTGACCGACCACTTGCATGCTTTAATAACTCTAGCAGTCAAATAAGTACGCAGTAAAATAACTTACTATTTGCAACTTGACATTTTAATTAGGCTTGTAATTGACTCTGGATCTAAAATTCGTAATAAATATAAAATATTTAATTTTATATTTTCATGATTTAAGAGTAATAAAAATGATAAATTTTTCTAATTATGAGAGATTTTTGAATTTAAATTTGAGTATGAGATAATATTTATTTTGGAATAAATAACTTTTTTAAAAAAAAAATCAAAATGAATATTTAAAATATATTTATAAATTCAGAAAGTTTGTTTAGGTTCAACTAGAAATTCAATAACATTTGTGAATTTCAAAATATTTGATAAAAAAAACTAAAAGCTTGACTCTGTACTAAACGAGCCAAACTCGACTCAATTTAATTACACATACCAATTCTCCTTAATGCATTATATTATAATCTTCTTGAAACATTGAAAACTTGCTATTCAAATCTATATTAGATTATTTTTTCCAATTTAATTATGCTCAACATACACGTATTAATTTTGACTAAAGATTATATACATTAGATTAACGATTTCGCGATTTATACTTCTTTCTTATCTACAAAACTAGTTTCATAATTAAGCTGCATGTTGCTTTCGAATTTCAAGTCTCATTTGCTAAACTTTGCACGTATCATTTATAAAAGGATATGATTGTGGCATGTAAATGGATAATGTAAACTTACCCCACACTTTGACTGAATTTATTAACATAATGTTTAGAATTCAAATTCAAATATCAATTATTTAACTTTAAATAATAATATATCAAATGATTTTATTAGGGTAATATAATAATTTAAATAAAAACAAAATTTAGATTGTTACATATCCATAAAAATTATAAGTGTAAATTATAAAACATCAGTTTTATATTCATTTTGAAACAAATGAAAATTTAATACCATATTTGATACAATAATTAACATAGATTGGTGAACTTTTAAGAAATTCAATAAAAGAAATAAAAAACAAATGTCTTCTCCGAAGGAGAGCGAGCTTGCAAGCGGAGTGAAGTAGGAGGAGATTTGAAGAATAAGAATAAAATTACTCCTTTTTCGAGAACGAAGACAAACAATTATCAAATCATGCAACTTTTGTGTTTATTTCTTTATTCTTTTTTATAATTTGTATACAATGTAGACACAACAGGCCGATTAAAATTATAGTGTCGAAATACTATCATTCTATTCTACTGCTGAACTCCCATTTTGTTTCACCACAAATACTACTCCTTTCGTCTCAGTAAAATAAACCCTTTTACTAAAATCAGGCGTCCTAATTAAATTCTTCTTCTTTCTAAAAATGACTACTTTTCCACACTCAACAATAAAATATTAATTCTAGTAATTCATTCTACATTCACAACCCTTAATTCCCGTGCCGAAAAGAAAGGGGACAATTGACACAGGAGGGATGAAGTATTTTTTTAAATAGTACTCCCTTCGTCCCGTCTAAGTAATCTCATTTTCCGCTTTAATATGTCCCAGCTATTTGTTTCATTTTCTAAAATATCAAACATTTTCATTCTCATCAATAAAATATTAATTTACTATATTTATAAATTTTGATAATTGTACAAAAGTAAATGAGAAATTTATTGATTTAAACTCACATGTAATGTCTCAAAAAAAGAAAGTTCAAATTTAGAAGTCATGACCTGCTCTATCTTTTTTCAAATATAGATATGCGCACTTTTGTGTTTGTAAAAACTAAAAACCCATAATCCCTAATCTCTGATATCCAATGGGTTTTCTGCCTGTGGTCATTGCTGTAGTTATCGCCATCTGGTTCGAATACCGGCGCCGGCGGCGATCCGCGAAGCTACCGCCGGGGCCTTACCCTTTTCCGATCATCGGCAACATTCTCCAACTGGGGAGTTCCCCGCACTTTTCCATCACAAAACTCTCCAAAACCTACGGCCCTTTGATGTCTCTCCGGTTAGGCCAAATCTATACGGTGGTGGTTTCCTCGCCGGAAATGGCCAGAGAAGTACTGCAGAAACACGACCTGGCCTTCTCCCGGAGAATGGTGCCGGCGGCGGCCCAATCCATGGACCACCACAAGTCCTCCCTGGTGTTCCTACCCGTGGGTGACGACTGGCGCAAGATTCGAAAAATCTGCAGAGAGCAGATGTTCTCGAGCCAACGAATGCAGGGCAGCGAATGGCTCCGGCAGGCCAAGTTGGGGACGCTGCTGGAGTATTTGCGCCACTGCTGCGATGAAGGGAGGGTGGTTAATGTGGCGCAGGCGATCTTCATCTGCACGCTCAACCTCATGTCGGCCACGCTCTTCTCCATTCAAGTTGCGGAGTTTGAGTCCGACGCGGCTCAGGAATTCAAGAAGGCTGTTGAGAATATCACACGCGCCGTCGCAGTCCCAAATCTCGGCGACTACTTTTCCATCCTTAAGCCTCTCGACCTGCAGGGTATAAAGAGGAACGCGGATTTCCATTTAGCCAGGATGCTTGGCTTGATTGAAGATATCATCAATGAGAGATTGCAGTCGAGGAGCGCGTCTTCTCCCAAGAAGAGTGATTTGCTGGAAACGCTGCTCGATGGCGGTAGTGGTGAAGACGAAGATCAGCTCACCATCAACTTCATCAGCCACGTGCTTCTCGTCAGTTGCATGTTTTCATTTGTTAATTAACTAAATCGATAATTAAACTTATCTTTCGGATGAATTAATAATACCCCTTAAATTAATTACTTCTGTTGGTGCATCATCATGCATGCAGGACTTGTTCTTCGCGGGATCCGACACCACCGCAACCACGGCGGAGTGGGCAATGTCGGAGCTGCTCCGCAATCCGGAGAAAATGCAGAGGGCGAAGCAGGAGATTAGGAGCGTGATCGGACCTGACAAACAAGTCCAAGAATCAGACATGACGAGGCTCCCATACCTGAGAGCTATAATCAAAGAAACCCTTCGATGCTACCCTGCTGCGCCCTTCCTCATACCTCGAAAATCTGACTGCGAGGTAGAAATCGGGGGCTACGTCATCCCTAAAAACACACAGATATTGGTTAATGTGTGGGCCTACAGCAAAGACGCCAAGCTGTGGCCGGATCCCGACGAATTCATGCCGGAGCGCTTCCTTGACCGGAAAATAAATTACCGAGGCCGAGATTACGAGCTGATTCCATTCGGATCGGGAAGAAGAATGTGCCCCGGATTGGAGCTGGCAGATCGGATGGTGCCGATGCTGCTGGCCACACTCATTCATAATTTTGATTGGGAGCTGGAACCGGGGGCCCAACCGCTCGATATGACGTCGTCGTTTGGGATCAACCTGCGTAAGGCAATTCCCCTCAAAGCTATTCCGATCAAACCAACGTATTAGCCAGCGTTTAGCATGCTTAATTAATAAATTAGCATATACATTATGTATATGTAATGTATAATATTAATAAAGATCGGAAATCTCAGTGTTTGCATACATGTGCCAAATTGATCTCCTGACTCCTATTAATGTTAATGTGTCGACAATTTATATAACAATATATTAGAAATAAATGATAATAATTAAAATTAACTACACCGTTATATTGCATTCTAACGGTGAATATGTGAGTGAAATTGAGCTACAACAATTCATATCTAAAAACTAAAAATAATTAAAAACCACAAATAATTTTATGGAATATGATACTTAATTTTAAGAATAAAAAATTTGATTATATAAATTCACACTTCTGAAAAAATAAATAGGTCAAAACATCATACAATCAGACAATTATTTTTATGATGTTTGGGTCAAGACATCAACTTACACGTCTAGCACGTGTGACATTTCATACAGACTTGATTTGTCGACACGTCATCATACGATATTGGCCACTAATAAACTATATTGGTTTGCAAAAAACTAAAGATTTCATAATTAATCACTAAATTAAGATTTGCATAAGTATGGCAATACCTCAAGTTTTCAAGGAATCGCATGAATACGAAATAAAAGTAATAAATTAAAGATTTGTATCTATATTTCGTTAACCGCGCGTTTAAGAGAAATGTCATGTCACTAGGTAGAATCCAAATCCGTGATCCTTAATGATGGTGGTCGATATTAAATGTCCCAACTACCTGGCCCAACGAACGACCCAAATAAAAGCCCATAAGTGAGGCTTATGTTGTTATACAGGGGAAAGAAGTGGATCGGCCCAAGAAAAGCACTGATCGATCAAGGGGAACTGGATAAAGCAGTTCGACGGAGGAACAGTCCGCTCAAGAGGAGTCTGATTCGGTCAAAGGGAGATTTAATGAGTGAAGTCGATGCAATGGGAATATTAGGCGAACTGCTTAACGGTCGGAAAGAGCCATTTAATGATAAATAGTTATGATTGGAACTCTCCGGGAAACAACTAATTAAAAACACACATTGGAGACCAGATATACATTTATTATCGCCTGGCGGAGAATCAGGGGACGTTAGAGATCGAGTGAAGCTTATAAAAACTTGTTGTAAATCTTTTTTACGATCATCTAGCTGACATATAGAGTTTACTAGCGATTTAGATTACAAAAATTCAACTCACTGTAATTTCCTTTAGAAAAGCGATTTCATCGAACTGGTCATTCCAGCAGGCATCAATTGTCCTTATTTTTACGGTTTGAATCAATTTATAATACATATATTATCTAGCTATTTTCTGCATTTTAGTTCTCTTTACCATAAAAGTTCTTAGGGTCTCAATCCAACAAAAAACACCATAAAAAATTGGCGCCCATCATGGGGCCCTGGGAACAAAATATTGTGCTAACCTTCATTGCAGGAGATGGCTGACGACGAAAGCAACATCAACACCATTGGGGTGGACACCGAAGGAACTACCCCGCCGATGGGGGCAGGCAAGGGAGCTGACCCAGGTGCAGGACGGGGAACTCCCGTGGGAGCTGGATGAGGATGTCCTCCAGCGGAAGGACACGGGACGACTCAGCCGCCGGGCTAGCACGAGACAGTAGATGACCTTCGGCGAGCCTTCAACATCACGCCACTTGCCGAACTGCTGTTTCTTCCACCACCATCCTCTGGTTTGCAGGAACCCTACGTAGCCCAGCTAGTCACCCGGGTTCAGACAGCACGCGGTATGATGGAAAGAATGGGAGCTCAAATGGAGGAGATGACACGAAGGCACGAGCTTCTTGATCGAGAAAGTCGGCGGTTGCAACATCAGATCAATACGCAGCCGATCGTCGAAGAGCCAGGGAGTGCCGATAGAGAACGTCAAACTACGGCGAGGGACCTGCAGGCAAAGTTTAACCAGGCAGGAGGAACCGGATCAGGGCGCGCGACCCCCAGAACCCTAGTGGAGAACCCGCCAGCGCGCACGGATCAGACAGCGGGGGGCAATCTGACAGATAACTTCACTCTGGCGTAGATATTTACGTACTAGTAATACTTGCAGTTATTTGTATTAAAACTTGCATTATTAAATATAATTTGTTGCAATATTCTCAGTCTTGAACAATAAATCATCCAACAATAACCACAACTAAAAAAGAAGTAGAAAAACTAGAAAGAGCATGAATTCATTATATATAATACTTCCTCTTTCCTTATTCAACCGTCCTATTTATCAGTCACATAATTTATAATAAAAAATTTATTCCACATTTTAAGTTTTTTTTATGGGTAATTCTAAATGCAGTCACATTTTTGCTAAATGTAGCCACTTAAAAAATAAAAATTAAATCATTTTATAATACTACAATTATATCCTTATAATTCTAAATTTAAAATCTTTATTAAAATATAAAAACTAAAACACATATAGCCCCATTCTCCATTCTCGTACATTTAACCCTATCTCATCTTCTTCCTACAATATCTAACATCTGCACTTTCAATCGTAGGTTTAGTGTAACCATCTTATTCACTTGATTATTGAAGTGTCTTAATTTATATCCTTTAAATTTCCAACTGCTTTGATTTACGTAACGAGTACAACCCACCCATTCGGCCAAGGCTTCAGAATTCTTCAAGAAAATCTGTGTCATTAAACTTCACATCCAATGGTTGCTGACTCATCATTTCGTACAAAACCAGCGACTTGTTTGTTTCCTGTAATTCATTCAGTTTTAACTTCACAAAATTGGGATTTTGAGGAAGAAACTTATTTTGTTTGAATTATTTGTGGGGATGGAGGTGACGCGTCAAGCTTGCGGTTTGGGGTTCATCTATGAAACTATTAATTCGTCTTTATGAAGAAGGCACTCATAATGTGGTTGATATACCTTATTGCAAAGGCCACAAATTGACCTATTCATTAGTTAGCCATTTCTTTCTCTTAATTTTCTATTTGTGTTTAAATCTAACAATCTATAAAGTTTGATTTTAATTTATGAAATAAGATGGGGCTATGACTTTTGATTTTTATAATTTAATTAAAATTTCAATTTGAGGCTACGAGGATAGAATTGTAATATTATGTGATAATTTAAATTAATTTTTTAAAAAGGGACTATATTTAGCAAAAATGTGGCTGTATTTAGAATTTTTTTTAATTTCTACGCACCATTATTATTGTACCAAATATTAAGTGAATAATTAAATCAAGTGGAAGAAAGTATGTAAAACGCTTATTCACTCAGGCTCTTAATTCGGGGACACAACCAAATGCTAATTTTCGTTCTAAGGTTGGTATACGTTGTTTGAATAAATATTCTACATGTTATACCTGATGGGTTTTGTATACCTAAAGCATTTATTACAATGTGTATACAACGGTTTATTTCTCCTATCTGTTAACAATCGTACATGTGTGAACAATGGTATCCTCTTGTCTCACCGATAGGGACAATCATACGGCGTGTTGTAGATCGCAGAAGACAGTATGATCACTTGACCTAGTGAGACATAAACCTTGATCACAGCCGAGACAGCGTATGAGGATACGTCTGTCCGGATGGCTGCGGCATTGTCGGAATAAGTAGTCTGTCTTGGTTACTTGACATGCTGGTACGCAGAGGTGGCGTATTGATGGACCACAGTGAGATATATTCGTCTGTCTGACATCAGCGAATAAAAGATCTCGTTATATTGATTGAGTCCAAACCCTAACGAAGGTTCAGGGGTTTGCACGGGTTGACTGTTGCTTTGACTTGCCATGGTGGAGAGCCTAAGTAACGTGCTCGTATATCCGCATCTTGGGTAACAGCAGTTCGTGTAGTACTGCCTGAGACTGAACTTAGGTAACCATATTCGAGTAATAGGATGGGGGCATTCCCTGAGGAGCTCAATAACATTCATCGTGCTAAAGTCCTGCAGGCTGATTAAGTTCAGGCACGAGTGATAAGGTTTGAGTGGTACTACTCAGGAATAATAAGATATTAATTAATTGTAGTTAGAGCTTGTCAGAGGCTCCGATTAATTAATGGATGTTCGGTAACCTTAAATATGGGGATTCTCAATTAATGCAACCCGTTCTCATAACGTGGTAATAAAGGGGTAGGTTAGTATTAATTCTGTGGTGAAAAAGAATTAATATTAATTAATTAATTGTGTCCTGGGTTGTGGACATGAGAATTAATTAATTTATAGGCCCACTTTATTATTTGCATTAGGTCCCAGGTCTGGCCCAACAAGTGTGTTGAATTGAGCCCAAAATGGCCCATTAGGGTTTCCAATCCTAGGTCTATAAATAGACAGCTCTCTCTCTGAAACCCTAAGTGACTTCATAACACAGTTGAAACACACTAAACCTAGAGAGAGAGGGGAGGCGCCAATTTTGAGAAGAAAAGGAGGAGAATTTTCGAATTCTGGTCCTGCTCAAGCCACAGATCTACAGAGTCCTCACCAGTAGTAGATCTGAACAGCACCGGGATACAGATCTGAAGATCTAATCTAGAGAACATAATTCTTCCTCTTGTTCTTTCTTGTTTTCGATTTTATTTAGAAATTAAGGTTCTAATTTCTGATTCCGCAGATAAAATCGGATTGCGTGGTTGAATTGAAGTATGGAATTCAAACGCAAAAGATCGGTTCAGAGACTACGGAATAACGGTAAATATTCTGATCCACAATATTATGTATTAAATTCATAGGAGCA
>JAPKLW010000045.1:1195629-1240215 GCA_026898455.1 Plectranthus barbatus
AAAAAAAATAGTAATGCATTTATTTAAACTTACACATTCAGATATCCCTGAGAAGCTAGACTCATGATCTCTTTGTCATATATAAAATACTCTAATTACTACCTTATGTAGGGGACAAATAATTTATTTTTATAGATGACTATTGTTGATTCATTTTTTTTTATCATAAACAAATTTTTGGCATTGAATCTCTTTCTAAATATAATATTACCTTAAAATGGCTAACAATAAAGTTTTTATGAGATTTCATTGTATTAAAAATAATCTTCAAAGAGAAGTTATTCTATCCATATTTTTATAATAAATTGAAAGCAAAATAAAAAAATTTTTGTAATACCCCGTGCTTAAGTGTAATATTGTTTATTTAAGTTCGATTGTAACAATGAGTTTATCTCAATTGAGAATTTTTGGAAGAATGATTTATTGTATGTTGGAGACTTGGAATTGAGATTTATGTTCATAATTTGTGAGAATTTATGGAATTTTTGGATATTATGTTATATTGGAGGAATTTATTTGGAGATTATTTCATATTGGTCTTGGAATTACAATTATATATACAAGTACATGTGTATTATATGATTAATTAAGGATCATATTACATGGAACTTATTTCATGATTTAAACCTTAGGTTATGAGGGGGTATAAATAGTAGAAATTTTGATAGAATAAGGTTTCTATCATATTCTATATCCTAGAGAGAGAGAAGGTGCATTTCAAAAAAAAACCTCCCCCACCTTTCCCGTCGCCCTCCCTGTCCGAGCATTTTCCGGCCACGTCCGGCCACCATTTGACGAGCCGCCGGTACCATTAGATAGCTGACGTTCAGAGCTTCAAATTGGTTACTCGTGGGGATCGTGAGGCTAAGTATTGAGGGAGATATCGCCATTGGAAGATAGGTGAGTTTATGTTGCGATTTTCAGATTTCAATTCCGATTAACTTATTTTTCCGGCCATTAATCGAGATTTGGTTGATGTATTCGTGCTCCTGAGTGTGTAGGGAGTGTTCGGACACTGAGTTTGAAGAGATTCGTTGCCAGAAACCACCTCGCGCCGCCGCCGTCGAAGTTTTCCGGTGAGCTCTTTTGGACCCTCTATTCCTTGCGTCTATTTGGTATTTTGAGGGTGGAATCGTGTTCTAGAGAGTCCAGGGACCCTGAAAATGTGATTGCATGTGTGTTTGGAGCTGAATCCGGCGAGTTACCGGAGGTTGCAGGTTCAGCCGTGAAAACCCGTGAGGAAGACGACTCCTGTCGATCGACAGAAAGTGAGTCGATCGACAGGAAGGGGTCGATCGAGGGTGTATTATCGAGCGAAGTCTGTCGATCGACAGAAAGTGTGTCGATCGACAGGATAAGGTTGTAAGAGGAAGAATATCGACAAGCCCTTGTCGATCGACAAGACTTATGTTCACCGACAAGAAGGAAGGCATGTCGATTGGAAGTGAGTCGATCGACAGAGAGCATGTCGACTGGAAGTGAGTCGATCGACAGAGAACATGTCGACCCTTATGAGTCGATCGATTCGAGTTGTGTCGACCAAGGTGTGTCGACCGACACAAACCCCTGTCGGTCGACACAGAGGCCTGATTTGTTATGACTTTGTCACTTATTGCTAGTTCTTCCGAGTCTTATCGTTTATGATTAAGATGTATTGTCCTAGATATATCGTACTAACTCGGGAACCTTATTTGGTTGTAGGAATTTGAAAGCGAAGGACAGTAAGCTCAAGCATCTAACCAAGAACCAAAAGAACGAGGTGGGAAACTATTTCGAAACTATAAAAAAAATCAAACGTGTGTTTTCTTTTCAAAACGTGTGATAAATGCTTTCTTTTAAATCGAAAATGCTATGCATGCTTTGTGTTGTCATTCTATCCTCTGTCTTTTTCTTCCCGTTGACAGAGAGTATAATAATGATGTTCGGAACCAGTTATTTATAACTGTGCTAGAATTTCATTAGTAGTATGGGATAGCGATGCCATACGAAGGGACGAGGATATAAGGGGAACATGTTATGAGGTTGGAGAATTGTTGTGATGAATGATGGTTATGAATTATGATATAAAAGCGATCGGGTCTCAACAAGGATTTCTGAGACTAGTGCACTCTAAATGACAGTAGGTTGAGTGTGTACTCATTCCTTACTAGTCATCGTAATTTGGAAGCCGGCCAACTTCCTGTTACAAACCGAACAGTTATGACAACACTAAAATATGGGTGTGTGAGTAAAATGTTTTGGCTAGCACGGTTTATTTCAACAAAACCCCGTGTTTAGCGGTGTGTGTTGCATAGCATGTTTCATATATAAATGTATATTTTGGCATGTTTCTCACTGGGTACGAAAGTACTCAGCCCTCGCGATATTTCTAAATCGTGCAGGTTAAGCGGCAGGATTGGAGGTAGCTGGTGTAAGCAGAAGAAGGAAGAATAAGTGTGTTTTTGCAGAAAATATTGATCCTGTGACATGTATCTTCATATACATGTCACCATCACGCTACACACACTGCTGCACCACTCTCTGATCATTTCCCTCTTTTGTCTAAATTACTGAATTAAAAGTTCTATTTCAAATGTAGACTCGAAGTATTATCATTTCTGTAAAACTATTTAACCTTGTGTTTGAAGTTTCTATTTTACTATTATTAATGATTTGCATCTTCGAAAACCTGAAACGTCAATGTAACGTGGCTCCATATTAGAGGGTCAGATGGGGGCGTTACAAATTTGAGGTACAAGTTTACCTCAGTATTATACATGTATGTGCCAACGATAACATTTTAATATTCTATTATCTAGAACTAATATAAATCTATTCAAAATATCAATTTTACAATATATTTGACTACAGGAAGAAATAGTTACAATTTTATTTTATTGAATAAACTATAATATAATTTAATGAAATTAGTATTATGTACATACGATATTCAGAAAAATATTTTATATATTTATTATTGATAAATTATTGAAAGTAATATATAAGCGCCGCGCATCGCGCGGGTGGAAGACTAGTATTTGTTAAAAACAATATCATTATCTAAATGGAGATCCGGTTTGAGCAAGAATGGCATCCGTTGAAGTAATGATCGATATCTCACATGAAAGATGATATACAATTTTTTTACTTCATCAAAATTAATTAATGAGTGTTTTTATATGATTGTTGCTACTACACAAATTTCAAAATGGACTAGATTAAACAAACATACTCAATGACATCGATCATTTGACCATATGCCTTCTTTAGAAACTTAACTCGATCGAGTAACCAAATACACAATAAAATACGTACATTAATTATTAATTATGTCCGGCTTAGCATCATAATAGACCAATTCTCCGTGACTAATGCATTATATTATAATCTTCTTCAACATTGAAAACTTGTTATTCAACTGATCTATATTAGTTTATTTTTTTTCCAATTTAATTATGCTTAACATATACGTATGTTGACTAAATGTTATAGAAACAATTTTTACTTCATTCTTATCTATATACTTGGTATACAGAAATTAGCTAGATATAATTGATTTGTCATAAACTCGACTTTATAGCTATGTAGCACTACAAATTACAATCAATATAAAATTTACAGAAGTCTTTCTCATACTGATGATCACTGCATATCATATCCTTCTTTTCACACCCTTCAAATCTTGTCACCATCTGAATAAATTTAAAATATAATGCAATTCACCATCACTCAAATATTCATTATTAATTAAGATGATGGTAATTTGTACTTGAAACAGCTTCCTGCCTCTTGAACGATCCATCTGTATAAAGAAGAAAATCAAATCTAATAGGCTGAAATTGACTCACTAGATGAAACCCATCATGTTTCCTCCTCTATTCACTAGGGACATCAATTTAATCCAAAATTCGTAGATCGATATAATCGATTAACCCGAGCTAAAAAAAGAAGGGATAAAGTGTAAATATTTTGGTCCAAATAGACATTTAATTAGCTTGAAATCGGATAGAATTAACCATATAAATCCCAATTAGTCTTTTAAGTAATATTATTTTTTCACAATTGCGCCACTAAACTCTACTTAAAATCACATTTTAGTAATATTGTTTTAAGTTATAGAGTTATTTAATTCAAACAATTTTTAATAAATAATTTATTATTGGAAAAGTCTTTAATTATGAAGTTAAAATATTGATAAAAAATAATAATATATTCCTAATATTTAATTGATGAATATATGAAATTTGATGTGTTTCGAATCTCTTTTATAAAAAGAATAAACATTTCATACTTTTTGTATCATTTCGAACTTTAAAAGAAATAAAAATAATTTAATGAAATTTTTTTATAAATATGAAAAATAAAAATAATATGTAAATTTATTGGCCTGACGTATTAACTAAAAATTGAAAGATCAAGGTTGACATTTTTTAGTCCAAGAATAACCTGCAGCTCAATAAGGTTGATCCAAATCCGACCGATAGTTTGATTGACGCCCCTAATTACAAGGACTCAAATCAATTTCCCCCTCCCAAAAAAAAATGACAGAATATAATTTTAATTCAACTCAAACCAAAACTCAAAAGATAGCTAGAACGTTGAAAGTGGCATCATTCGCATCTGCCATTTTGGAGCAACAGACTTTGCAGGTGGTTTTTTAATTGAGCAGGCCATTGATTATAATTATGGCAAACCGGACTCACTTTGAATTGCCACCGACGCCTTGCAATTTGTTTAATTCGATACACAATTTCAAAACAAATTAATCATTTGAAAAATAAAATTATCAATATTGGATTATTAAATTTTTATTTACCGTAGTATCCTATTTAGAGAGCAGTGATAAAAGTGTTTAATTTATAATTAAAAAATTATAATTATATATGAATGTGTGAATTTAAATAAATATATTTCTATTTAAATATTATAATAGTGCTATATTGGGATTCGGGAACATAGCTTCCGATTTTTAATTGGCAAAAACTTGCGTTAGACACATCTAAACGGTTTAGGCGGATTTTATCCATACTCAAATGGGTGCACCCATCCCAAATAGGATTTATTAATCCTCAATTAGAGTATATTAGATGTATTTGAATTGAGTTAATGGATAAAACCCGCCTAAATCATTTAGGCGTGCCTAACCTGAGACCTTCTCTTTTGAATTTAGTGACTCTGCTAGGTTATATTAGATTCACGCTTGAGAATAATAAAGGTAACGTAAATGTGTTTGTAGGTTCCAGTTTTGGTTCCAAAAAATTGGAACCTTGACCGGTCTATTATTGCAACAAGTTCGGTTCGGAATCGACGGTTCTGTTAAAATTGTTTTTAAAATCTATTTTAAAAAAATATTATTTTAATTTTTTTAAATGAACCGGAGGTTCAACCGCTGATTAAGGGTAACGTAACGTGCTTTGATTGGCGGATTTAAAATTTCAGATTTTTAAATTTTACCGCCGGTTTAATAGTTCAAAACTTTTTTTCAATTTTTAATTTTCTTCATTTAAAATTTTAAAATTTCAACGATTCGAAACTGCCGTTCTGATACCAATTTTTCATTAAATCTGAACAAACTCGCCCAAAAGTGATTCCAATTCCTGTTCTGAACCGCAGGTGGCGGTTCCGATACCATTTGGCCACCTGTGTATGTGTATGTTCTCATTAAAACAAAGGATAAAAAAGAATCCCATTAAAATAGAGTGGGAAGAGTTCTTTTGATTTAGTGGGGCGTGACCGGCAATTATTAAAAGAAATAATTTTGAATCATTAGTATGACCAAACACGAAAGTTGGACTGTTGCAATAAATCATTTATAAATTTAAATGCTTGAATCATGTAAATGAATAATGTAAAATACACCACACATTGACTTTGACTTGATAAAAATGATGAGTTTTTAGTATTCAAAATAAAATGTCAAAAATTTATATAGAAATATTATTAGGAAAATATAACAAAAGTTAGAAATAAAAAGAAGATCTTAGGTTACATATTTATCAAAGTCTGCAGCTGTTCGAAAGTGTTGATGGGTATAATTTTAGAGAATCAAGGAACTAAAGAAAGAATACTCAAGCCAGAAAAAAGTTATCAAATTTTATTATTATTTGTTAGGGAGAGAAAAATAGATCTGTATATAGGGGTGAGAATAGGCTGGGCTAGGCTGGGCTTTGGTCCCGAAGGCCTGGGCCTGCTATAACTTAAAGAGGCCTGAGTCTGGCCTGTTATCTATAGTAGGCCTTTTCGTAGGCCTAAGTCTGGCCTTTTTAATGAAATAAGCCTGATCTTTAGCCTGTATAAAGCCTATGAGAGCCTACTTAAAATTTATAATGTATATTTTATTTTTAAGTTATAAATATATTATGTTATTTCAATAACAAATACATTTAATAAATTAGATAAATATATTATCTAGTAACAAATGATTTATTTAACTTATTTTATTATTTATAAATCATAAATAAAATTTTAATTCTAGATAATAAATATATTTAATTGATTATATAATATATGATTATTTTCATAGGCCGGCCTGTTAGGCTTAGTAGGCCTATTTTCGAGCCTGAGCCCGGGCCTGCTTAGCTAAATAGGCTTTTTAAATAGCCTAAGCCTGACCTATTTACGAATTGGCCTGGACTGACCTGGCCTGTGGTAGACTAGGCCGTAGGCCTCTGTCGGGTAGCCCGGCCTATTCCCACCCCTATCTGTATACAATAATATAGGGAAGAAATCCTACATTTACAAAGATAACAAATTTATATATGGTAAGATATTTCTAAATAATTTCATACCATTAATAAATTATTTCTTAATTAAATCTAGAATAGATATATATAGTCACCCGCCTAAGTAGGAAACAAGATTTGTCATATCTATCGCCCTTATCCACCTTGTCGTGTGCCTCGAGCACTCATTAACAGGATTGATTCGACTACTTTGTTTGAGAAATATTTTGACTAACGACTCGATCGTTAATCTGGGTTGATAATGTTCGGATTACTGAACTTAGTCTTACTTACTAGTTACTAGGTCATATTCTTACTTACTAGTTATTAGGTCATATATATTTATAAATGAGCCCAAAATGAGCACCACCATTTTTGGTCACAAAATGTGATATAATTTGAAAAAGCAAGGTATATGGACTGGAAATAATATGAATCTATTCTACATGAAAATGACTAGTGCCGTTGTCCATGCATCTCCCATTTTATCAAACCACGACTTTGGAGCTCGCCACTCAACTCCACCATGTAAATGAAAAAGTCGTAATTTACTATTTAACTCTTGGTGGTCAATACTATAACGTGCACGACGTTAACCTTAACAATGGCAATGCCCTACATTTTCAACTATAAATACTATGCTCTCGTGTTTCAAAAAACCCATAATCTATCGAGATCGACACAAAAGAAAAAAATCTAGGTAGAATGGGGTTTCTGCCGGTGGTGATTGCAGTTATTCTCGCCATCTGGTTCGAATACTCGCGCCGCCGGCGGTCCGCAAAGCTTCCGCCGGGGCCTTACCCTTTTCCGATCATCGGAAACGTTCTCCAACTGGGGAACCTCCCGCACTTGTCTGTCACCAAACTCGCCAAAACCTACGGCCCCATCATGTCTCTCCAGTTGGGCCAAGTCTACACGGTGGTGGTTTCCTCGCCGCAAATGGCTAGAGAGATTTTGCAGAAACACGACCTTGCCTTCTCCCGGAGAATGGTGCCGGTGGCAGCCCAATCGATGGACCACCATAAGGCCTCCCTGGTGTTCCTTCCCGTGGGGGACGACTGGCGCAAGATTCGTAAAGTTTGCAGAGAACAGATGTTCTCGAATCATCGGATGCAATGCAGCGAATGGCTTCGGCAGGCCAAGTTGGGGACGCTGCTGGAGTATCTGCACCAGTGCTGCGACGAAGGGAGGGTGGTGAATGTGGCGCAGGCGGCCTTTATATGCACGCTCAACCTCATGTCGGCCACGCTCTTCTCCATTCAGGTGGCGGAGTTTGAGTCCGACGTGGCTCAGGAATTCAAGAAGGCTGTTGAGAGTCTGTCGCAGTTCCGAATCTCGGCGACTATTTCACCATCCTTAAACCCCTCGACCTGCAGGGTATAAAGAGGAATGCGGATTTCTATTTCGCCAAGACGCTTGGCTTGATTGAAGATCTCATCAAGGAGAGATTGCAGTCGAGGAGCGCGTCTTCTCCGAAGAAGAGTGATTTGCTGGAAACGCTCCTCGATAGCAGCGGTGAAGACGAGATCAGCATCAACTTCATCAACCACGTGCTTCTCGTAAGTTGCATGTTTTTTCTCGTCTTGCAATTTCTTAATTCTCAATGGGATATATAGAATTTGTTGGGGCATGCATGCAGGACTTGTTCTTCGCAGGATCCGACACCACCGCAACCACGACAGACTGGGCGTTGTCGGAGCTGCTTCTCAATCCGGAGAAGATGTGGAGGGCGAAGCAGGAGCTGAGGAGCGTGATCGGACCTAACAAACAAGCTCAAGAATCAGACATGACGAGGCTCCCATACCTGAGAGCTATAATCAAAGAAACCCTTCGATGCTACCCTGCTGCGCCCTTCCTCATACCTCGAAAATCTGATTGTGAGGTAGAAATCGGGGGCTACGTGATCCCTAAAGACACACAGATATTTGTTAATGTGTGGGCATACAGCAAAGACGCCAAGCTGTGGGCGAATCCCAATGAATTCATGCCGGAGCGCTTCCTCGACCAGAAAATGGATTGTCGAGGCCAAGATTACGAGCTGATTCCATTTGGGTCGGGAAGAAGAATGTGCCCCGGGTTGGAGCTAGCAAATCGGATGCTACCAATGCTGCTAGCCACTCTCATTCATAACTTTGATTGGCAGCTGGAATCGGGGGCCAAATCGATCGATATGACGGCATCGTTTGGGATCAGCCTGCGTAAGGCAGTTCCCCTCAAAGCTATTCCGATCAAACCAACATATTAGAATGCTCAATAAAGATAATAATAAATAATGATACTAAATAAGATCGGAATTAATATCATTGTTTGTATTAATATACGTATGTATATGGGTGTTGCACATCAACATCTACTAGATCTTTATAATTACGTACTCGCATGCATGCATGCATTGAATATGCACTAGCAGATTTAGTGTTGCTTGTAATGCATATGCATTATTAATAAAATGTTAAACCATTAGGATTGAGATATTTATCCCCGGACTCGAGGCGTAGCGATGAAAGTATTTTCTAAAACTAGGAGGTCATGGTTCGAAATTTTTTTAAGTGAGAAAATATGTATATTTTTTATTTATTACAAGAAACCGCAATGTAATAAAACATACTATATTGCTATGTTTCTGGGTAAGTTTTTCACCTCATAATCTCGATAAACCATACTATATTGCTATGTTTCTGGGTAAGTTTTTCACCTCATATCTAATTGAAAAGATTTTTTCTTTAAAAAACCACAATATACGTATGAATAATTAAAAGTTCAAAACATCGTACCTGATAGGATTTGAAATATTGGCCATGAATTGTATTTCATTGATAACTGATGAAATAATAAAAGACACCATTGATAGAATAAAGAAAGGAATGCCATGAATTGCTTTGCAACTTGTAATACTCAATTGCGTGATTTCATTTCACTTGATAACAGCAACTCATAACATTTACACATTGTTGCAGGTATTTTTGTGTAACAAGAGGCCCAAGAACAATTTCGCTAATATGGAGAAAAATGACAAAATTACAGATAGAAAACTGTAGATGACCGATATCGAATAAACGAAATCTAACACAGAATGAAATACAAATACGGGACTATTGAACTGCGTCGAACTGCTGTAAATTAATGATTCCCACAAGCAAGCTTTGAGTAGTATAGATCCGTTCTTTTTTCTGCAAGTATCGTCATTAGCCCCGGAAATTCGTCCTTCCCGAAATATTTATAGGGCCTTAAGTAACGGCTTTGATCTTAATGTTGATTTCTCCGCGCGCAATAACTGCTGGCATTTACTCCTTTGACGCGCCCGAGCTTCAGTTTCTGGGAGATCCGCTTCCCATATTTGCTCACATTTATTGTCTCATTCTGCACGTGTATTTTATCATTTTATCGAACTGATTGCATCGAGCCGCTTCTCTGTCGAACTGCTTTTACTCGGACTAATCACTGTAATCAGTTACTCCATCTTTGCTCAGCTATGTCGAACTGCTTTCATCGTTGTAAACTTGACTGAGAGTCAACTTCCGAGTTTGGGCTTGATTGTTGGACCTTATGCCTGTTCCTTCTGCGTGATATCTTTGGGCCGCTTATTCTTGACCCCAACAATAGCTCCTTCGACTTAGCGAGGTACTTTCAGAGAAGCTTGGTAAGTCGAATAAACGTAGAGCTCAATTCCCAGATGTATGGTTAGGTATTGATGTAGAAATCCTACCTTAATTTGATGTTTTGATGTGTCAAAACTACATACCAAAGTCTAGGACTTAGAGTTATTACCTCATGTAATCCTTGTATAGGATATTCGAGTTGTAATAGTCTAGAAAGAAGGAAGTCAACAAAACTGTGGGACAGTTTTGAAGAAAAGAACACTCAGACAAAAACTGTCTTGACTAAGAAGACGGACGAGCAGAGCAAGGTCACGAAAACTGTGGATACATCTTTCACACGAAAACTGCTAAGAGGAGCTTGTAGTTTCAGAACAAGAGAGTTTTCGCATCAGTAAATGCGTACACAATAAGATGTCGAATAAGACGCAAGGGAACGCCAAAGAAGACAATGATAAATATCAGACAGATACGAAGCTGCGACTGGCGTACAACATTCGACGTCTGACACACAAGTACAAACTGCTCTATAAAGCAGTACCTTATAGCAGAAAAGGCCGAGAGACAAGCAACTTTTCAGAAGAGCATAGATTGTGATTGGACATCATCCCCAATGTCTCTACCGACTATTTTCTGGTGTGTCACCTATAAATAGCAGGAACCGTAGAGACTTAAAGACCTTTGCCTCTCTGCTTATTCGATAGACATACGTTGATTTGAATCTCCAACACATTCTTATTGTCTCTTGCCTGAAACTGAAGGAAGAGCATTAATCACTCTCGAGAGAGAAGACGTTGCTGTCGTAGTTCATTTATTGAGCTCATTGCATTCATTGCTACGGAGTCTGAGGAGATTCACTGTGCAACGTTTGTTAATACTAGGACTAAGTCAGCAGACTTACTCTAGTATCTTGGTGTTCTTACATAGCAGTCTGATCTTTGCAAAGGAAGAACAGGTTATCACAAGCCACCGCCGATCAGTCGATGTTCTGGGAAGAACAAATCATCCAACCTACCGAAGGAGGAAAAGGGAGGTTTATCCTAAGTCCAACTTCGAGCCGGTCCACAGAGAAGACGTAGAGCCTTCGACGGACTGAAGAAGGAGTGAAGAACAACTGCCTAGGCGAGTGATCCATCCTGTTATGGACAGAGGTTTCTACAGCAGCTGGTTATAGATCGTGAGGATTGTATCTTCATAACTTAGTGAATTACCGGATCTAATATCCGAAGAGTGGACGTAGGACTTTAGGCTCCGAACCACTATAATATCTTGTATCGTTTACATTTCGCACTTTACAATTTTCTAAGATACTTTGAAACCTTCAATACTTACTGTGTAAGTATTGAAACGTATAAACTGTCTATGATTAAAACTGGTAAAACTGTTTCTCCAATCTGCTGGCTAAACCTTAACTGAGTTTCATTACAAAAACTGCTAACTACAAATAGAAACAAAAAATGAACTGTCTATAATTAGAGTGTATTTCTATGATTAATTACTTCCACTGCACATTGTTTGTCCTCTGATCTGGGACCAACAAGTGGTATCAGCGCAGGTCGGTCTTTCTAGGTTGTCCTGTTTTTGAGTCGCTTAAGACCGGATCCGTACTTCCTTACACTCTAACTGTTTATCTAGTGTGTTTTAGCGAGCAGATTATTGCTAGAAAATGATAACTCATACGAGTCTTTCCAAGTACAATCCAGAGAAGTTTGAAGTATGGAAGAAGAAGTGTCTCATTCAACTAAGAGCTCAACATCCAGAGATGGATGAAGTCCTGGAAAAAGAATGTTGGGAAATTTGGCTAAGTTTCCTCTCCCCAGTAGCTACTTGGTTAGATTCTAGCTTTGGTGTTTTGGTGGATCAAATCCTAAGTCCTACCAGCGTCAGTTTGTCTCTAGAATAGCTCTAGTCTCAAATGTAAAGTCCTGTTTAGGTCTTTTGAGTTGTAAGTCGCAGCTGATCAAGACTCATGCTGACACTGTTCACCAGCATGAGATGTACTTACCAGTTGAGAGAAGTCTCACCAGCAAGCGACTGACAAGACTCGAGCTGACACTGTTCACCAGCATGAGAAGAGCTAACGACTGGCTACTGTTCACCAGTTGGGAAGGTTTTCATCAGCAGGCGGTTGACAAACCTTACCAGCAGAATAGGTGTTCTCACTGACACTGTTCACCAGCGGTGAAGCCACCAGTCATGGGAGATTCCAAGAGTTAACATCAGACATATTGGTAGACTTAGATTGTGCCAGCGCAAGTCACCAGCAGAGACTGCCAGCACAAGATCACCAGAATGATCTACCAGTCGGATGTTACCAGCAGAATTCCAGATTCGCTCTCCCAGAGTCTTAGAGACAAAAAGAAGATTCGTCTGAGGAATAAACTGACAAAGTATGACTTTAAGGGAGGATACCTTAAAGTCTATCAGTTCAAGACACCAGTTCCGATTCCTCGTACTGACGAATAGTGCCGTTCTGACATAAAGAGATCAATGTCAGATAAAGTGGACAAAAGCATGGCGCTTTCCGGAAATTCCTACCTGCCGCCGTCAGAAGGACATGCGAGGACAGAGACCTTTTTCGGATGTGTCCAAACGGCTAGAAGATTTGAATCGAATCTCGCGTCTATAAATAGGTTGGAACCACCAACATTTAAGACGCTTGCTTCCATCAACATTCAATACTCTTCACCTACCGAAAGACTGCAAATTTATTACGCTCAAGCAAGTAGAAGCAAGACACTTTCGAGGCCTTTCTAAAGGCTATCCGTGTGTTGATTTATCAAACACGAGACTTCAAGCTTCCAGCTTGTAAGTTGCTGATCTCTTTGGTGTTCTTTCTCTTCCGAGAAAGTTCACAGCAGCTCTTGTGCCAGCCAGCACTTGAGTTATCACGGGCAGTTTGCCGTATTGAGAAGATACGTTCTTGGGAGAACTAAACACCCAGTGAAGCTGTGGAGGTTGAAGTGACGTGCTCGCACTCCACCAGCTGATCAGAGTTGAAGAAGGACAAGGCCGGGAGCGGTTGATCTAGTGAACTGGTGGACGAGGCATTCACCAGCTAGAGATAGATCGTAGGACGCTTGTACCCGATTACTCTTAGTGAAATTTCCAGTGCTACGACTGGAGAGTGGACGTAGATCAGTTGATCGAACCACTATAAATCCTTTGTCTTTTATCAGCTTTCTGCATTTCATACTGATTTAAAACCCAGCACCCAAGTGCTGGTGTATATCCTGAAAACTGATATAACTGTGCAAACAAGGCTAAAAAATATTCTAAGTCTTGAGCTACCAGCTGACGAGCCAGTTGCCAGTCAGCTGAGTACGCAAAGTGCAAGTTGACTTACCAGCTGACAAGGTCCCAGTCAGCTGAGTAACCAGCAGAGTGCAAGAAACGATTAATCACATTTTCCGCTGCCAAGTTATACCCTGATAATCCGGGACCAACAAAGAACCCCTGAAGATTCAGATACCCAAAATCATCCTTTAGAGAGCAGACAAGCCAGGCGGTGTCGAATACATAGACAAGCCAAAGGAGGAATGGATAGTTGAAGACAAAAAACGTCACCAGGTCGACTTCATCGCACAAGAGATGATTTTACAACCTCTCCCAGATAACCTTCAAGACGCAGCTGTGGATAACAACTCTGCCAAGGAACTGTAGGATTGGATTAACAATCTCACGAAAGAAACAAATATGATGAAGCGCAACAAGAAGCTAATAGCCGTGGAGAAATATGAATCTTTTCAGATGCTACCCAGCGAATCAATCAAATCGATGGAGGGAAGATTTAAAACCATCGTCAGTGAAATGAAGAACCTCGGAAGAGAAGAAAAAGTAGCAGACCTGAATGCTAAAGTTCTTTCAAGACTGCTAAAGGAAGACTGGTTTGTTAAAATCACCAGTCTGAAGGCCATGAATCTCTCAAAAACGTCCACCAAAGAACTGTTTGATGAACTTCAGGCCCATGAATGGGACATCCAGATGGTGAACAGAAATGAAGCTATTCGAACTCTAAATTCAGCAGCTGATGTTGATGCAGCATTTTTCGTCAAAAGAGACTTCCAAAGGCATTCAAAGAGGCCAGCCTACTTCGAAAAAACTGCCCATCAATCAACAGCAAAGGACGTCCCTCACACAGTTCAGAAGACAAAAACTGAACTGTCAGTGACCAAACTGGAAGAGCAGTTAAAGAACCTGACTGCACTTCTTGAGACGGCTAAAGTCAAGGAGAAGGAAGGTCAATCAAGTGAGCAAAGGTTCATCAAGAGAGAACCACGTACGTGCTATGAGTGCAACTCTCCTGACCACCTGAAGTATGAATGCCCTCAAGTCTCTCAGGAGGAGAGAGACAGATTGAAGAAGCTGACCAGAAGCTCTTGCACATGTAGGCCTCGCAAAGATCTATCGGCACCGAGGTGGTCGGCATCTTTTGTTTGTAGAGGGCTATGTGGTCCTCGGGGTCCGTCGTTCTGTCGTACAATGCAAATAACAGAGAAGCAAGTTTTGCCAGGATATTTGTGTTCGTGATATCAGGCGTGAACAACGAGTCTGTGTAGCTTTCGTGAGGGATCATCGTGTCCAGGGGTATAGCTCCCGGGATCCTGGTCAGCAGTATCTTGAGCATGGTCATGCGTGCCTCGAGACATTTCTCGAACTCATTCCTCGGGTCGAATCTTCTCTCTTGGTTGCATGGGAATCGAGGAGTTAGCCTGGTCGTTATCCCACCCGAGGTGTTATGCCCGATCCCGCCCCTTGAGGAAGGTCGATATCGATCACGTCATCTAGTTCACTCGCGAGGTTTCTTCATGGGTCAGTTTGCTTTTCACCTATAGATGAGGGCTCTTCGACGATCGGGCGGTTTTTTAGGGCGCTCACCTCTGTGCATAGGTGATGGTTTTCTTTGCGCAGTTTGTGGTTTATCGCTTGGAGCTCCATGACTCAGGCATCCATCTCCTTCATTTGTCGCCGACTATCCTCCATTTCCTGGGCGAGGCGGGCCAACGTCGCGTTTAGTACTTCCGGTGGCACAGATTGCAAGTCGGTGGCTTGCTGGGTCCTCCGGATTAGTTCCTCTGTGGGAATGAGTTCGATCGTTCTGTCTACTCCAGTGGGAGGGTTATCGGTTCTCTCGTTATTACCTGCCATCAAATCAGAAAAATAATTCCAAGGGCACCGTGGTGGGCCCCAAATATTGAGGTTCGATTTATTGAGATAAATGGAGCCCTTTGAATTGATTAAAAGATAACAAGTAATAACCGGAAAAACAATCGATAAACGTAAAAATAGAGAGCAGTTATAAAATAAATAATAGAAGAGGGTCGAGAGAGCCATATGAAGTTTGTGTATTAGAGTAAAATTTCTGGGGCGATTTCGGCAGCGTTATAGCGTGAGTTTTGCGAGAGTAAAAAGATGTAAAAAATCGAGTTCTCTGCCCCTATTTATAGACAGTATAGGGGAGAGAGAGTTAACCTAACCCTAGCTATGGGCGAACTCATGCTCGCCGTAATTTTCAGAGTGGCTCCGGGTTTCTCGGGGTCGGTTAGGGTTTCCAACGGTCAAACGCCGCTAGACTCCTAGGATTTCTAGTCTTCCTCGCACCGACCCCTGATCATGCTCGATGTCGAGGAGTAAAGGGGATCGGTGGTGACCTCGTAACTTGGACGATTTCGGATCTACTATCACTCCAGGTGGGCCTGTGATTTTGGGTTGGCGGTTACTTGGGTCGCGAGATTAGCGGGTCTGGGCCTCGGGGCCTAGCCCCAACAATAATAATAATAATTAAAATTAACTTCACTAATAATGTAATACTTTTACATCAACATGTGGGCACATTAACAAGTTATCACGGTGAGTAAATGAGCAAAACTGTATATTAATAATCACTGAATTAGAAAATTGATTGTTTCGATACATTTAATTTTTTTAAATCGAATGCATTAATTTAAAACTCTTTCATCCAAATATTTAAAGGTAGTTCGAACTCATGAAAAATAATAAACATTATAATAATTTGCAAAACACAACGTGAAGTGTGAAGATGTATCAACATTTGAGTCCAATTTTCCACTTTTAGTGCACACATATATATGAATGGTCTGCAATGACAAATCAAGGGATGAGTGGTATCGTCCATTCCAAAAGTTTAAGAGAGAGATTCACCACTTTCTATCTTTGTCTAAATATATCTAATTTAAAAAAAAATTTGTTTTACTTGAACCATTTATTCAATTACTCTCTCCGTCCCTTGACAGTAGTCCCATTTGTTTTTGGCACAGTTATCAATGTTTGTGAGTGTAGTGAAATTAATATTTTATTGGTGTGAGGATATTTTTTTCCATTTTAGGAAATGAGACTAATTCCGCGGGACAGACGACAATAGAAATTGGGACTAATGTCAAGGGACGGAGGGAGTATATAAATACCCCCAAAGCTCAAATTTATTTCGGCTTTAATTACTCCTTTCTAGGAGAATTATCGATTCAGGACTCAAAAGATAGTTTAATTATCGATTTAAGACTCGAAAAATTAAACAATTCTCAATCCAGGACCTAATTTAAATTCTATATTGAGAATTATATAATCTTTCGGGTCTTGGATTGAGAATTTTTGTAATCTTTCAGATCCTGAATCGATTATTAACCTAACTTTCAGGTCTTGATAAAACTCTTTTTTTCTATTATCATATCTTTGTATTATAATTGTTTCAATAATCTGTTTCTTTAAAATAAATTAGATTTTGAGAGCCCCTACATATGGTGGGTATAATTAGGGGTATAATCGAACTGAGTTGAGTCGAGTAGTGTTGTGCTCAAGTTTGACTCGTTTAGTTTCGAGTCGAGCTTCGAGCTTATTAATCGAATACCTTGATGTTCACGAACGTTATCGAGCTTTTATCGAGCCTAAACGAACTTTCTAAATTTAGAATATAATTAAGATTTTCATTATTATTTTGAAGAAAATGTTATTTATTCCAAAAAAATATCATATTCATGCTCAAATTCTAAATATTTTTCATTATTAAATAGATTTATCATTATTCTTATCTTAAATCATGAAAGTATTATTTTTATAAAAGTAATTATGTTATACTCCCTCCGTCCCATATGAATTGTCCACTTTGCTTTTGGCACAATAACCAATGCGAGTAGAGATAGAGAAAATTAGTATTTTATTAGTGAGTGGGTATTATTTTTCCATTTTAAGTAAGTGGACAATTAAACGGGACGGACAAAAAAGGAAAGGTGGACAATTGAAGTGGGACGGAGAGAGTATTTCTTACTAATTTTAGCTAACGAGCCTGCTCACGAGCTCACGAGTCGAATACTATGATGCTCAAGTTTGGTTCATTTAATAAACGAGTTTTACTAAACGAACTCGAACGAGCTTTTATCGAGTCGAGATCCGAGTAACTCACGAACAGTTTAGTTCATTTACACCCCTATATATAAGTCGGATAACACACCTTATTTGTACATGTCAGCATAAAATAAAAGAAATAATATATCACGATCGAGTTTCTCAAGTTAGAATACATTCGTTTTTAGTAATATTTTATTTAATGTTTTTCAAGTTTAAGTTCTGATGGTATAGCTTAATATTAATTGTAAAATAATTCTTAAATATGGCTGATTATATGTTATAGAAAGAGAAAATGTAGACAGGAAATAATTGCCAGCTTTCTTTAGTTGTAGTTTAGTTAAACATTGGGCCAATCATTTTTTGTGGTGTGTCAGAGAAGGCCATACGCAATGCAACATATACATACACAATACATACACACCCTTAATCACAACAAAAACAGACAGAGTGACAAAATTAAGATTGCAATCAAATGAAGCAAACCATGTGCACATGCAATATTTTAATCTAGTCACATTTACAAATTTGTGTGTAATAATAAAAGATTGGAATATTACAAGCAAATTTCAACCATGCAATATCCACATAATGCCACATGCAAATGAGTTCAAATGTATATTAGCTAGTGGGCAGCAGGTACAATTAATGCAATAATTAAATAATAAACTGGTATATCTAATATAATTGTCAAATTAAATGTTGAAATGACATATATGTTATACTGATTGGGGAATGTTTCTTGAATATAATTGGATTATATATATATATATATATATAGGGAGTGGATCACATACTAAAAATTAGTTTGTGCTAAATATGAATAAATCTACACTACTCATCTAAAAAAATCAACGGTTGAGATTAAAACATTTTCCCAGGCTTTATGCTTTTATACTTTATAAATTATGTTTAATCGAATTAAGCACGATTTATAAAACAATTAAGCACGAACGAAAATTATGCTTAATTTTTTAATCTTTATGCTTTAATCTCAACCATTGATGCTATCAATCCAAGGCTGAGATTCATTCCTATTTAGTACAAACTTTAATTTTAGCACTTGAGTGGATATATATATATATATATATATATATATATATATATATATATATAAAATAGCAAACTAGGGGTGGAAATAGGCCAGGCTACCCGACAGGGGCCTACGGCCCAACCTACTTAAAGCCTACATAGGCTCGGCCTATCTCATTAAAAGGTCAGGCTCGAACTTCTTTAATGGCCTATATAATTAAACAGGCTTAGGCTCGGGCTTCAAATCCGGCCTTTCAAGCCTAACAGGCCGGACTACTTAAATTATATATTACTCCCTCCGTTCCATTAGATTAGTCCATTTTGGTTTCGGCACAAAAACCAATGTTTGTGAGTGTAGTGAAATTAATATTTTATTGATGTGAGGAGATTTTTTTCCATTTTAGGAAAGTGGACTAATCTGATGGGACAGACGAAAATAGAAATATGGACTAATCTGGCGGGACAGAGGGAGTATATAATTATTAGATATTTATTTATTATTGTATATAAAAAATTAAATTTATAATTTAATAGAACTTAAATATTTATACTAATAGTTATATTCTAAAGTCTGAATTAGATTCAAGAACTCATTTCAAGTTTGAAATAGATTTACATAGTTTCTCTTATTTTTATTAAGTTATATATTATATATATATATATATATATATTTGATTTATAAAACAAATAATATATTTCTAATTTAATTTTTTTTTAAATATTAAATAGGCTTAAATAGGCCTCAAGTAGGCTAGAAGCCCGGCCTATTTTACTAAAAAGGTTAGGCTAAGGCCTTTATAAAAGCCTATGATAGTAAATAGGTCAGGCCCAGACTTAGTGAATTTTTCGCAGGCCCAGGCCTATCGGAGCAAAGCCTACCTAGGCCCGGCCTATTTCCACCCCTATAGCAAACACATGAGGATAAACATTTGTAGAAAATCAAATATTAAATATTTATGTATCTTGAATTTAAAGACTATATATTTAGATTATTTGATTTTCCAAAATCAGTCGAGGTGGTGAGTTATGCAGTCACATCAACTACATATACATTTAATCTAGTATTACTATTCTTGAAGAATTATATTATTATCTGAATGTTGCCAAATATATAAATGAGTGAAGATATTTTAGAAAGATAAAAGTTATTATCATTTTAAAACTCGAAAGATTCCAAACTATCTTAATTTTGAATCTTATTGAGATTTTGATTAAGAGCTTGGGGATCATTATAGGTCCTAAACTAAAAATTATCTTTCTTATTCTCAATCGGCAGTTAAACTAATTTTTAAGTCATGTATTGATAATTCTCATATATTTTATAATTATATGATTATGTTAGTTATGAGAAATTACATTTTATGATGATATTAATTGAAATTGTATAATACTCCCTCTGTCCCATAACATTAGTCCTGTTTTTCTTTTTCGTTTGTCCCAAACATTAGTCTTCTTTCCTAAAATGGAAAATTAATACACACTCACTAATAAAATATTAATTTCCTCTATTTCTACTCGCATTGGTATTTGTGCCGGAATGAAACAAGACTAATGTTATGGGACGGAGGGAGTAAGTAATACTCCCTCCGTCCCATATGAATTGTCCACTTTGCTTTTGGCACAATAACCAATGCGAGTAGAGATAGTGAGTGTATATTATTTTTTCATTTTAAGTAAGTTGACAATTAAATGAGATGAACAAAAAAGGAAAGGTGGACAATTGAAATGGGACGGAGGGAGTAATTGCTTAAAAGGGCTCAATCAATCTTATATTGTAGCTTGCGATTCCAAATTCCAAGGGACAGCGGTTTCTTAAAGACAAACAGTCAAGTCAAATCGGAAGCATACAAACAATCCATGTGATTCACAACTAATTATATCCATATAATCATTAATTCAATTCCCAATATTATTATTTAATAACAGATCACTTCATGATTAAGTGATTAACGATGTGGGATAAAAT
The DNA here is from genome assembly GCA_026898455.1 of Plectranthus barbatus. Classification (NCBI taxonomy): domain Eukaryota; kingdom Viridiplantae; phylum Streptophyta; class Magnoliopsida; order Lamiales; family Lamiaceae; genus Plectranthus; species Plectranthus barbatus. The sequence goes on from JAPKLW010000045.1 coordinate 1,216,284, forward strand.
ATACTCCAATAATTACTACACCATTTAAAGGATTGAAAGTAATTAAATATGTTATGAACGCACACAATCTGTTCAACTCCGATCAAGCTAGAATCACAACTCAAACGCAAAGAAAAATGAAATACGCGATCGTTTATGTGGTTCGGCTGAAAGCCTACGTCCATGGGAGGTTACTGGGATATTTTATTAATCAAATGAGGGAGACGAATTAGTACAACTCACACACACCAAGTCTGTACCTCACACGGATCGAATACAACTGCAGGAAGAAGAAAGAAAAAACAAATCTGCTAACCCTAATTCACATGCAGACGTTAAGTTGAGTTGTTTCAACTAACTTAACTCCTTCAGCCAATCACATGATGACACATGTCTCGGCTGTTATTACTCCTTAGCTGTGCATGCGTTTTTATAAGTGAAAAGCGTGATTCTTCTCCTCATTTCTAAAACCCGATGGCAATCAACACTTAACCAAATTTCCGTCTTACTTCCAAATACTTATGCATGAATAATCACACAGTCATACATCACAAATCTCCCTCCTGGCCAGTGATTAACACATATCCAATTTCCTCTAAAACAGTTCCACTACAGAACTTGAATGCTGATCTCAAAGGATCAGCAAACTCCCAAACTTCTCATGCAAAATTTGAACTTTGGAGAAGGTATAACTTTAGTTAAGGCATCAGATAGATTGTTATTTGTTGACACATTCTCAAGCTTTACGTCTCCCTTGTCTACCACTTCTCTGACAAAATGGTACTTAACATCAATGTGTTTAGATCTGTCATGAAACACAAGATGTTTAGATAAGTGTAAGGCACTTTGACTGTCACATAACACATTTACCACTTCTTGCTTCACTCCTAACTCCTGTATCAAACCCTTCAGCCATAAAGCTTCCTTAATGGCTTCAGTAAGTGCCATAAATTCAGCCTCAGTTGTGGATAATGCCACAACTGATTGTAATATGGACTTCCACACCATAGCAACACCATACAGCCTTAATACAAAACCAGTTTGTAACCTCCTTGTATCAACACTGGCTGCAAAGTCAAATCAACAAAACCAATTAGAGCTTCTTCTTTAACTCCTTCTCTCCTTTCAAACTACAAGCCCCAGTTTGAAGTTCCTTTCATATATCTAAGGATACCTAACAAGGTTTTCCAATGTTCTTTTCCAAGACATGACATGAATCTGCTAGTCATGCTAATAGCATAGGAAATATCTAGCCTTGTACAAATCATAAGGTACATAAGGCTACCAACCAGACTAGCATAAGGTGTTTCATCCATCTATCTTCTTTCTTCATCTGTAGCAGGTTTTATAGCTTCACATAGCTTGGTGTCATGACTCAAAGGTAATGCTAGAGACCTGAGATGTCTTGCACCAAAATTTTCAACTACCTTCAGCAAGTAATTCTCATGAACCAGTTTCAACTTCCCAGCTGTCCTTTCTCTGAGAATATTCATACCTAGGATCTAGCAAGCTGGCCCAAGATCCTTCATATCAAACTCTTCTTCTAGATCTTGTTTAACCTTGTTAATGTCTTACATATGCTTTGCTTGATGGGTTTTGTATGCAGAAAGCATTTATTACAATGAGTATGCAACGATTTATTTCTCCTATCTGTCAAGCAAACTTACATGTATGTAACAATGGTATCCTCTTGTCTCACCGATAGGGACGATCATACGGCGTGTAGTAGATCGCAGAAGACAGTATGATCACTTGACCTAGTGAGACATAAACTTGATCACAGCCGAGAAAGCGTATGAGGATACGTCTGTCCGGATGGTTGCGGCATTGTCGGAATAAGTAGTTAGTCTTGGTTACTTGACATGCTGGTACGCAAGGGTGGCGTATTGATGGACCGCAGTGAGATGTGTTTGACTTTCTGACATCAGCGAATACAAGATCTCGTTCTTGATTGAGTCCAAACCCTAACGAAGGTTCAGGGGTTTGCACGGATTGACTGTTGCTTTGACTTTCCATGGTGCAGAGCCTAACCGTATCTTGGGTAACAGCAGTTCGTGTAGTACAGCCTAAGACAGGGTTTAGGTAACCATATCCGAGTTATAGGATGGGGACATTCCCTGAGGAGCTCAATGACATTCATCGTGCCAAGTCCTGCAGGCTGATTAAGTTCAGGCACGAGTGATAAGGTTTGAGTGGTACTGCTCATGAATAATAAGATATTAATTAATTGTAGATAGAGCTTGTCAGAAGCTCTGATTAATCAATGAATGTCCGGTAACCTTAAATATGAGGATTCACATTAAATGCAGCCCGTTCTCATAACGTGGTAATAAAGGGGTAGGTCAGTATTAATTATGTGGTGAAAAAGAATTAATATTAATTAATTAATTGTGTCCTGGGTTGTGGACATGAGAATTAATTAATTTATAGGCCCACTTTATTATTTGCATTAGGTCCCAGGTCTGGCCCAAAATAAATATGCTGAATCAAGCCCAGCATCCCATTAGGGTTAAAACCCTAGGTCTATAAATAGACAGCTCTCCCTCATAAGTTGTAACACAATTCAAATCAGTGAAACCCTGAGAGAGAGAGAGAGAGAGAGAGAGAGGGGCGGCGGCTACTCAGTGCAGCGGGAGAATTCTGATTCTGGCCTGCACAACTACACATCTGTGGAATCCTCACCAGTAGCAGATCTGAACAACATTGGGATACAGCCCTGAAGATCTAATCTGGAGAACAGATTCCTCTTCTTCTTTTTCTTTAATTAAATCTTGAAATTAGAATCTGTCCAATTTTTGTTTCTGCATATTTAATTAATATCGCGTGGTTGATTCAAGATTTGGAATTCAAACGCGAAAGATCGGTATAGAATCTTCGGAGTTAAGGTGATTCCTTCTAATCCACGCATTAAATTCATAGGAGCATGCTAGGGTTTGTGAATTGTTATTGTGAACAATAAACTATAAATTGATCCGGCTTATTTGGATTTTTTTATTCGGTTCACGGATAAATCCCTACAATTGGTATAAGAGCCAGGTTTCTGATTTATGGCTCTGTTGTTCATAATAACTCATTAATGCATGTATGAATTTTTATTTTGTCGTGGATGGTTTTTGTTCCTCGTGGCAACCTGTTTGATTCAGCCCGCGGTGGTTTATCCGTGTAGGGTTGAATCTGTTTTGTAAAATCACGAGAAAATCTTTGATTAGATTTGATAGGAAAAAAATTTAATAGATTAGTCTATGTGTTTTTTTATTTTCAAATATGTAAACGGGACGGGACGAAGAACAAGGCGAAGACCGGCAGAACGAGGGCGACGCGCACGGCGTGGCAGGCGACCGCGCGCGTGCGGTCGCGGCGGGACGGCGGCAGGTGAGCCTGCGTGTGCGTGCGGCCGCAGGCGAAGGCGGGCGGCGGTACACGGCGGCAGCTTGGCTGCTCTCGCGTGCAACCTCAGACAGCGGCGCGTGCGGGCTGCGGGTGGCGGTCGGCGGCGGCTGCTGCCCCGGCGGCAGTGGTTCGTGTTTTGGCGGTTGGCCCAATTCGATGTAAATCCCTAGGGTTTGCAGTTTAGTTGTGGGGCCAATTTTCAAAACACAAATCCCGAGATTTGGTGTTTGAGGATATCAAGGTCCTGGAAGATTTGTGAAGATTTGAAGAAGATTTGGAGTTATCCAAATTTGAAATTCAAATTTCAAATTTTGTAATAGATAGAATTATTTTATTTTTCTATTTTGTGGGGCCACGAGGAATTTTTGTTTGCATTAATTCTCCTTGTATGCTATGTGATTTATTATTTGCGCAAATTAAGCATGTGTAGATAATAGGAAAAGCATATTTTACTGCTTTTATTATTTACAGCTTTCAAGCATGCTTATGTGATTAATTTCTTGTTGGATTATGTTTTGGGAATTTTCGGGCTTATTTAATTACATGCAAAAATTTGGAAAATATAATGACAAAGAAATTATCTGTGCGCATATAAGAAACCTTTTTGAAAGAAAAATACTAAGCGGATTTTTTAATTAAAATCAATAGACCTCCACAAAGCGGTCCTAGGCTGTAAGTGTATCTCTCGCTCTATTAAACGTCTACGAGTGTAGCTTGCTAGTTCCTGGAAGTACATGGGTTGCAGTTGTTGGGATTTCTAAACAAACAATTTAAATCATGTGAATAGTGGGAGGGTTTTGCATAAACGTCTACGAGTGTAGCTTGCGTAGATCTCTTTCATAAGTATTTTAGGATTGTTTTAAATTATAGATAACAAAAGCTTTAAGGGCAGTGCGGTATGGTTACGTGTCATGCTAAATTGTCTATTTTGGCCATAGTTAAATTTGTGGTTAATCGCTTAGAAGTATCTTAGGATACAATGCAGTTGCTGCTTCCCTGTCCTTGAGAGATGGCCTGGTATGAGGTTTTCACTAATTATTAATTTTTAGTGTCGAAAAGTTCCTGACATGGTAGTGAAATTAAAGAATTGGGGCTTAAAACCCGCAGTTCTGGTTGAGGGTGACATCGTAAACGTCTACGAGTGTAGCTTGTGGTAGGAACTCTTGGGCAATTAGTGGATAACATGTGTATTTGATTTATGAAAAGGTTTTCAATGCATTTGTTTTCGAAGTTCTGCATGTTTGTTCTTATTTAAGATTCATTATTGCTTCAGATATGTCTATGTCTACTGTTGATCATATTCTTGCTTTCAATCCTTTAACTGGTCCGAACTTCCCTGAATGGAGTTTTTGCATCAAACACATCTTTTATCTGAAAAATCAAGCATATGTTCTATTCATGGATCCACTATTGCGTACTTATGATGAGGTCTGTGAACTTGAGTTTGAATTTTATGAGAGATGGGAGGATGCTGATGAGTTTGCCTTTTGGCTCATCACGGGTTCTCTATCTAGAGAATTAAAGCACAAGTATAAGTATCTCGAAAGGGTTGGAGAGATCTGGAAAGAACTCTCGACAGCTTATGGCAATGTGGAGCGGACTATTAACTATAGACTTGTGCACGATCTTGTGTGCAAGAAGATGGTTGAAGATAGTTCGGTGACAGCGCACATGATGTCTATGATTGAGCTCATGAGACCGTTCACTGTGCGGGGTGGTAATATCAGTGCGCAAGGCGAGATTGATATCATCCTGAATTCTCTTCCGGAATCTTATTATGACTTTAAGGTAGTTGCTGATGTAAGGGGAGAGTATGCTCTACATGAGCTACTTGAGGACCTTGTAGTGGAGCAATCTTCCATGCGAGCATGGAAACCTGTTCCGACAGTTTCCAGTACTAGTTGGACAACCTCTAAGGTTGGAGATGATGGTGCTGAAAGCAAGTTCAGGAAAGTAGGCAGTGAAAGCAAGTCAAAGAAGGTGAAGAGAGTCAAGGTCACTCCAAAGAAGAACAGGTGTGCTGGGTGCGGAAAGGTGGATTGTCTGAATGCTAAAGGACAAGGTACGCCATTTGTATTTGTAACGGAAACATATTTAGTATCGGTTTCTACTCATTCGTGGGTAGTTGATACTGGAGCTACTGATCATGTTTGCTACATTTTGCAAGGGTTCACACCGAGGAGGGTGTTGAAGAATGACGAGGTTACCATCTCGATGGAGAACGCAACACAAGTGAGTGCAGCTACCATTGGAGATTTCACCTTGTACTTTGATGATTCTGTTTTAACTTTGAGAGATGTTTTAAATGTGCCGGATTTTCGGCGGAATCTTATTTCAGTTTCCAAACTTTATGTTGATTGATATTCAGTTATTTTTGATAGTGGTGTTTCTATCATTGGTAATAACGGTGTTATCTATTGTGGGATGCTGAATAATTCTCTCTATGTTATTAACTGCAATCATAAGTCTTCCGCAAGTATTGCATGTAATTCATCTGTAATTAATAATCCTAGAAAGAGAAAACTTACTTCTTCTAATGAGGATCTTACATATCTCTGGCACTTGAGACTCGGTCACATCAGCTTGAAGCGGATTCAGCAACTTGCAGATGACGGTACATTGGACTTAGTCCGGGCTGTACCATATCAAGTCTACGAATCCTGCATCGAGGGCAAGATGTCAACTAGGCGTTTTAAGGCTAGTCAGTCTCGAGCAGAGGAAGTGTTGGAATTTATCCATTCTGACTTATGTGGACCCATGTCCACGCAGGCTCGTGGAGGGTACGAGTACTTCATCACTTTCATTGACGATTACTCAAGGTACGAATACGTTTACGTGCTTCGCTACAAGTCCTAGTGCTTTGAGAAATTCAAAGAGTTCAAGGCTGAGGTAGAAAAGAAGGTCGCGAAAACTATCAAGTCGCTGCGATTTGACCGCGGTGGCGAATACCTTGGTAACTAGTTCCTGCAGTATTTGTCAGACCACGGGATTACATCCCAGTGGACTGCACCCGGTACTCCCCAGCAAAACGGTGTAGCTGAAAGAAGGAATAGGACTCTTCTAGAGATGGTAAGATCAATGATGAGTTATGCAAACTTTCCAATTTCGTTTTAGGGCTACGCATTGGAAACAACCGCTTACGTATTAAATGTGGTGCCTTCTAAATCAGTTCCTAAGAAGCCTTCTGAGCTCTTCCTTGGTCGCAAACCAAGTTTGTGCAAGTTCAGAGTTTGGGGCTGTCCGGCACACGTACTGTCGAAGGAACCTGATAAGTTAGAAAGTAGGTCAAAGGTAATGTTGTTTATAGGGTATCCCAGACAAACGAAAGGTGGTTACTTTTACTGTCTTGAGAGTCAGAGAGTCTTTGTTAGCACCAACGCTAGATTCTTGGAGGACGAGTATGTAGGAACCACAGGTCAAGGAGTGATATTGTTCTTCAAGAAATTGAAAACGAGAATGCAATTCCAAGAGAAGGGGAACGTGCAAACGTGAGTGCACCTATGAGAGGTTCAGCACCACAGACACGTTCTTCAGTGCAAGGTGCAGAACCACAAGTTACTGCACCTACTGCTGACGCGGCATCGATGCCTCGTCGTAGTGGGAGAGTTATTTTCCAATCGGAAAGGTACATATTCGTGGGTGATTCTTTGGACTTGAGCTCAGAAGACGGACATGAGGACTCTGACCCACTGACTTACGAAGAGGCAGTGCAAGACAAGGATGTTGATAAATGGCATGTCGCCATGGATTCCGGAATTGAATCCATAACTGCTATGGATGTGTACCAGAAAACTGAATTGCCGGATGGCTTTCGGGCCATAGGGTGCAAATGGGTATACAAGAGAAAGAAAGGGGCGGATGGAGAAGTTACGACTTTTAAAGCCAGGCTGGTGGCAAAGGGTTTTAGTCAGAAAGAGGGCATAGACTATGACAAAACCTTTTCACCCGTAGCCATGCTCAAATCCATCCGGATACTCCTTGCCATAGCTGCGGATATGGACCTCGAGATTTGACAGATGGATCTCCAAACCGCTTTCCTAAACGGTTACCTTGAAGAAGGTAGGGACATCTATATGCGGCAACCTGAGGGCTACGTGCGCAAAGACGAAGAGCATCTTGTCTGGAAGCTTAAGAAGTCCTTGTATGGACTTAAGCAAGCTTCAAGGTCGTGGAACTTACATTTCAACGATGTGATTAAATCCTATGGATTTTCACAGTTAGAAAATGAAAGTTTTGTTTACCGACTTTGTGTCAGTGGGAGCGTGGTTTTCCTTGCACTATACGTTGATGACATACTCCTATTTAGAAACAACGAGGGAGTGATGTCGAAAATCAAGAGTTGGTTATCCGAACAGTTCCAAATGAAGGATTTGGGAGAAGCTGGCTACATCCTTGGGATTAAGGTCTTACGAGATCGTAAAAGAAGGATGTTGAGCTTATCCCAGGAATCCTATGTGGATACTGTGATAACCCGGTTCAGCACGCAACTCGCCAAGAAAGGCTTGCTACCTTTCACACCTGGCGTACATCTTCCTATTGGGCAGTGTCCTGTGACACAGAGTGAGAAAGATGAGGTGAGTCTTGTAGCATACGCATCTGCGGTGGGTAGCCTCATGTATGCAATGTTGTGTACCAGGCTTGATATTTGTTATGCCGTTGGTATGGTAGCAAGATATCAGTCTAACCCTGGACAGGCGCATTGGACTACGGTAAAGCGCATCCTCAAGTATTTGAAGAGGACTAGGAATTATTGCCTGGTTTATCAAAGTGAGGATTTGTGCCCTGTGGGTTACACAGATTCGGATTTCCAAGCGGACCAGGATGAGAAGAAATCGCCCTCGGGTTATGTGTTTACCTTGGGAGGTGGGGATGTATCTTGGAGAAGCGCAAAGAAGAAATGCATTGCTGACTCCACCATGGAGGCGGAATATGTCACCACCTCCAAAGCCTCGAAAGAGGAGGTATGGCTCAGGAACTACCTTTTGGAGTTGGGCGTGATTTCGAGATTGCCGAGGAGCATCACAATTTATTGTGATAACTCTGGTACAGTGGCAAACTCAAAGAAACCGCGGTCTCACAGGGCAAGCAAACACATAGAGAGAAAGTATCATATCATACGAGAGATCGTATCGAGGGGCGATGTGCTGATAAAGAAGATTGACACTACAGACAACCTTGCTGATCCATTTACAAAGAGCTTGCCGCAGAAAGTTTACAAAAGGCATATTCGTGAGCTAGGTCTGAGGTGGATGCCGACCACTGACAGTGGTTAACGAGATAGCAGGCTAGATAGACGCACTGTATACTCTGTAATAGCTTAGTTATTCTTTGAGTATAAGTGGGAGATAGATGGGTTTTGTATACAGAAAGCATTTATTACAATGAGTATACAACAATTTATTTCTCCTATATGTAAAACAAACTTACATGTATGTAACAATGGTATCCTTTTGTCTCACCGATATGGACGATCATACGGCGTGTAGTAGATTGCAGAAGACAGTATGATAACTTGACCTAGTGAGACATAAACTTGATCACAGCCGAGAAAGCGTATGAGGATACGTCTGTCCGGATGGCAGCGACATTGTCGGAATATGTAGTCTGTCTTGGTTACACGACATGCTGGTATGCAAGGGTGGCGTATTGATGGACCGCAGTGAGACGTGTTCGACTGTCTAACATAAGCGAATACAAGATCTCGTTCTTGATTGAGTCCAAACCCTAACGAAGGTTCAGGGGTTTGCACGGATTGACTGTTGCTTTAACTTGCCATGGTGGAGAGCCTAAGTAACGTGCTCGTATATCCGCATCTTGGGTAACAGCAGTTCGTGAGTACAGCCTGAGACTGTGTGTTGGGAAATTTGGCTAAGTTTCCTTTCCTCAGTAGCTAATTGTTTAAATTCTAGTTTTTGGTGTTTTGGTGGATCAAATCCTAAGTCCTACCAGCGTCAGTTTGTCTCTAGAATAGCTCTAGTCTCAAATGTAAAGTCCTGTTTAGGTCTTTTGAGTTGTAAGTCGCAGCTGATCAAGACTCATGCTGACACTGTTCACCAGCATGAGAAGTGCTTACCACTGGTTACTGTTCACCAGTTGGAAAAGCTTCATCCGAAGGCGGCTGACAAAGACTCGTGCTGACACTGTTCACCAGCATGAGAAGAGCTAATGACTGGCTACCGTTCACCAGTTGGGAAGGTTTTCATCAGCAGGCGGCTGACAAACCTTACCAGCAGAATAGGTGTTCTCACTGATACTGTTCACCAGCGGTGAAGTCACCAGTCATGGGAGATTCCAAGAGTTAACATCAGACATATTGGTAGACTTAGATTGTGCCAGCGCAAGTCACCAGCAGAGACTGCCAGCACAAGATCACCAGAATGATCTACCAGTCGGATGTTACCAGCAGAATTCAAGATTCGCTCTCCCAGAGTCTTAGAGACAAAAAGAAGATTCGTCTGAGGAATAAACTGACAATGTATGACTTTAAGGGAGGATACCTTAAAGTCTATCAGTTCAAGACACCAGTTCCGATTCCTCGTACTGACGAATAGTGCCGTTCTGACATAAAGAGATCAATGTCAGATAAAGTGGACAAAAGCATGGCGCTTTCCGGAAATTCCTACCTGCCGCCGTCTGAAGGACATGCGAGGACAGAGACCTTTTCCGGATGTGTCCAAACGGCTAGTAGATTTGAATGGGATCCCGCGTCTATAAATACCTGGGATCCATCAACATTCAATACTCTTCTCGCCATACTCAACTACCGAAAGTCTGAAACTTTATTGCAAGCAAGCAAAACTTTCGAGGCTTTTCTTAAAGCTATCTGTGTGTTGATTTCTTCAAACAGGAGACTTCAAGCTTCCAGCTTGTAAGTTACAGATCTCTTTGGTGTTCTTTCTCTTCCGAGGAAGTTCACAGCAGCTCTTGTGCCAGCCAGCACTTGAGTTATTACGGGCTTTTGCCGTATTGAGAAGATACGTTCTTGGGAGAACTAAACACCCAGTGAAGCTGTGGAGGTTGAAGTGACGTGCTCGCACTCCACCAGCTGATCAGAGTTGAAGAAGGACAAGGCCGGGAGCGGTTGATCTAGTGAACTGGTGGACGAGGCATTCACCAGCTAGAGATAGATCGTAGGACGCTTGTACCTGATTACTCTTAGTGAAATTTCCAGTGCTACGACTGGAGAGTGGACGTAGATCAGTTGATCGAACCACTATAAATCCTTTGTCTTTTATCAGCTTTCTGCATTTCATACTGATTTAAAACCCAGCACCCAAGTGCTGGTGTATATCTGAAAACTGATATAACTGTGCAAACAAGGCTAAAAATATTCTAAGTCTTGAGCTACCAGCTGACGAGCCAGTCGCAAGTCAGCTGTGTACACAGAGTGCAAGTTGACTTACCAGCTGACAAGGTCCCAGTCAGCTGAGTAACCAGCAGAGTGCAAGAAACTATTAACCACATTTTCTGCTGCTAAGTTATACCCTGATAATCCGGGACCAACAAGTGGTATCAGAGCGGAAAGTTCTTATAGACCGTTCGTATCTGAGTCGCTTAGGACCGTGATCCGCGTTTCCTTGCGCTCTATTTGTTTGTCTGTTTGATTAGCTCAGGTACATCAAGATGAATAATCCGAAGCTACTCGACTGCAAGACTGTGAAGCATGATATATGGCGAAAGAGGTCGCTCATCTCTCTAAAGAGCATCCATCCAGAGATGAAAGATGTGCTAGAGACAGGGCCAATCGAGATCACCAAGATACAGCACCAGCTAGGAGATCGTCCAGCTGCTGTGATCTCAAAGCCCCAAGACGAATGGAACACCGAGGACAGGAAGCGGAATCAGTTGGATTCCATTGCTCACGAGTTGATCCTCGCTTCTCTTCCAGAGTCACTGATGGAGGAAGCCCTCCAGTTTAACAATGCCAAGGGAGTATGGGATTATCTTGATAGTCTATGTCAAGAAACTGATCAAATGAAATGCAACAAATTGCAGGTTGCGGTGGACAAGTATGAGTCCTTCCAGATGCTGCCTGGAGAAACCATCAAGGAGATGGAGGCGAGATTCAACGCCATTGTCAGCGAGCTAAAGTCACTGGACAGGAAGTACTCAAATGAAGATCTTAATGCCAAGATCCTGTCCAAGATGCCCAAGGAGGACTGGTTCGTGAAGACCACAGCTCTGAAGGAGAAGGACCTGTCCAAGATGACTCCCAAGGAGTTATTTGCTCAGTTGCAGGCACACGAGTGGGATATCCAGATGGTGAACAAGAATGAGGCCATCCGGAACATCGGATCCCCCAGCATCAAAGCTCAAGACGAAGCTTACTTCGTCAAGAAGGACTTCAAATGGAAGCACAAGAAGCCCTTCCATGCTGACAGACCTGCTGCCCAGCACAACCAGAAGAAAGAGATCCCAGCCACATCGGGATCTAACTCAAAAGACGGCGAGAGCTCTATCGCAGAACTTGAGCAACAGATGAAACGACTGGCTGTCCTTCTGGAGAAAGCCAAGTCAAAGCAGGGAGTATCTCTGAGCTCAACTGACGGAAAATTCGTCAAGAGAGCTCCCCGTGCTTGCTACCAGTGCCAATCCCCTGATCATTTAAAGTTTGAATGTCCACAGGTGGACAAAAATGAGCGGGAAAGGCTAAAGAAGCTCTTTGAAGAGCGCGCCTCCAAGGCCGTTGCCAAGGCTATGCTGACCAGGACTGAAGTGCCTGACATACCCGACCATGATGATGGGGAGTATGCATCAGACGAGGAGTCAGAAGAGGAAGCTCTACTGGCACTCATGGCAGCCTTTGGCGAGGAGACAGCTGAAGGAAGTGCTGACAGTGAAGAGGCACTTGCAGCTGATGATCAGGTACAATCATCAGCTTCCCCAATGCATATCATGCCTTCTATCAGTTTAGACGATTCTGAGTCGCGTTGCTCCGACTCAGAAGCTGTCACTATTGACATTCTTCAAAAAGAATTTTTAAAATTTTATGAAATAAAGAATGTCTTGGCTGGCGAAAATACTTCGCTGAAAGATCAAGTTTCTATTTTGACCAAGGAGATTGAAAAATCGAGGTCAGTCAGTGAAGAGCTAGCCACTTTGAAAAAGACTCACTTTGAGTTGCTCCAAAATTTTCAAATTACAAAAACTGAGCGAGATAATTTTCACAATCTCGTTCTGGAGCAAGAAAATAGAATAAATTTTCTAAATAAAGGCTCAAAAGACTTGGAAGCAGCTCTAAGTCATTGGAGAAAGCCTTCTGATAAGTCCGGGTTGGGATTTACAAAGGATTTGAGCATAAACCAGCCCGAACAAATCAGTACTGGTAAGGGTAAGGGCAAACTGGTAAGTGCATCAGCACCAGCTGGTAATACCAATCAGTCCCGAATGGCTAATCAGCATAGGAACCATAAGTCCAGATACATAGGTGAGTCATCACGACAAAATCCTCTGCTGACAGGACGCCAGCATACCCGAAGACGCAGACTAAGCCGAAATATTCTAAGGCAAGGAAGTCAGCGTCAGCTGCCAGTGGAATCCGACAGCCAGCACCAGCTGTCCAGAGATTCCACGCCCAACCTTACAAGTATGCCAGTTGCCAGCATGCTTACAAGGGATCCGAATCTCAGCGGAATACTGAGAGAAGGATATTTCCCGATAGGAGGAACACCTATCGGAGGCCTGAGCCCAATCAAAACCTTTTCTCAAGGGCTGGGAAGGCTAATCATCGTGGTCCACAATTCCAGAGATCATCAAGGCAACACAAGCGGTCGGAAAGAAATTTCCGACACCCTCGGAGGAAGAATACTTCCAGAGGAACCGCACACACAGCCACACCTTCCAAAAACAAATCCATGCATTATTTTAAAAGGAAGGGAAAGGCCACAAGTGATGTCAGCAAGGGTAACACCGAGCTGAAGATTACTCAAGTCTGGATTCCAAAAGGAATGATCCAGAGATCTAACCCTGCAGGACCCGCTGATGATCGGGGACCTAAATAATTTCATTTTCTTGCAGGAACAGGATCATGCAACACAGCTTCAGAGATCGAGCGAGTGGATCATAGATAGTGGTTGCTCGGCTCATATGACTGGTGAGGAGTTCCTATTTTCTGAGCTCACCAAGGTCAGAGGACCTCCAGTTATTTTTGGTGATAACTCCAAGGGCAGAGTTATTAGCAAGGGCTGCATCGAGAAGGATGATGTCAGAATTGTGAATGTATCCCTTGTCACCAATCTGAAGCACAACCTCCTGAGCATCAGTCAGCTGTGCGACAATGGTTATACCATTGTGTTTGACAAATCAGGGTGCCAGATCAAGAATGAAGAGTCTGGCGAGACCAAGCTGAAAGGTGTCAGGAAAGGAGGTCTCTATGTTGTTGACTGGCAAAGCGGGAAGACTGATACATGCTTTATAGCCACCAGTTCCATGGAAACTAACTGGCTGTGGCACAAAAGGTTAAGTCATCTAAATTTCAAAACTATTAATTATCTAACCAAGCATGATCTTGTAGATGGTCTTCCCAAGGGCGGGTTCAAGAAGGAAGGAATTTGCAAAGCTTGCCAGCAAGGCAAACAAACTAGGAAGTCCTTCAAGAACCAGTCGCCAGTCTGCCCCAGTACCAGTCAGGTACTCAAATTGTTACACATGGACCTGTTTGGACCAGTAACACCGCAAACCATTGGAGGAAGACGATATTCGCTTGTGGTAGTCGATGACTACTCGCGCTATACCTGGGTAAAGCTTCTCAGAACCAAGGATTAGGTGAAGATCATTCTTCCAGAATTGATCATCCAAGCTCAGAAATAGAGAGAAGCTGTGGTAAAGCGAATTCGATCAGACAATGGGACTGAATTCTGCAACAGTCTGCTGATGGATTTTTGCACGGAGGCCGGTATCAAACATGAGAGATCTACTCCAAGGCAACCGCAGCAGAATGGACTGGCAGAACGTAGGAACAGGACGCTGAAAGAAGCGGTCCGGTCCATGCTGGCTGAGTCCGGCTTGGGACAGAGTTTCTGGGGAGAAGCGTTGGTGACTGCCTGCTACACTCAGAATAGAAGCGGGATCAACGACAGACTCCAGAAAACTCCCTACGAAGTGTATTTTGGTCGTAAGCCTTCTATAGCTCATCTTCGTGCATTCGGTTCACCATGTTATATCCATAATAATGGGAAGTCGAAGTTAAATGCTTTCTCGCCTAAGGCTGATGAGGGTGTGTTTGTCGGATATGGACATCCCTCTCACAAGGGCTATAGAGTATTTAACAAGACTACCCAGCTTGTGGAAATTACATGCAATGTTGTTTTTGATGAAGCTACTTTAGTGCGCAGGACCTTACGCCAACTGGCTGAAGATGTTCCTGAGGTCGAGGATGTCAGCGACCAGTTGGGCAGGAATTCTTCCGATGCTCAACCAACTGGTTCGACTAGACCTATGAATGGATCATCCTCTCAACCAGTTCCCTCAGGTGCCCATCAGCAACCTGAGAGGGTCGGTGATGCAAATGACCTTGCTGAGACCTTACACTCAATCTCCCTGAGTGGATCTAGCAAAAATCAAGGGGGAATTCTGACTGGAATCTTTGAGCCAGAAGACAACGATGGACCAGCTGGAATGGAGGTACCAGCTGATACTGACAACGTTGGTGAAGGTTCAGGAAGCCAGTCAGAAAGTGAAGCTGATGAAGTTCCAACTGGTGAAGGTCAACCACCAGTTGCTGTTCCAGTTCCGACTGGTGAAGGTCACCAGCCAGTTGCAGTCCCAGCTCCGACTGGTGGAAATGTGGAAGCACCAGTCGCCAGGACAGAACCTATTTCACAGCCGGCACCAGTAGTCGCTGGTCCTCCCAGATGGTTAAGGGATCACCCAACCGATGCTATTCTCGGTGATCCGGAAGGTTCAGTTAAGACTCGACACGGCAGTGCGCTCCTGAGTTGCTTTATTTCTCAAATGGAACCTACTTCCATAGGAGTGGCGCTCGAATCTGCTGATTGGATCAATGCCATGCAAGAGGAGCTTGCAGAATTCACTCGCAATAATGTTTGGGACTTGGTGGAGAGACCATCACATCAGTCAGTGATTGGCACCAAGTGGGTTTTCAAGAACAAGCGAGATGAAACTGGCACTGTAGTCAGAAACAAAGCTCGATTAGTCGCCAAAGGCTACAGGCAATGTGAAGGCATCGACTTCGACGAGACCTTCACACCAGTTGCCAGAATGGAGGCGATACGGCTGTTCCTTGCTTATGCAGCGTATCACAGCTTCACGGTGTTTCAGATGGACGTGAAGAGCGCCTTCCTGAATGGCGAGCTAAAAGAGGAGGTATATGTCGAGCAACCTCCAGGCTTTGAGATAGGCACCAAGGTGTACAAGCTGAGAAAGGCCCTGTATGGATTGAAACAGGCGCCCAGGGCTTGGTACGAAACGCTGTCACAATTCCTCACCAGCAATGGATTTCGGAAAGGAAAGATTGATAGGACTCTCTTTCTTCTCAAGGATGGTGGTGACATGCTAATGGTGCAGATCTATGTAGATGACATCATATTCGGATCAAGGAATATATCTCTCTGCGAGAAGTTTTCTCAACTGATGCAGACATCATTTCAGATGAGTATGATGGGCAAGTTAACATACTTTCTCGGACTCCAGGTCCAGCAGTCAGCTGATGGAATTTTTATCAGCCAGCGGAAGTATACGAAGGAGTTAATTCAGAAATATTGCCCAGAGAAAACTAAGTCCCTCAGAATACCTATGAGCACCAGTTGTCAAATATTTCTTGATGAGCAAGGTGAATCAGTTGATCCTACAATCTACCGAGGAATCATTGGATCACTTCTCTATCTCACAGCCAGCAGACCCGACATTTCGTACTCAGTCGGAGTGTGTGCCAGATTTCAAGCCAATCCGAAAAGGTCACACATGGAAGCTGCAAAGAGGATAGTGAAATATCTGAAGGGGACTGAATCTCTTGGAATATGGTATCCCAGGAATGATGAGCTTACACTCATTGGATATTCAGATTCAGACTTCGCTGGATGCCGTATTGATCGAAAGAGTACCAGTGGTACGTGTCAGTTTCTAGGACACAAGCTAATCAGCTGGTTTAGCAAGAAGCAGCATTCAGTTGCTACATCTACCACTGAAGCTGAATATGTTGCCGCTGCCAGTTGCTGTGCTCAAATTATTTGGATCAAGCAACAACTGGAGGATTATGAAGTGGACACTGGCTGTGTTCCCATCTATTGCGACAACAACAGCGCTATGTGCATCACGAAGAATCCGGTTCATCACTCTAGAACCAAGCACATAGATATTCGACATCATTTCATTCGTGATCATGTCGAAAAGAAGGATGTCAGCGTGGACTACATCAGAACTGAAGATCAATTAGCTGACATCTTCACCAAACCTCTGCCAGAAGCAAGATTCAAGGAGTTGTGCATCAAACTCGGTCTTATGGAGATTGATGTGAGCCCCAATGATGAGGAAGAATGAGTTCCAGCTCTCATTCTGTTCTTGGTCTTCAGGAGGATGCTGATTACGACTAAGTCCAAGCTCTTAGTCGTTCTGTCTTCCTTAAGTGATGTTTTTCGACTAAGTCCAAGCTCTTAGTTGTTTTTATTTAAGTGGTATCTCAAACTCACTGATGGTACCTACTGGCGGAACCTATCCCTCAAATGTCCAAGGAAATGAGTCCCAGCTCTCATTTCATTTTGCCAGCATAAACCATCAGTTGAAATAAAATTGGGTCCCAGCTCCCAATTCCAAGTGATGATGAGGAATGGATTTCTTGAAGAGAAGATTATGCGGATTAAATTGAGTCTCAGCTCTCCATTCTCTCTTTCAAGTTGTCAGCAGACAACTGGTGATATATCCACGACTGGTGAAAATTGAGTCCCAGCTCTCAATTTATCCAAGTACTCGGGTGCCAGTCGTACGTATCAGTTGTCAACTGATAAAGAGGCCAACCAGTTAGGGGGAAGTATGCGACTGGTATATGCTACTGATGACCAGTCATGCCACCTGTCTCAGAAAAGGCGGGATCGTTCAAATCCAAGTAGCGTGTACAGTCCTCAGAATTTAATGCGGCATTTAATGCCACATTTAATGTGCACAGTGTCTGCGCAGTCCGACGCTTGGTTGCCACCAATCGCTGCATGCCACGTCAGCTCCACGGCGTAGCCCACGTCAGCACGACCGCGCACGTCGCACAGGGAACCGGGCCTGCTGATGACCGTCGATCCTCGCTTGCTGAGCGTTGATCCTGGACGTCTGATCCTGCATGGCCCTTCGTATAAATACCCGATCACTTCCTTCGGGTTAACCTTTATGTTTCCCTACTTTCAGAACCCTAATATCTTTTCAAATTCTCTCATCTTCCTTTGAAATTTTCTGAACCTTGAATATTTTTGAAGTCATGGCATCATCTTCTCAACCTCCAGCTGATAACCCTCCATCTACATCTACATCATCCTCGTCTGTTTCACCAGACCTACCCCTCGCTGAAGCTCATATGCCAACATATACTGGCATAGTGAAGATCGATGATGTCGATTACACTTATCCGTTCGCCCGACTGGTTCAGTTGAACAGGCCGGCGACCAGGCGACAGCTCTCTAACGTGCAGATTAGGACTGCACAGGTTCAGAAGGAGAAGATTCTGAACGCGAAGCTGGCCGAGAAACATTTCGGGGAGGAGCTGATGGAGATGATCGACCGAGAACAGCTCCGACAGTACTTGACGGCGATGCCCACGACTTTCCATCCACACATGGTAGCCGAGTTCTACACTCGGGCCGTGATAGCTGACGACAGGAAGTCTTTCACAACTTCCGTTTTTGGCCACTTGATCACCGTCACCGCCGAATACCTCGCCAATCTCTTCGGACTGAGGAATGAAGGAGAGGACGTGGCCACGTATCATCAGGATGATACGGTGGAATTCCGGAGGAGGTGGGCGCAATGGAAAAAGCCAGAAGTCACCGTCTTCCGGACTGGAATGAGGAAGTCCGAAATGGAAGAATATTGGCAGATGGTATGCGACATTGTGGTGCGCATGCTGCAATGTGAGGTCGGATCGTACGCCGAGCTGAGCCTGCGCAAGTTTTCGGTGATGTGCGCACTTGTCGACGGAGTTGAGGGCAACTGGGCTGAATTCTTCTTCGGCCGGTTGCTGGAAAATGTAGACAGGAACACCACTGTTCCCACTGACGGCAGGTTTGCTCACGCCGTATCCTTCGGGCTGAGGATCAGCCACATCCTGGAGATGGAATTGGGTGATGGCGTGGATCAGGGGGAACAACTGGTTGGTTCCGACTTCATACCAGCCACGAAGGTGAAGCTGCCTCGCCCAGATTACAAGAAGCCACACAGGCTGAAAGGGAAGTCAGCAGTGGACCCTGCTGAGGTTGTTTCTGAGGAGGACTCAGAAGACCTAGGAGAGCAAGTGCCAGCTGTGGCTCTCCCACTGACTGATAAGGCAAGGGCAGAGTTGAAGAGGAAACTGGAGACGGAGTCTCTCTTCGACACCATGGAAGGCGCGGTGGCTGAGGCGACTGGTATCCACCCACGGGACGTACAACTTGTACCAGTCACCAAGAAGCCTACCCTCAAGAAGCCTAAGACTCACCAGCACCAGCAGCCTCCGTCAGCTGTTGCATATGACCCTGAGTCTGGGAAGATCTCCATCCCAGTCAAGAAGTCTGTTCTGGGACTGACTGAGGAAGAGACGCTGGAGAGGATGACCCGGAAGCGAAAGAGGGTTCAGACCAGAGCTCAGAAGCTGGTGGAGCAGGCCAAGAAGGAGCAACAAGCCTCCATTGTGAGGAAGAAACAGGCCCAGGCAAGGCTAAAGGCCTTGGCCGACCAGCGGAAGCGAGAGGCTGAGCTGGCAGCCCGCGATGAAGCCTTTGCAAAGGTGCAGGCTGAGCATGAGGCCAGGCGTCAGGCGGAAATGGCCAAACAATTGCGCCAGGTGGCCAAGGGCAAGTGGGATGTGCCCGAAACTTCCACAAGTGCGAGGCCACCAGCACCAGCACCAGGCGAGATCTTACCAGAAGACTCCTTTACACGCCTGCTGGTGATGGGCGCTGATGAGGATGTACTATCCCTTGTGGATATGTACCAGGAGGAGGAGGTCGCTGAAGTCCCACCACCCGCGCAAGGGGGTGGTGGAGGTGAAGAAGACCCACTGGCCGCGCAAGGGGGTGCCAGTGGAGGAGAAGAAGTGCGGGCGACCACCCCGGTAAAACTGGCGAGCTTCTCGGATATCAGTTCTGAATCCGAGGATGCAGAGGAACCAAGGGCTGAGGAGCCGGAGCAGGAAGCAGCTGAGGAGGTGATACATTACTCCATGGTGCAGAGGATGGAGCCAAGGGATCTGTTCCCAGACATTGATGATAAGGCTCGTCGTCCTGCCAGTCGCCCCCGATCTACAGATGCCTCGACATCAACTTCCGGGCGACCAGCAGCATCCTCTACATCACCAGCTAGGCGTGCTCGTACTGAAAGGCGACCTTACATGCTCTGCATCCAAGAGCATCAACTGATTGACGAAGATACCTTCCAGTCGCTGGTGACAGGAGTACACCGGTGGGAGCACCGCGGGGACATGGCGTTTCTGAATTCAAGAGTGCCTGAGCCTTCAGCATTCAACATCATCCCTATCAGCGGACTCCCCCACCAGTCGGTATATGCTTCAAGGATCTCTGACTGGTGTCTGCCCTTGCAGCCGGTGGAGTACTTCAATTCCACTCTCTATGAGTATGCTGAGAACATCACGGCGGAAGTGGAAAATGCCGTCAATGACGAAATGATATCCAGCTACCGTAGACTCTGGAGGGTGGATCCGGAACTATGTCTGGAGTTCCGGAGGTGGAGGACTTTTGATAGATGCCAGCGCCTGCTAACAGTGGAGAAGCGGGCGGTCCTCTATGCCAGACTGGGTCTTGGCTACTGGAGAGCGGAGGAGGAGTGGGCACATGCCTTCATGGGCACTGATCCTGAATGCCCCCAGCAGCTGTCTACAAGGAGGATCAAGCGTCGCTTGCTGAAAATCGCTGAGTATAGGCAGCTGACTGGAAGCTCCGGCCTCCCGCCACTGAAAAGGATCAAGTTACCTTTCCTCCAGTTCCGAGTAACCAGTAGGGGGTACCAGCTGACGTACGCGCTCCATCGCCTCAAAGTGCTGGTTACCCTCCCGAGGATCCCTCCCTACCATGCTGTCCTGTTCGACATGGCTGCCAGCGCTCTGCTGGTAGACCACCCAGTGGCGGAGGATCCCTCGCGTGGTTGGTGGCTGACCATTGCCGTCCCTCCTGTTCCTATTATCTCGGGCAATCTCGTCCCTGATCATATGGACTGGCAAGTGGTGGAATTCACAGCCCCACCCGTTTTTGAAAAAGTCCAGCCAGCTCCAGCTGCAGTGCCAGTAGCAGAGCCAGCAGCTGCTGTACCAGCAGAGGAGTCAGCAGCAGCTGATGTACCAGCAGAGGAGCCAGCAGCAGCTGCAGTGCCAGCGGAGGAGCCAGCCCCAATGGAGATATCAGCTAACTCTGAACCAGCAATGGCTCCTTCCGCAACTGATGTACCTTCCTCTTCAATGGAAGTATCAGCACAGCCTATCTCCGAGATCCATCCTCCTGCGCAACTCATTGCCTTAATTGATGCCAGGCTGGATCAACGATTTTCCTCCTTCCGGACCGAGATGACACAACAGATGGAGTCAGTCACCGCTGGAGTGTCCTCCTTTTTGGCGCGGATCCAAGAGGGGGAAAGTGCGCGAGCACGGGCTGAGGCTGAGAGAGCTCGTCTTGCTGAAGAGGAGAGGAGGATTGCTGCTGAGGAAAGGGAGAAGAGCAGACAAGACATGGCAGCGCTCACTGAGATCCTGAGGTCGCTCACAAGCAGAACTCAATCACCAGGATCGTCTTCTCAGCCATAGTCTAGCTTCTCTATTTTGTTGTAAGTAAATGCTTATCAGCTAGATTAGTCAGTTATCCTTCCTGTACATGTAATGCTACATCATTAATGGATTGATTACTGACAAGTTGATGACAATTCCTCATTGTCCAACAAATTGTCTAAGTATTTACTTACCAGCTGAACTTACACTTCCAGTGTAATCAGCACCAGCACTCGTATCACACACTTTAAATCTTTTTGCTCTGATCTCAATTTTCATATTTTAAACGAGCAATATCTCTCCTGGTTTGAGGGGGAAGATTTTTAGTTAGAGCTGATGTGAGGAAGTATTTTCATGGGTTTAGATCTGATAGGTTTATTTTGTAAAACCCTGAAATATTTTGTAACTTTCCTCATCAGCTGAGTGCTCGCTGGTTAGGCTTTGATCGCACCAAAAAGGGGGAAATTGTTGGGAAATTTGGCTAATTTTCCTTTCCCCAGTAGCTAATTGTTTAAATTCTAGTTTTTGGTGTTTTGGTGGATCAAATCCTAAGTCCTACCAGCGTCAGTTTGTCTCTAGAATAGCTCTAGTCTCAAATGTAAAGTCTTGTTTAGGTCTTTTGAGTTGTAAGTCGCAGCTGATCAAGACTCATGCTGACACTGTTCACCAGCATGAGAAGTGCTTACCACTGGTTACTGTTCACCAGTTGGAAAAGCTTCATCCGAAGGCGGCTGACAAAGACTCGTGCTGACACTGTTCACCAGCATGAGAAGAGCTAATGACTGGCTACTGTTCACCAGTTGGGAAGGTTTTCATCAGCAGGCGGCTGACAAACCTTACCAGCATAATAGGTGTTCTCACTGATACTGTTCACTAGCGGTGAAGTCACCAGTCATGGGAGATTCCAAGAGTTAACATCAGACATATTGGTAGACTTAGATTGTGCCAGCGCAAGTCACCAGCAGAGACTGCCAGCACAAGATCACCAGAATGATCTACCAGTCGGATGTTACCAGCAGAATTCAAGATTCGCTCTCCCAGAGTCTTAGAGACAAAAAGAAGATTCGTCTGAGGAATAAACTGACAATGTATGACTTTAAGGGAGGATACCTTAAAGTCTATCAGTTCAAGACACCAGTTCCGATTCCTCGTACTGACGAATAGTGCCGTTCTGACATAAAGAGATCAATGTCAGATAAAGTGGACAAAAGCATGGCGCTTTCCGGAAATTCCTACCTGCCGCCGTCTGAAGGACATGCGAGGACAGAGACCTTTTCCGGATGTGTCCAATTGGCTAGTAGATTTGAATGGGATCCCGCGTCTATAAATACCTGGGATCCATCAACATTCAATACTCTTCTCGCCATACTCAACTACCGAAAGTCTGAAACTTTATTGCAAGCAAGCAAAACTTTCGAGGCTTTTCTTAAAGCTATCCGTGTGTTGATTTCTTCAAACACGAGACTTCAAGCTTCCAGCTTGTAAGTTACAGATCTCTTTGGTGTTCTTTCTCTTCCGAGGAAGTTCACAGCAGCTCTTGTGCCAGCCAGCACTTGAGTTATTACGGGCTTTTGCCGTATTGAGAAGATACGTTCTTGGGAGAACTAAACACCCAGTGAAGCTGTGGAGGTTGAAGTGACGTGCTCGCACTCCACCAGCTGATCAGAGTTGAAGAAGGAATCAAGACCGGGAGCGGTTGATCTAGCGAAGTGGTGGACAAGGGTCGCACCAGCTAGAGATAGATCGTAGGCAACTTGTACCTGATTACTCTATAGTGAATTTCCAGTGCTACGACTGGAGAGTGGACGTAGATCAGTTGATCGAACCACTATAAATCCTTTGTCTTTTATCAGCTTTCTGCATTTCATACTGATTTAAAACCCAGCACCCAAGTGCTGGTGTATATCTGAAAATTGATATAACTGTGCAAACAAGGCTAAAAATATTCTAAGTCTTGAGCTACCAGCTGACGAGCCAGTCGCAAGTCAGCTGTGTACACAGAGTGCAAGTTGACTTACCAGCTGACAAGGTCCCAGTCAGCTGAGTAACCAGCAGAGTGCAAGAAACTATTAACCACATTTTCCGCTGCTAAGTTATACCCTGATAATCCGGGACCAACACTGTGTTTAGGTAACCATATCCGAGTTATAAGATGGGGACATTTCTTGAGGAGCTCAATGACATTCATCGTGCCAAGTTCTACAGGCTTATTAAGTTCAGGCACGAGTAATAAGGTTTGAGTGGTACTGCTCAGGAATAATAAGATATTAATTAATTGTAGATAGAGCTTGTCAGATGCTCCGATTATTTAATGAATGTGCGGATTCTCATTAAATGCAGCTCGTTCTCATAACGTGGTAATAGAGGGGTAGGTCAGTATTAATTCTGTGGTGAAAAGAATTAATATTAATTAATTAATTGTGTCCTGGGTTGTGGACATGAGAATTAATTAATTTATAGGCCCACTTTATTATTTTCATTAGGTCCTAGGTCTGGCCCAAAATAAATATGTTGAATTGAGCCCAGCAGCCCATTAGGGTTAAAACCCTAGGTCTATAAATAGACAGCTCTCCCTCACAAGTTGTAACACAATTCAAATCAGTGAAACCCTGAGAGAGAGAGAGAGAGAGAGAGAGAGAGAGAGAGAGAGAGAGAGAG
>JAPKLW010000045.1:1247200-1272533 GCA_026898455.1 Plectranthus barbatus
AATTAATTAATCTCTTATTTCCTGAGTAATACCACTCACTCCTTTTCACTTATGCCTGAATTAAATAATTCAACCTGCAGGGTTTAGCATAATGAACCTTGTGAGCTCCTCAGGGAATGTCACCATCCTGAAACGGATATGCTTACCTAAACGTCCAGCCTAAGCAGGGCACACACAAATTGCCAACACCCAAAATACGAGCATGTAAGACTCGCCACCCTGGTAAATCAAAGTGTGGTCAATCTGTGTGTGCCCCTTATCCTTCAGTTAGGTTTAAGATCATAGGAAGTATGTTAGGGATCTGGCTCATTCATATGTCAATGAGAATGGCACATCCCACTGTTGATCCCATCAATACATAACTATGTACCGACACATCAAGTAGCTAGGATAAGCTCACTAATGAACCGATGTGCCGCAGCTTAGACCGACAGCCTATCCAGGGACTGTCTCAGCTGTGATACTGTTTATATCTCGCTAGGTCAAACGACTCATATGATCCTCTGTGATCTCCTACACACCATATGGTCATCCCTATAGGCGAGATAATAGGATATTATGGTTCGTTGTATGTTTGTTTCATCAGACAGCGAGCATTGTTGCAGCAACATATATGAAGACCAATGTACAAAACACTTAATTATATATGCTTTCAGTATACAATCCCAACAATTTCTTCTGGTGTCTTGAAACCTAGTGCAGTCGAGGGGCACTGGTTGATCAAATATGCTCCAGTAGTCACTGCTTTTGCCGAGAACGACTTGGGTAACTTCGCACTAAGCAACATGCACCTCGTTCTTTCCAGCAATGTCTGATTGTACCTCTCCGCCAATCCGTTCTGCTGAGGTGTTCCTGCCACTGTCTTGTGCCTCGCAATACCATGTTTCGAATAGTACCTCTCGAATTCCTTAGAGCAATACTCAAGGCCATTGTCAGTTCCCAGCCTCTTCACCTTCCTTCCAGTCTTATTTTCGATCCGAACTTTCCACTTCTTGAAGGTCTCTAAAGCATCACTCTTATTCTTCAAGATGTAAACCCACACCTTCCTTGAGTGATCATCAATGAGGCTCATGAAGTACTTCGCTCCTCCATTCGAACTGACCCTTAAAGGTCCCCATAGATCTGAGTGGATGTAGTCCAGAGTTCCTCAAGCTCTCTGTCGACCTACTCCAAACTTTACCCGGTGAGATTTCCCATAGATGCAATTCTCACAAAAATCCAGCTCTCTGATGTTATCCCCGAGCAATAGATCTTGCTTCGATAACTCCTATAGCCCCCTCTCAATAACGTGAACGAGTTGCCTGTGCCACAGTACTGACATGTCAACTGTCACTATCGAAGCCACTCCGATCACCGTGCTCCCCATAAGAGTGTATATTCCATTCCTTCGAGCTCCGTTCATCAAGACCAGGGATATTTGCACACCTTCAAAGTCCCAGCTTTCACCTTGATTGTGTAGCCCAGTTCGTCGAGCATCCCCAAAGAGATCAAATTTCTCTTAAGCTCCGGAACATACCTTACACCTTGAAGTATCCTTTCAATATTATCGTGCATCTTAATCCTCACCAAACCCATTCCAACCACCTTTCATGGTTTATTGTTACCCAAGAGAACACTCGAGTTCTCCTGCTCCTCGAACCTTTCGACCCATGACTTATTTGGTGTCATGTGGAATGTACTGTTGGGTTTTGTATACAGAAAGCATTTATTACGATGAGTATACATTCAACGGTATTTCATATCTGTAAACAAACTTACATGCAAGTAACAACGATATCATTTTATCTCACCGATAGGGACGATCATACTGCGTGTTGTAGATCGCAGAAGATAGTATGATCACTTAACCTAGTGAGATAAAAATATCATAACAACCGAGACAGCGTACGAGGATAAGTTTGTCGGTATAGGCTGCAGCATAGTCGGAAAGAAGTAATCTGTCTTAATTGAACTCATGAGACAGTTCACCATGATTTCAAGGAAATTGCTGCTGCAAGGGGAGAGTATGCTCTGCGTGAGTTGATTGAGGATCTTGTAGTAGAGCAATCTTCCATGCGAGCATGGAAACCTGCTCTGACAGTTTCCAGTACCAATTCGACAACCTCTAAGGTTGGAGAGGATGGTGCTGAAAGCAAGTTCGGGAAAGCAGGCAGTGAAAGCGAATCAAGGAAGGTGAAGAGAGTAAAGGTCACTCCAAGGAAAGACAGGTGTGCTGGGTGCGGGAAGGTGACTTGTCCGAATGCTAAGGGACAAGGTACGTCATTTGTATTTGTGACGGAAACATGTTTAGCATCATTTTCTACTCATTCGTGGGTAGTGGATACTGGAGCTACTGACCAAGTTTGTTACACTTTGCAGGGGTTCACACCGAGGAGGGTGCTGAAGAATGACGAAGTTACCATCTCAATGGAGAATGCAGCACAAGTGAGTGCAGCTGCCATTGGAGATGTCACATTGTACTTTGATAATTCTATTTAGACTTTTAGAGATGTTTTATATGTGCCGGATTTTCGGCGGAACCTTATTTCAGTTTCCAAACTTTATGTTGATGGATATTAAATTATTTTTTATAGTGGTATTTCTATCATTGGTAATAACGTTGTTATCTATCGTGGAATGCTGAATAACTCTCTCTATGTCGTTAACTGTAATCATAAGACTTCTGTGAATGCTACATGTAATTCATCTGTAATTGATAATCCTAGAAACAGAAAGTTTATTTCTTCTGATGAGGATCTTACATATCTCTTGCACTTGAGACTGGGTCACATCAACTTGAAGCGGATTCAGCGACTGGCAGATGACAGTACATTGGACTTAGTCCGGCCTGTACCTTATCAAGTCTGTGAATCCTGCATCGAGGGAAAGGTGTCTTCTAAGCCTTTTAAGGCTAGTCAGTCTCGAGCAGAGGATGTGTTGGAATTGATCCATTCTGACTTATGTGGGCCCATGTCCACACAAGCTCGTGGAGGGTATGAGTACTTTGTCACTTTCATTGACGATTACTCGAGATACGGATACGTTTACCTGCTCCACTACAAGTCTGAATGCTTTGAGAAATTCAAAGAGTTTAAGGCTGAGGTAGAAAAGAAGGTCGGGAAAACTATCAAGTCGCTGCGATCTGACCGCGGTGGCGAATACCTCGGGAATGAGTTCCTGCAATATTTTTCAGATCATGGGATTACATCCCAGTGGACTGCACCGGGTACTCCCCAGCAAAATGGTGTAGCCGAGAGAAGAAATAGAACTCTTTTGGAGATGGTGAGATAAATGATGAGTTATGCAAGCTTACCCGTTTCGTTTTGGGATACGCATTGGAAACAACAACTTACATTTTAAACTTAGTGCCTTCTAAATCGGTTCCTAAGACACCCTGTGAGCTCTTCCTTGGACGCAAACCCAGTTTGTGCAAGTTTAGAGTATGGGGTTGTCCAGCACACGTGCTGACAATGAACCTGATAAGTTAGAAAGCAGAACCAAGGTAATGTTATTTATAGGGTATCCTAGGCAAATGAAAGGTGGTTACTTTTACTGTCCTGAGAGTCAGAGAATCTTTGTTAGCACCAACGCTAGATTCTTGGAGGACGAGTATGTAAGAAACCACAAGACTAGGAGTGATGTAGTTCTTCAAGAAATTGAAGATGAGAATGTGATTCCAAGGGAAGGGGAACGTGCAAACGTGGGTGCACCTGTGAGAGGTACAACACCACCAGCGCATTCTTTAGTGCAGGGTGCAAAACCACAAGTTGCTGCACCAATTGCTGACATGGCACCGATGCCTCGTCGCAGTGGGAGAGTTATTTTCCAGCCAGAAAGGTACATGTTTGTGGGTGAGTCTTCGGACTTGAGCCCTGAAGACGGACATGAAGACTCTGACCCACTGACCTACGAAGAGGCAGTGCAGGACAAGGAAGTTGCAAAGTGGTGCATCGCCATGGACTCTAAGATTGAATCCATAACCGCTATGGATGTGTACCAGAAAGTTGTGTTGCCTGATGACCTTAGGGCCATAGGGTGCAAGTGGGTATACAAGTGAAAGAAAGGAGCGGATGGAGAAATTACGGCTTTCAAAGCCAGGCTAGTTGCAAAGGGTTATAGTAAGAAAGAGGGCATAGACTATGAAGAAATCTTTTCACCTGTAGCCATGCTCAAATCCATCCAGATACTTCTTGTCATAGCAGCGCACTTAGACCTCTAGATTAGGCAAATGGATGTCAAAACCATTTTTCTAAATGGTTACCTTGAAGAAGGTAGGGTCATCTATATGCAGCAACCCAAGGGTTATTATACGCAAGGGCGAAGAACATCTTGTCTGAAAGCTTATGAAGCCTTTGTACGGAATTAAGCAAGCTTCAAGGTTGTGGAACTTACGTTTCAACGATGTGATTAAATTTTACAGATTTTCACAGTTGGAGAACGAAAGTTGTGTATACCAACTTTGTGTCAGTGAGAGCGTGGTTTTCCTTGCACTGTACGTGGACGACATACTCCTATTTGGAAACAGTGAGGGAGTGATGTTGGAGATTAAACGTTGGTTATCCGAATAGTTCCAAATGAAGGATTTGGGAGAAGCTGGGTACATATTTGGGATAAAGGTCTTACGAGATCGTAAGTGAAGGATGTTAAGCTTACCCCAGGCATCCTATGTGGATACTGTGATAGCCCGATTCAGCATGCAACTCGCCAAGAAAGGTTTGCTACCTTTCACACCTGGCGTACATCTTTCTATTGGGCAGTGTCGTGTGATACAGAGGGAGAAAGATGAGATGAGTCTTGTAGCATACGCATCTGCGGTGGGTAGCCTCATGTATGCAATGTTGTGTACCAGACTTGATATTTGTTATGCCGTTGGCATGGTAGCAAGATATCAGTCTAACCCTAGACAGGCGCATTGGACTACGGTAAAGCACATCCTCAAGTATTTGAAGAGGACTAGGAATTATTGTCTGGTTTATCAAAGTGAGGATTTGTGCCCTGTGGGTTGCACAGATTCGGGTTTCCAAGGGGACTAGGATGAGAAGAAATCGATCTCGGGTTATGTGTTTACCTTGGGAGGTGGAGCTGTATCTTGGAGGAGCGCAAAGAAGAAATGCATTGCTGACTCCACCATGGAGGCGGAATATGTCGCTGCCTCTGATGCTTCGAAAGAAGGGGTATGGCTCTGGAACTATCTTTTAGAGTTGGATGTGATTCCGAGTCTGCCTAAGAGTAACACAATCCACTGTGACAACTCTGGTGCAGTGGCAAACTCGAAGGAACCACGGACTCACAAGGCGAGCAAACACATAGAGAGGAAGTACCATATCATACGAGAAATTGTATTGAGGGGCGATGTGCAGATAAAGAAGATTGACACTAGAGACAACCTAGCTGATCCATTCACAAAGGGCTTGCCACAGAAGGTTTACGAAAGACATATTCGTGGACTAGGTCTGAGGTGGATGCCTACCACTGGCAGTGGTTGATGTAATAGCTAGGCTAGATAGACGCACTGTATACTCTGTAATAGCGAGTGTAATGCTTTGAGTATATGTGAGAGATTGTTGGGTTTTGTATACAGAAAGCATTTATTACGATGAGTATACATTCAACGGTATTTCCTATCTGTTAACAAACTTATATGCGAGTAACAATGGTATCTTCTTATCTCACCGATAGGGACAATCATATTGCGTGTTGTAGATCGCAGAAGACAGTATGATCACTTGACCTAGTGAGATATAAATATCATCACAGCCGAGACAGCGTACGAGGATAAGTCTGTCGGTATAGGCTGCAGCATAGTTGGAAAGAAGTAATCTGTCTTGATTAGTTGATATGCTGGTACGTGAGGTTACGTATTGATTGGACCACAGTGAGGTGTATTCTACTGTCTAACATCAGAGAATACAAGATCTCGATCTTGATTGAGTCCAAACCCTAACGAAGGTTCAAGGGCTTGCACGGGTTGACTGTTGCTTTGACTTGCCATGGAGGAGAGCCTGAGTAACGTGCTCGTATACCCGCATCTTGGGTAACAGCAGTTCGTGTATTGCAGTTGGATTTGGCGATTCGGTTCACCGGTGAATCCCTACATGTACAACCTGAATCCAATATCCATTCCCTCTCCGAACGCTCATTCAAAATTACCATTGCCTCTCCAGAGTCATATTCCTACTCAGGAACAACTACATCCGCCTACAGCTTTTGCTCCTGCTTCGTCTACCTCTCTGGACAATCTCTTTTGATATATCATTTCCTATGGCAGAGAAAGCACTTGACCTTTGGCTGCGATCCTGACTTTGGCCTCGACCTCAACCTTGAATTTCCACTGTTG
This sequence comes from Plectranthus barbatus, assembly GCA_026898455.1. Lineage (NCBI taxonomy): Eukaryota > Viridiplantae > Streptophyta > Magnoliopsida > Lamiales > Lamiaceae > Plectranthus > Plectranthus barbatus. The sequence continues at coordinate 1,253,517 of JAPKLW010000045.1, forward strand.
AAATTCCTCATCTCCGATCTTCCTCGAGCCACTCTAGCCACCAAGCCTTCTCCATGAGAGTTCTCTCGCTCCTCGTTCTTCTCATTTAACTCCTTCAAACTTAGAGCAAACTGAACCTCATCCATGGACAATGACTCTCTTCCATACATTAAGGCTTCCTTGAAATTCAAATAACTCTTTGGCAGCGCACTCAATAACATCAATGCATGATCCTCATCACCTATCACCACATCGATATTTGCCAGATCGAGGATCAACTTATTGAACTCGTAGAGCTGCTCGTTGATTGGTCTTCCCTTTTACATCTTAAACGAATACAAGACTGCTTAAGATAGAGCCGATTCACTAGGGACTTCTTCATATATAAGGATTCCAGTTTGGTCCATACTTCCGCTGCCATTTTCTCCTTCGACACCTTCTTCAACACGGTGTCTTTGAGACTCAGAATCAGCGCACTATGCATTTTCGCTAGTGTATCTCTCTTCTGTTGCTCCGTCATCGTGTCGGGTAACCCAGCCTCTCCCTTCAAGGCACCGTCCAAGCCTTTTTGTACAAACAGCGCTTGCAACTTCAACTTCCACAAACCGAAATCATTCAATCCCATGAAGCGCTCCACCTCGAACTTGGTTGAACCCATCGCAATCCTTCCTCCTCCACGTTCACCGCACCAATTTGTTATGAATTGAAGCAATTGCAGACACAAATAACTAACAGAAAATAAAGAACACAATAATTTATAGTGGTTCGAGCTATGCTCTACGTCCACTGTTCAAGCCTCACGGTGATGATTTTATTATGGTGGAGATAATACAAAGTATTGAACAACTACAATTGGTGGGGAGCAAGGCTATTTATAGGGAAATATTCATAAACACATAAGGAATATAAAACCTAGATATGGTAAGATATATCTAAAACTAAATCTATCTATAATAGATTTATACATATCCAAATCTAATATTAATAAGGATAAATCTTGTCTAACAAGGAAACAAGATATATACCATATCTTTTTCATATCTATCCAACTCGATCAACTCCTCGAGTTCCTCAACCTACACTGGCTCGGCCCACAATTATGAACTGGTCTCCTCGAGTTATATTGAGACTACTTCAACAGTAAAGAACCACTTACTTCCACCGATGGTTGTCGCGATGAGCTGATCATAATACCGGGGTGTTGTGATTCTTCAAAAACATCATTACATGCGCCTTTTGACGGTTCCCACAGATGGCGTCACTTTGTTATGAACGCACACAATCTGTTTAACTTCGATCAAGCTAGAATCACAACTCAAACACAAAGAAAAATGAAATGCTCGATCGTTTACGTGATTCGGCTGAAAGCCTACGTCAACGGGAGGTTACTGGGATGTTTTATTAATCGAATGAGGGAGACGAATGAGTACAACTCACACACACCAAGTTTGTATCTCACACAGATCGAATACAACTGCAGGAAGAAGAAAGAAAAAACAAGTCTGCTAACCCTTATTCACATGCAGATGTTAAGTTGAGTTGTTTCAACTAACTTAACTCCTTCGGCCAATCACAAGATGACACATGTCTCGGTTGTTATTACTCCTTAGCTGCGCATGCGTTTTTATAAGTGAAAAACGCGATTCTTCTCCTCATTTCTAAAACCCGATGGCCATCAACACTTAACCAAATTTCCATCTTACTTCCAAATACTTATGCATGAATAATCACGCAGTCATGCATCACAAAATTCACACCATGTAAACAAAATATTTTATCCATTACAACTCATCCATATCAACCTATCGTTTTTCATCTACCCACATAATTAATGCTGCGATTCCGTAATCAATATATAATAATTTAAATTAATGCTATAGGTAGAATTTAAGTGAGATGAAATAATGCGAGGAAGCAATTTATTTCAAGACAAGATGATCGTCATCTTACAAAAGTAGATTCAATAATTGGCAGCTTTATAGTTGGGCAGGATAAATTTACTTCACATATCTTCATTGCCTACTCTCATTTATCTGCATAAGAATAAATGCATGTACGCCAGAATTAAATGCATATATCAGCATCATACAGCATTTATAAGTAGAAATGCAGCTGGAGGGTCCCTTCGCTCGGAATGTAATGCTTAAAGCATCTTGCTTGTGATTGATTGAGAGGTTACAGATTCGAGTTTTTATGGGGATATCTGGATATTTGAGTGGGTGTGTGTTTAAGATTATTGTAAACTTATTAAAGGAAAAAAAATTGCTGGAGGGGAGAGAGAGAGAGATGTATAATAAATATATAGGGTAATGGGCATGGAAGGATGTGATCATGTGCTAGATCCCATAAAATCCCCCTTTTCCCAATGCCCCCTTTCATTCTAAATTTCTCCTCTTTCTTGGAAACACCCCTAATTAAGTCTCCTTTGTTCCAAACTATAATTGGATATATATAACGTATTATGTGTATTGTTTGTTGTTTATTTGTGTAAAATATGATATGAGAAAGCGATAATGTTTGCGTAGGAATCAAGAGTTCCCTTCTCTCTTCTTCCTATGCATTGCAATTTGCAAGTGAGAAATTGTATCAGAAATTAATGAAGACAATTAAGAAATGCTTTCATTTAGTGTTTGCTCTCTATGTATATTTGATTATTCTTTCACATCCGTTTGAGAGAGAGAGAGAAATGAGGACATGTAATAGTCACCTTTAGCATAAAGTGAACCAAAATCACCAAGGGTTAGATTCCATATACTTCACATGCAAATCAAGCACCTCAATATGTAAGAAATAAATAAAAGCAAAAGCATGAATACAAGAAAGGAAAATGAAAAAAGACAAGGAAATGATAGAACATATTATTGAGAGACAAAAAAATTTAAAGCCCATGTCCAAAATAGGCCCCCCTTTGTTAATGTGGGATGGTAGATTCCACGGATTAGGCATGTTCCCTCGAACCAATCTCACATGCTTTCCTCCAAAACCACTCTTTTCTTATCCTTAATTAATCCATTCTTGTAAAAATCCTCGCTTAAGCGCTAGGCAGTCTCAACCGAATCGAATACCCTTAAATCCTTGTGTCTAACTGATTTAGCGAGTAATCGATATCGAAATACTTCCTAGGCCATCAAATTCGCCTAGGTGCTAATTTAGGTGGCCGACTAAGCGGGCTATGTATTGTCTAATCAGTTAAGGCACCCTATTTTTTTAATACTTTTAAAAAAAATAATTAAAATTTCTATAATCTTAATTTTTATTTATTGATAAATATATATTATAAATATGAAATATAAAAAATTAGCTTATCGATTAAATAATGCCTGAAAAATGCTTAAGCCCCACCTAAGCACTAGACCCCACTTGAGCACTAGCTCCTAATGATTTTTAGGATCATGACTTAATCTAATAAAAAAAATTGTATTAATTAAAATATAGTACTTCCTCCGTCCCGCCAGATTAGTCCATATTTCCATTTTCGTCTGTCCCACCAGATTGGTCCACTTTCCTAAAATGGAAAAAGACCTCCTCACATCAATAAAATATTAATTCCACTACACTCACAAACATTAATTTCTGTGCCGAAACCAAACTGGACTAATCTAATGGGACGGAGGGAGTAATAAAATGGAGTCCAATTGAGTAATATCTTGTGAATACTATTAACCCGAGCATTGGGTAAACTCATAGACTTTGCTTGAACGTGGGCATTACACTGCCAACTAAACAATTGCTCCGTAACTGATCCAACAGGTAAAGAATCAATTCCATTATCATAAAAAATCAAAAAAAAAGAAGTTTAGAAATTTCAAGAATCTTACTCATCATCAAAAATGAGATGAAGCAAAACTCAGCACGAGGGTGTCCTCCCACCGATGGCATTATTAGAGTAAACAATATATGTTTTTTCACACAGTGAAAAAGTACATGAATCATAAATGCATTGACAGCAATTATTTGTGGCAGAGAGTGGGAGAAGTATTGAAGAAAAATAATGATATATAGTTTGTTGATATCAGCTGTTGCTTTCCTTTGTTTTGTCTGAAGTCAAGTTTCAGGGCGTCTGGATAGTGAAAGCGAGATGGGGAAAACTGGTAGATGGATAAGAAACTTGTTGACTGGGAAGAGAGAGAGTATCAGCAATGCCGCCAACGAGAATCGTCCAACAACTCCCACGTCAATCCCACAGCCCACAACGCCCAAGGAGAAGCGGCGGTGGAGCTTCCGCCGCTCCTCTGCCGCCGCCGACGCGCCTGCCGTGAATGTGATGGATCATCAACACATCGAGAACGACCCAAAGAGGCACGCAATGGCGGTGGCCGTGGCCACCGCAGCCGCTGCTGATGCGGCGGTGGCGGCAGCCAAGGCTGCCGCGGCCGTGATCCAGCTGACGTCGGCTGCCTCTAGTAAGGCTGAAGAGGCGGCTGCAATCAAGATCCAGTCTGTGTTTCGCGCGTATTTGGTAAGTTCTAGAAGATTCCTAGATTGGAGATCGTCGATTCGAAGCTGCGATGTATGATTATTATTATTTATTTATTTTTCAGGCGAGAAAAGCTCTGAATGCATTGAAGGGGCTAGTGAAGCTGCAGGCGCTGGTGAGAGGGCATTTGGTGAGGAAACAAGCGACGGCGACGCTGCGGTGTATGCAGGCGCTGGTGACGGTGCAGGCGAGAGCCAGAGCGCAGAGGCTTCGGATGGCTGAAGAAACCAAATACATCGATCAAATCCACTTCAATCACAGAAAATCTACCCACGAAAACCGGCTTCGGAATCCCAATCAAGTAAGTAAACCCTAATCACCATTACACAACACATCAACTGTTCCATTGCTAGATTGGAGTAATTCAGAATTCAATTACAAATTGCAACAGGATTTGGAGAGAAGTGTTGAGGAAAACATCAAGATCGTGGAGATGGATCTAGGCGATTACAAACCGGTTTCCAAAGGCAGGAACAGCTACTCAAATCACACACAATCCGAGAGATCAGACCACCGGAACTGGACAAAGCAAGATCATTACCATCACCAGCAACAGCAAATATCTCCGGCGCCATCAGCAATGACAGACATAATAAGCCCAAGAACCTGCAGCAACCATTTCGAGGACTACTCGTTGCAGAGCAGCCCTCAATGCTACTCAGCCGTCTCCAAGCCAGATCATGCAATCCCATATCCAAGATCAGAATACGCAGAGTCCCTCTACAGCGAGTATCCATTCTACCCCAACTACATGGCCAACACGCAGTCGTCCAGAGCTAAAGTCCGGTCCCACAGCGCCCCCAAGCAACGCCCTGCTGAGACCTTTGAGAGACAGCCGAGTGCCACCCGGCGCCGCCCTTCCATAGAAGGGAGGAACGTCCCTAGAGCTGTCAGAATGCAGAGATCGTCATCCCATGTGGGCTCCGCCGCTCAGAGCAATCACTACCCATGGTCTGTTAAGCTCGACAGATCAGCCGTTTCACTCAAGGACAGCGAGTGTGGATCCACTAGCACCGTCATGACCAACACCAACTACTGTAGATCCTTGGTTGGATTTGAAGTGAGTTTGTGTCTGTTCATTTCACTTTCAAGTTTCATCATCAAAATGCTGAGTTTGCTTCCTTTGTTCTGTTTTCAGGTGCAAGGAGCTAGATATTAAATTCACACTGAACAAGAAAAACCATCTACTTTTAGATCTCATGGAAGTTTGGTTTCACTTTGTTTGATTTGATTTTGTGCTGAGGGAGCTGTGTATTCAAGCTCTGGCTTTGTAGTTTGATCTTAAGTTTCTCAAATTATTTCTTCGTTTCAAGTTTGAAGGTGGAATCAGTTTCATTCTAATGTAATTTATGTAAACAATATTACTTTTCTTGATTTTGTTCATATATGTTAATGTGAAGAAGTGATTGTGGATGAACGTGCTACCTTATAATAATGAGTATTATTTTTCTTGTTAGGATGAGTTGTATCCGAATATAATATTGGAGTTAGTCTACTTACTATAATGGGAGCTCTAAATTTCACAATTATCTGTAATTTGAGATTAAAAAATAATAATAATAATTTTATGTTTGCCACGTGTGAGTGAATGAATTAAATGTGTCTATTGATTGTAAATAAAAGCCTAAGCCTTTTTTTTTTTTTTAAAGTCGGTTTTGTAAGTATTAGTTGGAATTCAATAGTAGGGATGTCAAACGAGCCAATTCGCCGGGTTCTGAGCTAGCCCTATTGGGCTGCACGTTAATCGGTCCGGGCTAAACAGGCCGTAATTTTTGTCGGGTTGGAAATTCTCAACCCTAACCCTAACCCGTCGGTTTTCGGGCTGGCCCGTCGGGCCGACTAAATTACGAGTTTTTTATTTTTATTTTTTATTAAGCTTAAATATTGATTATTTTATTAATATACTTAATTATTTTTATGATTGAATACTAACATAAAATGTTGTCTATTAAGACATTAGATAAATTAAATAATCATATTATTTAATTGTACAACTTCAATAATATTATATTAAATAAATAAATAAAATATATTAATTACAAAAGAATATTGCAATATATAATAATAATAATTTATTTGTATCATAAAAATTTGATGAGGTCTCACAATTATGTTAAATAATTTGCTCTGACATAAAGTAAACTATAATAAGTATTTTATTTAACATGATAGAGTTTTACTAAATAATTTTATAAGTTTGTGAATCTAAACAATTCTAAGAATTTAATTTATTTAAAATAATAATTAATATTTTAGAAATCAATTGTTTCTTAAATATTCTTTTAAATTATTTATTTAAAATAATATTTCTTAGTAGTAAAAATATAGATATATCATTTGTGTAACATAATCTAAATATAAAATAAGTATAGTATAAAATAGTTGATATTTATTTTTCTAAGATTTAATAATTTAATTATATTAAAATATTTTAATATTTTTTAAAAAAATGTAGTGGCCCGTCGGGCTAACCCGTAGCCCTGCGGGTCCAGCCCGTTTAACCCGCAACCCGTTTAGCCTGGACCATTTAGCCCGGTTTCTTATCGGTTAAGAAATTTTTAACCCTAACCCAATGTTTAGCTCGGGTTATTCGAACCAACCCGTCGGTCCCGGGCTAAATTGATATCCCTATTCAATAGTTACAATTTTGTGATATTAATATTATTATATTGAGGATAAAAAGCATCAAATATAATAACTAATCAGGGCGATAAGAGGATGGTCCAATTCGTACTGGGTCGGGTGGATCTAATTTGTAGTATACAGGCCCAACTGGCCCAAAATGATCAATCTATTGGGCCATTCTTGATTTCATCAAGAAGAGTTGCAGCCCCAATTTTCTTTCATACCCCAAATTCACATGTGATGTTCCCTTCCATTTTGCTTTTCGTTTTTTCCATAATTTTATTTTTAAGAATTGTCGATTCGCCTTCTAAAAAATAGTTTAATTATTGATTTTGAATTATAAAAAAAAATTCTCAATTAATGATCGAATAGATCATATAATTCTCAATCATAACCTGATATAAAGGTCCAAAATTGAAGATTTTATTATTTTTTAGATCCTAAATTGAATAAACTATTTTTCGAATTTGCTTTGACAATAGAATGCAAGAGCCACTTAAATTAGAGGTTCATAATCGTTTCATTATTGGCGTACACTAGCTAGTTTTTCATTCATATAATCTTATGGTTTGGAAAGAATATTGGCAGATATTAAAGAATATTTTAAAGTTGAGTCAAGTCATGTCATAGTCATATCATATCACCACATAACGAGTAATGAATAGGTTAATTCGTGTCCACAATATACAAGTGATTGAGAATTTTGATTGTTTATAATTCATGATATCAAATCAAACGACTTCATTAAATGAAGTGTATTAATTATGATTTCATTTGAAATAAGCATGTTTCTATATGAATAAGATACGCCAAATGCATGTGTGATTTTCTTGTCGGAATTCACATTCATATTAAATTAATAGTGTTTTATAACTAGCAAAATTTATAATATAAAATATTGATGCAGAAAAATGATTATGTGAAGCTTGAATGCATGCTCAAAACTCGTCGGTTGAAGTTTGTTAATGTGTGTTTGAATCAGTTGTGTTGAGTTTTGGAAGAAAGCGCATTTTCACTAATTAACGCCTGTTTCAGTTCAGTTGGCCAAGAAGCGAGCGACGCATATCTTATCGGCATTGACTAATTGTGGTAGTTAGTTTTTCTGTTAAGCAGCGAGGCTTTCTTCTTCGTTTCGAGATAAGGTTTTCGAGTTTTCTTCAGTTTTTCAGTTTTGTTGCTAGCTTGTGAGAGAGCTCTTCTGTAACTTCAGAAACATTTGAGCTAGTGAATAATACACACACACAACCCCTGTGGACGTAAGTGTTAGCGTCGAACCACGTACATCGACTCTTCTCTATTGTGTTCCGTTTGTCTGCAAATTATTGTGATTTGAAGTGTGTGCGGTCTTGTTTCTTCAACTCAACAGAGTGGCGCTGTCTGTGGGAATCGTTTCTTGGAGAATACAAGATTGACCAGCGACTAAGGTGAAGGTCGTCATAACTGGTGTAGCACTGCTGTCGTGCGAGCTCAAGTAAGTAAGCCACTCTTCGAGCTATTCTTGAATTCTGTGTATTGCGAATAGCGAGTTTTTCATTCTGGTGGGGGTCTCTATGTACACCGAGTGTGGTGTTGTGTAAGTTGGGTCTCTGTCCTGCATATCTGGTATTTTTGAATCGACGGCTGAGAATATTAGTTGGGGTTCTAGGATAAGGGTCCAAGATGGGATCAACAAGGTACAAAATCGATAAGTTCACGGGCATGAACGATTTTGGATTGTGGAAGGTGAAGATGCTAGCCATTTTAACCCAACAAGGGCTTGATGAAGCCATTCTTCAAAGCAAGACACCAATCACAGATGACAACAAGGATCAGATTACTAAGTTGAACAACAAGGCGAGAAGTACTATCTTCTTAAGCCTTGATGACTAAGTTTTGAGGGAAGTGGCTAAAGAAACCATTGCTACGGCCGTCTGGAAGAAGTTAGAGTCTCTGTACATGATTAAATCTCTTGCAAAAAAGTTATATCTAAAGCAACTCCTTCACACGTGTAAATTTTTGGAGTAGAGAAACATGGTGGATCAGATTTATGAGTTCCAAAAGATAGTAGATGATCTAGAGAATATTGGAGTAGAAATTGGAGATGAAGATAAGGCTATCTGTTAGGTATATTGTTAGAAACATTATAACCCCTTGATCTCAATTACATGTATCTTGGTTTTGGTGCATCAAAGCTTAGTCAATCTAGTTTCTAGCAACTTAGAATCGAGTCAAATTGTAAAAAGTCTTGTATAGGAAACACTTACTCGAGTTGTAATAGAACTAGAATAGAGGATCAGAATGTTGAAGGATTCAAACATATAAGAAGATTGCTAAAGACGCTAGCAAAAGGCTTGCAAAAACATGAACAATGCTAGAAGCACTAGAGGGAATGCTAAAGAAGTAAAACAAGTTGTTGCTGAATTTCAGCAAGACTTCTGAGATATCAGCAGACTAACAACTGCCAGCAAACGCATAGCAACAATCAACACACAATACGAAGTCGTGAAACAGAAGGATCCAAATCACAAGGAAACCCAACGAATCAGAGTAAAGGATAATCAACCGACACAAAGAAGGTTTCCAGATCCAAACTAAAAGATCCGTTCTGACAAAGACGCCTAAGATAAGGAGATCGCCGATCATAGACAAAGGAGACCTGAAGAGTCTCTGTGCATCACAGGAAAAGAAGGACGAAGATTGGCGAGCAGACTCTCTATGTCTAACGGATAAGATTCAAGCAGTCGTTTGAGTCTTCACCTATAAATAGGTGATATGGAAATGAGTTTGAGAGGTTCGTGAAAAATCTACAACAGAGAAATTAAAAAGATCATAATACTCACAAACTCACGCGAACTCATATCCAACCATATATCTGATCGAAGCTTTGTATAAGCTTTTGTATTTAAAGCTCGAGACCCTTGAATTTTATTCTAAGGTTAACTTTAAGATTCTTTCTATCCTAGAAAGAATCTAGCAGTCACCCTACTCTACAAGAGTGATTACCACGGACTATTGCGAAACAAGGAAAGGTTCTTGGAAGAACTATAAAAATCCCAAGGTCGACGTCCGAGGAGAAGGGAGGTTTGTCCTCACTCTAAGGAGTGTCAAAGTGAAGATTGAAGACCGAGGTGCTTGAAGGTGTGCGCTGACCAGACGGAGGAGCTGCTCAATGTTATAGATCAAGTCTGACCTTGTAATCAACCATTAGTGAATTTTCAGTCTGGAGGACTGAAGAGTGGATGTAGAACATTTGTTCGAACCACTATAAATCTAGTGTTCATTTAGTGCTTTCATTTTGTTACGTTCAGTTTATTTTGGAACTCAACACACCAAGTCTTGAAGTATAATCTGCAATAAACCTAACGAATATTCGAGCTTAAACACATTTGATAAACACTTACTAAGTTGTGACCTTAGCAAGATAAGTGCAAGACATTATTAAGTATTCTGCTGCAACTATAGATACTCTGATTGAGACCAACACTATCTATCTTCTTAATGCCCTACCTGATAGGTTTTGTATATTGAAAGTATTTATTATAATGAGTATGCGACGGTTTATTTCTCCTATCTGTTAACAATCTTACATGTATGAACAATGGTATCCTCTTGTCTCACCGATAGGGACGATCATACGGCGTGTTGTAGATCGCAGAAGACAGTATGATCACTTGACCTAGTGAGACATAAACCTGATCACAGCCGAGACAGTGTATGAGGATACGTTTGTCCGGATGGCTGCGACATTGTCGGAATAAGCAGTCTGTCTTGGTTACTTAACATGTTGGTACGCAGAGGTGGCGTATTGATGGACCGCAGTGATATGTATTCGTTTGTCTGACATCAGCAAATACAAGATCTCATTATATTGATTGAATTCAAACCCTAACGAAGGTTTAGGGGTTTGCACGGGTTGACTATTGCTTTGACTTGCCATGGTGGAGAGCCTAAGTAACGTGCTCGTATATCCGCATCTTGGGTAACAGCAGTTCGTGTAGTACCGCCTGAGACTGGGTTTAGGTAACCATATCCGAGTAATAGGATGGGGACATTCCCTAAGGAGCTCAATAACATTCATCGTGCCAAAGTCCTGCCGGCTAACTAAGTTCAGGCACGAGTGATAAAGATTGAGTGGTACTACTCAGGAATAATAAGATATTAATTAATTGTAGTTAGAGCTTGTCAGAGGCTCCGATTAATTAATGAATGTCCGGTAACTTTAAATATGGGGATTCTCAATTAATGCAGCCCGTTCTCGTAACGTGGTAATAAAGGGGTAGGTCAGTATTAATTTTGTGGTGAAAAAGAATTAATATTAATTAATTAATTGTGTCCTGGGTTGTGGACATGGGAATTAATTAATTTATAGGCCCACATTATTATTTGCATTAGGACCCAGGTCTGGCCCAAATAAATATGATGAATTGAGCCCAGGAGCCCACTAGGGTTTACAACCCTAGGTCTATAAATAGACAGCCCTCTCTCATAAGCTGTAACACAGTTGAAACACACTAAACCTAGGAGAGAGAGAGAGAGAGAGAGAGAGAGAGGGGCGCCGATTTCAACTGGAAGAGGAGGATAATTTCGATTCTGGTCCTGCTCAAACCACATATCTACGGAGTCCTCACTAGTAGTAGATCTGAACAGTATTGGGATACAGATCTGAAGACCTGATCTGGAGAACAGAAATTCTATTTCTTTTCTTTCTTTATTTTCAAATTTATCTAGAAATTAGATTGCTAATTTCTACTTCTGCGGATAAAATCGAATTGCATGGTTGAATTGAAGTTGGAATTCAAACGCAAAAGATCGGATCAGACTCGATGGAATTACGGTAATTCTCAATCCACAATTTGAGTATTAAATTCATAGGAGCATGCTAGGGTTTATTGTAAATTTAATTGTGCACAATACCCATAAATCGATCCGGTTCAAATTGGTTTTGGTGATTCGGTTCACAGGAAAACCCTACACTACCTAGATCTTATGCTAACATCAAGGATGCAATGATCTATGAGAGAAGTGGTAATATATCTTTGGAAGAAGTGTTGTCCGCTGTGAAGGGAAAAGAAATAGATAAATTTACGGATGGCCATGCGAATGATGGCAGTGGGGTTAGGTTGTTCGTGAAAAGAGGAAAAAGAACAACAAGTTTCAAAGGAAGGGTGCTGCAAACTTCAAAAACCCTAGTTATGACAAACCTTCGTATGATCAGAAGAAAGATTCTACACAATCCAATTATCAGACGAAGCCCTTCAACTTCAAACTCTAGTCTGATGTGAAGCCTTCCTCAATTGCAAGTGACCCTCAGGCTTGCCATTATTGCAAGAAGTTGGGTCACTTCATTAGAGAGTGCCCAGTATAATCGAAGGATGAATATAGTGAAGGCAGCAAATGAATTAAGTGATTAAGCCCTCAATATTGTTGACAGTCAAGCTGATGGAAAATGGATACTAGATTAGGGTTGCACCTTTATTATGTGCCCCAACAAATCGTGGTTTTTAGAGATCAAGTTGAAAGATCTTGGGACAGTAATGCTCGGAAATGATCATACCTGCAGGATTGAAGGAATGGGAACCATTAAGATTAAGAACCATCTCAATCAAGTAAAGGTGCCGAATGATGTGAGGTACATCCCTTCAATAAAGAGGAACTTGATATCCTAGGGAACTCTAGAAGCCAAGGGCAATCAATTTGTAGGAGATGGTGGTGTGATCAAGGTGTGTAAGGAGGGTGTTGAAATATTGTGTGGCAAAAGAATTAACAGTATTTACTATCTTCATGCTACCACTGTGAGTGGACAGCTCGATCATACTTCATGTGTTGACAACAAATTGTGGCATGACAGGCTCGGTTACATTACTGAAAAGGGAATTCAAGAGCTGAGAAACCAAGGTCTGATAAGATTGAGCAAGTCACAGGATCTCAGTAAATGTGAAGACTGCCTTATGTCCAAAAGCACCAAGCTCCCATTTAAGTCGAGCAATGTGAGAAGTCAGGCCCCTTTGGAGTATGTGTATGCTGATCTATGAGGGCCCTCAAAAATTGAAACATTCGGCGGTTGCCGATACTACCAATCAATCATGGACGACTATTCAAGAAAACTATTGGTTATGGTGCTAAAGAGTAAAGATCAAACGCTCAAAAATTAAAAGAATGGTGCTTGAGTGTGGAAAATGAGAAGGGGACCTCACTGAAATGTCTTAGAACAGACAACAGACTCGAATTTGTAAATGAAGACCTAGAATCATTTTGTCGAGCTAAGGAATAAGGAGACATAATACGGTTCCATATAACCCTCGGCAAAATGGGGTTATAGAGAGGATGAACCGAACCTTACTAGAGAGAATTAAATGTCTCCTACATAGGTCAGGCCTGCCCAAGAAGTTTTGGGGTGAAGCAATTGCAACAACATGTTATTTGATAAATAAGTCCCCCTCCTCGGTGTTAAGTTTTAGGTCCCTAGATGAGTTGTGGTCGGGAAGAACTCCACACTATTCCTATTTGAGAACTTTTGGTTGTTTAGCCTATGTTCATGACAAGGAAGACAAGCTCGAGCCTAGAGCTATCAAGTTTGTGTTCCTGGGATATCCACATGGTGTAAAGGGTTATAGTTTGTGGTGCATTGAACCTAATCACCATAGAATTATAATTAGTAGGGGTGTTAGATTTGATGAAGACGCCATGACAAACTAGATGGAAAGAAAGAGAGTTGATGGTGATGGAAATTAGTATGAAGGGAGCTCAGAATCTAAGAGGTTTCAGTATGAACAAAGGGAACAGTCAAATGAGGATGATGATCAGCATGGTGCACCTCAACAACCACCAGCTCAACCCTCCTCGGTAATTGATTACAAGTTGGCTAGAGATAGAGTGAGGAGGGAGATTCAACCCCCCAAGTGGTTTAGGGAAGCTAATGTGGTATTTATAAGCTTGAATATAGTAGAGAAACTCGAATGAGAAGAGCCTAAAACTTATTATGAAACCTATGCAAGTAAGGAGAAGCTGCAGTGGCTGAAGGCCATGGAAGATGAGATCTCCTCTCTTAAAAATAATAATACATGGCTACTAGTAGATAAGCCAAAGGTTCAGAGAACCATCGGGTGTAGATGGCTGCTCAAGAATAAAATAGAGAATGGCAGCTCTCTTAAGTTGATATTTAAGCCAAGGTTGGTTGCAAAAGGATATTCTCAAAGAGAGGGGATCGATTTCACTGAAGTATTTTCACCCGTGGTGAAACATAGCTCCATAAGAGTGTTACTCGCCCTTGTTAATCAGTTTGATCTTGAGCTACATCAATTAGACGTCAAGACAACATTTCTACATGGGGATTTGGAAGAAATCATATACATCAACCAACCACCCAATTTTGAAGAAATTGGGGCTGAAGCTAAAGTGTGTCTATTAAAGAAATCTTTATATGGGCTTAAACAAAGTCCTAGGCAGTGGAACAAGAAGTTCGATGCACACATGCTCCAGATTGGGTTCATGAGATTGAAATATGATAGATGTGTGTACATGAAACAAGGTATTGTTCCAACCTTATTTTTCTATTGTTGTATGTTGATGACATGCTATTGGCTGGGAAATACTTGAAGGATATAGAGCAAGTTAAAGGTGATCTTGAAGCTGAGTTCGACATGAAAAACTTTGGAGAAGCCAACAAGATTTTGGGCATGGATATTTGGAGAGGTAGACATTTAGGAAAGCTAAAGTTGTATCAGCAAGGTTACTTGGTTAAAGTGCTGGAAAGATTTGGCATGAAGGAATGTAAGCAGCTAGTTCTTCTCCTAGGTGCGGATGTGAAGCTCTCAGATTCCATGAGCCCGCAGGATGTTGAAGAAAAGACACATGAATGTTATCTCATATGCAAGCTTGGTTGGGAGCTTGATGTACTTAATGATTTGTTCCAGACCTGACCTTGTATACTCCATCAGTGTCACTAGAAGGTATATGTCCAAACCTGGAAAGCAACATTAGGTAACTTTGAAAGGCATTATGAGGTACCTGAAGAGAACTCCTCACTACGGGCTACTGTTTGAAAAGAAGGAAGAGATGATTGAACCTTGTTAGGGTTTCTAGATTCAGACTTTGCTGCAAGTCTGGACTCAAGGAAGTCTCAAAAAGGCTATGTCTTCACCCTATTTGGCACCGCAGTCACGTGAAAATCAAAGTTACAGACAGTGGTCACACTATCCACAACGGAGGCCAAGTTTATGGCAGTGACAGATGCTATCAAAAAAACTCTATGGTTGAAAGGATTGATCTCTGAGTTGGGTGTGCATCAGAAATCAGTATATGTGATGTGTGACAGCCAAGGGGCTCTTCACCTTACGAAGCATCATGTGTTTCATGATAAATCGAAACACGTTGATGTGAGGTACCACTTTGTTTGGGAGATTGTGGAGAAGGGTGACATAAGGATGGAGAAAGTCTCTACTCATGATAATGTTGCAGATGCTCTAACGAAAGTTATTCCATCTGCAAAATTTATTTAATGTTTAAAGATTATGAGATTGTACTGATCGAAATGATCAGTTATGAGTTTTGTGATGGAACTTCCTGGAGGGAAGGGTGTTGATGTAGAGCATTGCATTCAGGAGGGAGAAATGTGAAGCTTGAATGCATGTTTAAAACTCGTCGGTTGAAGTTTGTTAATGTTTGTTCGAATCAGTTGTGTTGAGTTTTGGAAGAAAGCGCATTTTCACTTGTTAACGCGTGTTTTAGTTCAGCTAGCCAAAAAACGAGCGACGTGTGTCTTATCAACATTGGCTAATTGTGGTAGCTAGTTTTTATGTTATGAAACGAGGCTTTCTTCTTCGTTTTGAGATAGGATTTTTGAGTGTTGTTCGGTTTTTCAGTTTTGTTGCTAGCTGGTGAGAGAGCTCTTCTATAACTTCTGAAACCTTCAAGTTAGTGAATAATACACACAAACAAACCCTGTGGACGTAGGTGTTAGGGCCGAATCATGTACATCGACTCTTCTCTATTGTGTTCCGGTGTGTCTGCAAATTGTTGTGATTGGAAGTGTGTGCGATCTTGTTTCTTCAACTCAACATATTCAAATAATACTTGAAAGAACATTGTATAACAAACACGGGGTGGGTATATTGTTTTAAATGTAATTGTTTAATACTCCCTCCGTCCTGTTACAATAGTCACATTTCTTTTCGGCACGAAAATTAGGAGTTGTGAGTGTTGAATGAATTAGTGGGATAAATATTTTATTGTTGAGTGTGAAAAAGTTGTCATTTTTTGAAATGTGACAATTCGGTTGGGACGCCTGATTTGGTAAGTGCGACAATTTAAGTGGAACGGAGGGAGTACAATCTAGTTAATATTGAATCATCCTCCACTCTTCAATGAGAGGGTTTATTTATAATAAAAGAAAAGGACACCT
The DNA here is from genome assembly GCA_026898455.1 of Plectranthus barbatus. Taxonomy (NCBI): domain Eukaryota; kingdom Viridiplantae; phylum Streptophyta; class Magnoliopsida; order Lamiales; family Lamiaceae; genus Plectranthus; species Plectranthus barbatus. The sequence goes on from JAPKLW010000045.1 coordinate 1,269,977, forward strand.
GCTCCTTCGTGAAGAGAGACATCCATTGATAAATGACTTCTTTGAAAAGTCTCATCTTTTGAACTGGAGCACCTCTTCGAATTGGTTATGTTATTTAATCAAATTGGAGAGATTGATTCGTCTAAGATGGTGCCTCGAACTGACACAAGTTCTCAAGACGATAGAGCCTCAAAAAAGTATAGTTCTTCCAAATGATAACTCTTCGAACTTGGTATCACCTGTTCGAACAGCATTTCTTGTCCGAACAACTTTTCTTTGTCCATTAAACTTTAACAAGTTTTGTCAACTGACAGGCTTTATTCTCTTTCTTCCAAGCTATTTTATTTGGGCTTGTTGTGAAATGGGTTTGGCCTTGGGTTATATTCTCTGAGCCCATTCCTTTCGAGCACATTACTTGTATCCATACCTAAGGTTATGTTTACGGATTGGTCTCCGGTTCAGGTTTGCGGTTACGAATCTGTTCGGGGTGGTTACTTTTGCCCCGATGTATATATATTTGTTTGATGAGGTCCAACAAATCATTTGCTCGAGACTTACTTACCTTAAAAGGCCTGGTCGTCATCTTCCCCTCTATACAAGATTCACAAACTCTATGTGGAACTACCTGGATTGGATCCATAATTCCACAATCAACGAGTTTCTTGCTTCTCTTAAGATTGATGTGACCGAGTCTCAAGTGCCAAAGATATGTTATATCCTCACTTGAAGAAAATTTTCTTTTACATTGGTTAGACAAATTATATGCCTCTTTCACTGTCGATTTGTTTGAACATGTAATAACATAAAGAGAATCTTTCAGTGACCCATGACAGATAACAACGTTAATTTCTCATGATAGAAACATCTCTACCAAAAATAACAGAAAATCCATCATCAAAGAGTTTGGAAACTGAAATCAAGTTTCGCCAAAAAGACGGCACAAACAAAACATCTCTTAGTGTTAAAACATTATTCCCAAAACATAAAGTAACATCTCCAATTGCTGTAGCAGAGACTCTAGCAGCATTTCCCATGGAGATGGTAACCTCGCCATCTTCAAGCTCTCTAGTCAGCTCGAACCCCTGCATAGAGTAACAAACATGATCAGTAGCTCCAGTATCCACTATCCACGAATGGATAGAAACTGATGCTAAACATGTTTCAACTACTAGTGCAGAAGATGACGTACCTTGTCCCTTGGTGACAAACACCGGACAATTTACTTTACAGTGACCTTTCCTTTTGAATGCAGAACAAACCTTTCTTTTGTAAACTTTGCCTCCAAATCTTTCTATAGCAACCTCACTAGTCGATTCCTTCATGCTCACATCCTCTACACTTGGAAGTGGAAAGTGATAGTCAAGCACAACAGCAGACAAGGAGTCATTGATCCCTTGAGCAGCCTCCAAGAAGCTGACCAACTGATCAAGAGTAAACACCTTGTCTTCGACTATGGAAGTGAAGTCATAAAAAGATTCTGGAAGGGAGTCGTATATGATATCAGTGAATAACTGATCATTCATATTTCCACCAAATAAGATATAAAATCTTCTGAGGTTATCCATGTGAAACACATGCTCCCTTACATTACCACCTTGTGCCAGTTTACAGTTCACAATTCTCATTATGAACTTGGCACTGGCAGTCTGTCCAAGCCTACCATAAGTCATAATCAGATCTCTCCAAATCTCAACCGCGTCAATACAATACTGATACTTGAGTTGGAGATCCTCAATCATGGATAATCTAAGCATTGATAATAACTAATTGTTGCTCGCAATCCACTTTTCAAAGGAGTTCCTAGAGAAATCTGAGGACCCAATGAGCGGTACAGCCGGATGAGGCACAAGTAACACAAAAACAGTCTGCGTAGCAAACATGCATCGCTCCATGAGCCATTTCCATTCCAAGAAATTCGAACCCTCCAAGGGATTTTGTGCCAAAATACGAATAATAATAGACATATCTGAAAATAAATAAATAAAATAAATTAAGAACATACAACAGAACAATTGAAACAAATATGCATAGTAACCTTTAGATAAAACAACACATTTTGTTTCCTCCAATTGCCCAAGCTAATTCTCCGCAAGCTACCCGAGTAGACCGTTTACGATGAATGCTCAACCAGATCAAATGATCCTTTAATTTCTTAACATGCCAGGTATCTTAAGCAAAAGAAATTAATATTGGAGATCTCAAGACCATGTTCACCTATCCGGAGCAGGGACATCTCAAAAGAGTTATACTCCACGCAACATCTAAGCCAAAATAACCACAAGTCTAACTCCGGATATTAAAAGGCGATTCGACATACGTACTAGACCCATGCATCCTGCCTTTAACATCCTTTGTTATCCCACTTAGATTAATCTTAGAGATGAGTGAAAGTTGTCTCAATGCAAGCTACCCGAGTAAACCGTTTGCTTAGAGGCTCCCACTTCTCATCTTAAAATAAGTGTTTTATTTTGGAAACCTCATCGCATTGGAACTTGTGAGGGACCCCTAACGTAAGCTACCCGAGTAGACCGTTTACGCTTCGAGATACCCCACTTCCAATGAGAAGTCGTATTTGTGG
>JAPKLW010000046.1:0-144142 GCA_026898455.1 Plectranthus barbatus
CGCCTGGGCTGGGGTTGGGGTTGGGTCGAACGGGGAAAGAGGGAGGAGGGGACGAAGGAATGGGGAGAATGAATTGATTTTTGGTTTAATTGATTTTTTTTATTTATTTTAATAATATAATATATAAAATAATTATTATTTATTATGAGTTGGAATTTAATATTATGATGTGGAATTAATTGATTTTCTTTTTAAATATGACTAAGATTTCCGGTTGTCCAGTCAGCTTTCCGTTGCCGGAAAAATTTTACAGACTAGATTTGAATAATTTTTTAAAGTTTGAACATAAATTAGAGAATAGGTATAGTTCGTACTAGAATTGAAAAAAGGCGGATAGTTGAGACTAGATTTGATGTTTTGGCCTAAAATTGTTACATATTTTCTTTTCTTTTCTTTTTTTAAAAGAAAATGTTTGATGAATGTCATATGAGGAATGTATAATGAATTACAGATACCTTAAGATTTTGAAATTCTAGGAAGTTGGTTTATGCATTATTATAGTTTGAGCCTTTGAGGATATAAACAACTATATGTATTTGTCTTCAGAGATAATGAACAAGAGTTGTGCACAATATGAAAATCAATAAAACCTCATTTTAAAAATTATCGTACGTTCACTGTAGTACTCTCATCTTCAATTATCGTACGTTCACTGTAGTACTCTCATCTTCATCCACCACTCCTCAGTTATCACCGCTGGGGAGCCTCTTCACTCCCTCTCTCGTAGCCACATTTGGCTGGAGCAATATACAACGTGTTGCATGGAAAATGAGTTGCCTTTAGCTTATTAACAGATGTGTAAATCTTGTTTCTGGTATCTATTTAGTTAAATAAAAGATTATACTTATTTTCATAGTTATTCTTTTCGTTTCATAAGATTCATCCAGTTTTATTACTGAGAATTTTAGCTACTCGCACCTTGATATATATTTCTCGGTGCTTCTATTGTTGTTTGATATTGTCAAAATTTGTGAAGTGAAAATTTTGTGAGAAAGAAACTATTTTTTAAAAAATACATAAATAAATGTATATCTAAGTTTGATCCTACTTTGTTGGAGTTACTTAACTGAGAATGTTTAGATATTTAATTTTATGAAAGTGTATAATATATATTAAAAACTATGCCCTGCATTTTTAAAAGAATTCGTTATTTTGTAACTTTTCTGAATAAATATTGATTTGATAATTAGAGATTTTCATGTTTGACCAATCATATTTTGGGTATATTTTCATATATACGAAAAAATTAATGGAAATGATTTCTTTTTGTTTTTGAGAAGTAAATGAACTTACTTGACCAAAAATATGTAGCTTTATGCGCTTGGGCACAACTTTGATGCAGAAGCAATTGGAATAGTAGTCTGCTCACAAAAATGGCTAATCAGCTGAAGCATGAAATGAGATAGAAGACAAAAAAAAAAAATTATGTAAAGAGATTACAGAGTAGGAAAAAAAATTTGAAAAGGACTAACAATAATATCAAAATAACAATGCTAAATGACATCAGTACAACGAACCAATGGTATATTTATAGATGAATGAGAAAATGCTCTAGTGTTTGAATTTCAAATTTGGCTCGTATTTCAAGAACAAAGATTTTTCTTTTGAATTTTGAATAACAAAGATTTATAGATGGATGAGAAAAAGCAGTAGTGTTTGAATTTCAAATTTGACTCGTATTTCAAGAACAATGATTTTTCTTTTGAATTTTAAATAAAAAAATGGGTAGGTGAAATTTGGTTTATTTCTATCAACATGTTTTCAATTGAGTTTTGCATGTGCTGCAGGAATTTTTCATGTTTGGGCGGACTAAATTGGCGGAAAAAGTGAATTTGCTACAGTATTGACTACTTTCATTTAGTATATTAAGTAGATAATAGATTTGAGTTACAATAATAATTGGTATACACATTATTTATTTATTTAATCTCTATATTTAAATGCTTTTCAAAAAATCTATCTATCGTAATGTACTAAAAAAAAAAAAAAAAAACGTCATCCACTTAGCAATAGCGCCAAAATCCCGCATCTATCCATGTGCGTACAAATTTCTTAAAACATGTATCCAAAATATTCATAATAATTTATTGGAAAGGCACAACCTGTAAACTCCATACTCGCCTATCCCTATCCCAACAAATCTCTACGCTCAAACAACCCCAAAACTCACTCATATCAAGAATTCAAATTTAAAAAATAACATTTCTACAAAATATTATAGTATATTATCAATTCATACCTAAATTTCCCTTTACCAACATTCTCCATCCCTCTACAATAGATGTCTCAGATTCGTCCTCTCCGTCCCTGCACGTTTCAGGCTTTCAGCAAACAATTGACGTGAAAATAGATGGATGAAAACTATTTACACAATAGAGAATGTGGATGGTTAACTGAAGATGAAAACCACCAAGTAGTGGAGGAGTGGTCGCCTCTTCTCAACTCAACAGCAAACATGGTGAGCCCTCCTCAGTTATTATCTAACAAGTTTGTCCCAGGTACATGTCATCACTTTCTCTCTAAAAGTTTGTCTCATAATCAGCGACAAGCGTAATGAACCCTCATGTCTCTCTCCTAAAAGTCCTTCACTTATACTAATTTGGATGATGGAGAAGGTTATGTGAAATTGGGGTTGAAGCTAAAGCGGCGTGCGACACTGCATTTCGCAAGTCATACGTGTTCAGAAAATAGGATATTTGGTTGAAAAGACGCGGTTAAGATTTTTTTTCAGAAAAGTAAAAAGAAACCAATTTTTTTGAAAAGTGAAAAGAGTTTTTTTTTTTTTTTTTAAGAAAATAAATTTTTTTACCGGTTTTAATGAAGAAGAAGACACGAGCCTGCAACTGCAGGGTTTTATTTTACTTTTAGGGATTTAGTTGAATTCTAAAGGTAAGAATGTAAGAGTCTAAAACTCAAGTAGTTTTTTTATTTTATTATATTGAAGGAACTGTTAAGAGAAAAAAATAAGGCTCTATTTATATTATTTGTATTTCTTTTACTAATAAAGTAAAAAAAAAATTAAAGTGCCTTTATTTTCACATCTTTTCAACAAGAATAAATTTTTTCTTGCAATTGTTACCCAGATTTGAATTTAAAATTATAAATATTCAGCTCTATAAACTTAATGGCTAATTGTAAATCTTTACCTAACTTTTTTATTAGATTTTAATAATTATAACACCAAAAATTTGGTAACTATGCAATTATCATACACAAGATTTTTTAGTCCAAAAAATAATAAATAAGAACTATTCTTAGAAAACAAACGTGTACAGTAAGCTATGGTTTTTGTAAAAAATAATAACAAATCAAAAAAAAATTTTATTGATATTTATTTAAAAAATATGTATACGCAATAATACTCTTAAGTGGAGAAGGAAGATATGATTTTCTTTTAAGTATATTATTTTAAAATACAAGTAAATAAAAAATAATAATAAATTTTTGGTTCGATATGTCTCAGTATATCATAAATATTGCGATTTCATATTGTTACCGTACCAAATATTCTCGGTTTGGTATAATACCGTACCAAAAATACGACAATTTTGATATTTCTCCATTAATAAATCCAATATATCTACTTTAAATGTTATATTAAAAGAAATCTTTCACATTTAATAATAATTATTATTATTTTATAATTGAGTTTATTTCGATTAATATATGTAAATATATTGCTGATTTAAACATATAATTTATTCGTGCACCGCTACAAAACTAGTCTATATATATAAAAACGAAATCGGCGGCGCATTCAAATCACATAATAAGAAACTAATCCGAAATTATTAAAAGCTTTATGGTTTTTGAAAAAAAGATGAAGCTGTTGAAGAGAGATGTTGCGGTGTAATCAATTCATGACAAATTCTGCAAGAGGAAGAAGATAATTTGAAATTATTAATTGTTAATTATAATTAAACAAAAATGTGTTATATGCAAATCTCATTCTCATACTGCCTTCCTCTTCTTCTCATTTCTGATCTCACCAACTCAACCATTTCATATATTTCCTTGGACAGACAATGCGACTTGTCTCCTGATGAGAATCCATGCAAACCCATCGACTCATCAACGTTGCCTACATCTGCCCAACTCAATCCCACTTCTTTCACCACTTTCCTCTCTCTCATCATTCTCCTAATTCTCGCAACCTTCTCCCATTTCCCCTTCTCAGCATACAAGTTAGACATCAGAACATAAGAACCCGATTCACCAGGCTCCATATCAATCAAACTATCACCAATCCTCTTCGCCATCTCCACATCTCCATGAATCCTACACGCCCCAAGCAGACTTGCAGAACAGACACCCCTGCTCCTCCCGGGATCTGCCGCTGAACTTCCTCCGCCTCCTCCAACCTCCCCGCTCGACCCAACATATCCACAACACACGAATAATGCTCCCCGGATGGCTCAACACAATGCTCGTGTACCATCGAGTGAAAAATCTCACTTCCCAGATCAACCATTCCACTGCGGCTGCATGATGTCAACACGGAAAGGAATGTAACTGAGTCGGGCTTCACGCCTTCCGTTACCATTTCCTTGAAATACTTCATGACTTTATCGTAGTCCCCATGCCGGGAGTAGGTAGAGATCAACGCCGTCCATGAGACTTGGTTTTTCTCTGTCAACTCATGAAAGATTTTTTCAGATTCAAAGATGCTCCCCCGTTTTGCATACATGTCTAGCAGTGCACCCGAGACAACTGGGTCGTTATCCAACCCGAGTTTCTTCATGAAGCCATGGTATTGTTGGCCCTGTTTAAGAGAAATCGATTCAGACGAGGCTACTGCGTGTAAGACAGCACCAAATGTGTAAGGGTTTGGTGTTAATTCCTTGGAAGCCTCCATGAACACTTGCAAAGCTTTCTGATACATGGTATTCAGAGAATAAGCAGATATCAGAGCATTCCATGATATGATTTCTCTGTTGTCAAGCTCCTCAAAAACCTTAACAAAATCTTCCACCAGCTCAAACTTGCCATACATGGTAATGAAACTATTTGCCACACTAGTTTCAGAAATGAAGTTTGCCTTGATACAGAAAGCATGCACCATTAGGCCTTCTTGTTTCATACCCTGTTGTGTTACAGCATGAATCAATCCAATGAAGGTAACTTCATTTGGCCATACACCATCTTGCATCATCTCCTTGAACAAACTCACAGCATGCTCTTCTTCTATAGAGATCATCGTCGTCCAAGACACTACATTACGGTCAATAATATTCGCGAACACTAACGCAGCATCTTCAGTATTTCCACATTTTGAATACATAGACATGAGAACATTGCAAACCTTGACATGTTTGCCATATCCTCTTTTCATGGACAAAGCGTGCACCTGCTTGCCAAACTCGAGGTTCCTCTCGTGACCACAAGCTGCAACGACGCTGGTAAACGAGACATGATCGAGCTCCATGTCTTGGACCACCATCTCAACAAATCCTTTAATGGCACCCAATCCATTGTTTCCCTCCTGGGCATAGCCGGAGAGAATGGCATTCCAAGAAACCAGATCTTTAAGGGGCATTTCACTGAATACTCTTTTAGCATCCTCAACTTGTCCACATTTCGAATACAATGTAATTAGTGCATTCCCAGTAAAAATATCCGTCTCCAAAGCTGACTTCAAAACAACACAATGCAATTGAAACCCGAAATCGAATCCCTGGGCGTCTGCACAATGAGCAAGAGAAGTAGTGAATGTTCTAGAATCAAAAGCAATCCCAGATGAATGCATTCCACTAGCAAAATGGAGTGCACTTTCGCTGTCTTCAAACCCAGACAACAGCGTGTTATAAGAAACAGTATCAGGGCTCTTCAAATTCGCAAATATACCCAAAGCCCTCCTGAAATCCCGTGATTTGCAATACATGTTCATCAAAGAATTGCACACAGAAACACTATCCATGTAACCAGAAACCAGTGCAAAACCATGAATTTGATGTCCAATTCTTGGGTGACCAGCACAAGCTTTGGAAGCAAGTGCAAGGGTAACTTCGCTAACTCCGTGAAGGCTAATTCGAAGATGATTCTTGAAAACATCCAGTGCTTCTCGCTGGCGGTTTTGGTTGATGAGATTGAGCATGAAGCGATGAACAGGTACGTTTGGTCGGCTTGGCATTTCGTCGAGCAGGTGGTGTATATACATATATATATATATACACATATATAGGTAGACTAGATTGATTCCAGTGTAGTTTGTTGAAGGCACTATATAATAAAGTATAGGATGGAGAGTCACAGAGAGAGAATGATGTTTCCAATCATAGTTGCCTTACACTTTCTCTTCAACCAGAAACCATCTTCAATACCAATCTCTTCTTCTGCCATTCGAAGGAATCCTCAAATGCAACTGCTCCACAAAGAAATTAATATAAATAACGGCGAAACACGATTCTTAATCACAAGTCACAATTAATATAATTTTAACCGAATCTATAAGCTTAAAGTTAAGAAAATCACAAATTTTCTGTTTCTGTTACAGTTAAAACCTTTAAAATTCTTTGTTCTCCATAGCTAAATTAATCTCAACCAACTAAATAAAATCGATTTGATGATGAATTGATTTAACAACATCATCTAGAAACTTAAATAATCAAACTCAGACAATTCAAATACTCATTAAAGAAAAAGTAAATAATTATTTTAATCTTAACCCCAGCTGCTAAAATACATTTTGTTTGTTCAATGGGATAAACAGATACTAAAAAGAAAGAAAATTTACTAAATGTAGGAAAAACAACATAATTGAGAAATCATCGATGCTGTGCTGAGTCGTTCGTGCCGGCGACAACTCCATCGACTTTGGCTCTCACCTTTTTCCTTCTTTCTTTCTTTTCTTGAATCAATTCAAACACTCTTATTCATCAAGCTCAAAATCTGTAAAAAAAAATCAAACGGAAAGCATAATATCTCTCTTGTGTACATGTACAAAAAACAAAATCGATTTGTGATAACAATTTCTAAATAAAGCTATATAAATATAAACCTGAAGAAGAAGCCAACTGAGGCTGAGCTAGTCGTTGAAGCAATGATGACGGAAGGAGCATGGCATGCATTGTTCAACTCCTCTTTTCCTACCCATAACCCATTTCCCAACTCCTGCCATTTCCGATATCTCCACTTCCTCCAAACTTTGGAGGGATCTCAATTCATCTTCAATCTTCTCCAACTTCGGGCAGTTCCTAATTTCAAGCTCACAAAGCTTCGGCATGGCTCCTTTTTCAACTTTCCATTCTCTCAAGTTTGGTAAACCCCACAGTTGAAGAGTTTTGAGTTTCGAAAAACCCATTGCACGACAAGTCATCTGTTTCCCCACGTAGGAACTTGGCCATAAGTACAACGAATCTAGGAATGGCAGCTTCTCCAATATCTCCATTGGATCATCCTCCATTTCACAATTTCTCAATGTCAAGAACATGAGTCTTGGAAAAACCACTCGAGTTTCGAATTGTTGCAGCTTCTGCATACGCACATCTATCCACAAGGAATGCAGATTTGGACATGTGAGCAACTTGTGAAGAATTGATGTTAACTCACAACCATCTTTGATGATAAGCGTGGACTCTCCCAGCTTATCCCTGTTGCTGCTCAGGTCATCTATGATTTCGGACAGGGTTTTCGTGTCATGCACTGTGGCTCGAAGACGTTCAAGATTCTTCATTTTCAACACATATTTCCAATCATGGAACAAGCTATTGAACCCCACCAGCGTCTCCAGCTTATTCAGACCATCCAATGTCAACCGGTACTTTCTTGAATCCCTGGTCTCTCTGTAATCAGGAAGAAACAAGTGCTTCAACCCAACCAGTTTGTTCAGAACATTTGGTATTCGGACATCCCATGAATGAAACAGATCCAGTGTGCACAAGTATATCAAGTTGCTGATGGACGATGGCAACTCAGCAAGTTCACAGTTTCGCAAGCGCAAGTACCTGAGGTGAATCAGATCACCAATCTCCTTTGGCAACTTTCTTCCATGGAAGTTGCAGCCTTCAAAAACCAAAACTCTAACCAGTTTGAAGTTGTGGAAATATTCAACAATACTATCTGGGAGGTTAATCTTCCTCTCTTCTGAATAACAAAGGAACTTGAGAGATCGAATGTGTTTGTTTATTTGTTCATGACTAGCAGTGTGTTCCACTGCCACTTCTCCTCTAAAATGAACTGCCAGATACCGTGTTCTAACACCAAAAACTGATGGATCTAACACATCAAACCTTCCCCCATGATAGTCCACAACCTTGAGACGAAAGTCCTCCTTCTTCCCTTTCGACAAACATAGCTCTCTCACAACATCGTGAAGATGGCAGGATACATATCTTTTACCTGACACACTATCCTGCGCTCTTATTTCAACGAGGCATCTTGACGCCAATTCGCTCAAGTAGAGTTCAGCAACATCCATCAGGGTCTTCTCACTTGCTTGATTCTCAACAGTAATCAAGCCTTCTGCAATCCACAACATGTAAAGATTGTCCCCGTATATGTACTGATCCTCCACAAACTGACCCATATACAGAAAACATGGTTTCAAGTAAGATGGTAGATCTTCATAACTTAAATCTAGTACTACTGCATTTATCTTATTCTCCTCATCTATGCTTCCAGCATTAAACAAGTAATCATTAATATTTTTATTTACCAACTCCCACTCCTTTACTGACTGTTTTTTACTCAAGATCCCTCCCAGTAGAGAAATTACCAATGGCAGATAGCCACATGTTTTCACCATCTTTTTACCAATTTCCTCAATCAATTCAGTTTGCAGTCCAAACTCTGCAAAATTAGAACATATTTATTATATATATTTATAATAACATAGTTTGCTCCTGACTCAAATATTGCCGAGTTCAAGTTCAACTCATTTATTTAATACACTGTAACCCACAATCACTGAAAAATATTTACAATTATATATGAATTCATTGTTTATATTTCAAAGTTAAAAACTTAACCTTTAAAAATGATGGATATTTTAAGAACTCAACCTGCTATAACTGTTATAGATGACTGATTGTACAGAGTAACCACTGAAGTTGGGAAAGAAAAGAAATGAGTTTATTCTTATTTTTAAAGTCAACTTGGTAGAAGAATGAAACAAATATAGTTCTATTCAAATATTTGACCATATCAACTTGAAGACAAGGAAAAAAATGATAAACCAAGCATATTAATTAGTCTCAAATATTCAAAATTCAAACAACTTTTCAAAATGTAAAACACCAAGAAAGTACAAGAGCAACCAAATCAGAGGACCACAATACTATTTCTAATTTCTATATCCACTTGGTGTTCAAGAATTCATTAATGACAAATTAGTAATTGCTGTGCAATAGCCAGAAGAGAAGACCAACCTGATAGACTGTAGTTTCTGGGAAATGCTTTCCGTTTGAGCAGCTCCCATCCATCAGCAATGTCTAGGAGCCCAAGTTTGTAAGACAATCCCACATCAGCAACATTCTGTTTACGAGTTGTCATCAAAATCTTGCTATCTACGAACACATCCAATAGACCATCCCTATGCTCAGTTTTCCATACATCATCCAATACAATCAGGCATCTTTTTTCTCTTTGGACCTGAAAGAGTTGCTCCACCAGCTCTGCATCGCTCAGACGCGTAGCATCTTCCATCTTTTGAGGCATTAGCTGCTTAAACACTTCCACCAAAACAAATCTGATTCGGCACTGCTGAGTAATGCAAACCCAAGCAAATGAATCAAAAGCATGCTTAACATCATCATGGTTGTACACTTTCCGAACAATTGTGGTCTTTCCTATTCCACCCATTCCCCATACTGAAACAACTCGGTTATAGCTATCATCCACTGTATGATAAACAAGCCGTTTCAAATCCTCCTCCATTCCCACAAAGCAATCATTGGTTTCGAAAGAAAATGTTTTTCTCTTCCATCCATGGTTTTCACTTGAAGGGCCTGAGTTTTCTCCATGAATAATACTTCCTAGGCCATATTCTTGCATGCTCTTGTAGACTCGCCCAATATCTGTTCTGATTTCAGAAATTTCCAAATCAATCTTGTAGAGTTTGCAGCAGCAAAAAAATCTTTGACAAAGCTGCCTAATGCCTCTTCCTCTTCTTGAAGAAACTTGGAGGACTGAATACATTTCAATAACATCTTCAGCTTGGTAAACAAGATCTCTGATTTCTATAATCCAGCAGCCAACGCTCTTGCTTTCGTGTTGTCTTGATCCATTGGTGTCCTCTAAGAGACACCGCATCTCTTTTAGCTGTGACTCCAATCCCTTCACTTGCCTGCTCACCCCATGCAAGAATTGGGTTTCCTCAATAAGCAAATTTCGAAGGGTTTCTAAAGCTACAAGTATGGCTGCCTCTGCCATTTACAGAAACGTAAATGAAGTGACCCTTGAAAGTGAGTTCACAAACTCTGAACTCTGAGCTTTCATTTATTCACAAGAAAAAACTGAAAGAGAAGAGTTTAAAGCTGTAGAAGGAAGCTTCGTTAGCTGGGTCAAGTTTAGAGAAAGTATAAAATATGCAAGAAATTTGACTCTTAACAGAGAAACTACAATTCCACATAACGAAAAGCAGCAGAAATTCAAGTGAAACGACTACGAATTTCAAGCATTTTTCCACAATACCAACTTTTTTCCAACGCATTCATCTTTCAATGGCATAATATAGGAATAGAAACTTCTAAACAAGATTTTTGAGATTCTTCTACCTCCAATCTTGTAAATGCCACAATTCGGAATGAATTTAGGGTTCCGAACATCATTTGAGCAATGAAACTAACAATAGGTATTTCCAAAAACATATTTTGTTTCCTAATCTCAAATGTTAACTTTCTTTTTGTGGTGATTTTCTAAATTTCATGTATAAATATATTGATATATTTTGGTTAAAATGGATTCCATAAACGATTCTGAGTTGAATAAGAATTCGAAAGAATAATAAGAACAAACAAATCATAATTGGAGTATTGAGAGTAGAAAATTATGGAAAGAGAGAGAGTAGGTGTGATCCAATCCAAGCACTAAAGCTTTTACAAGTGAAGTATACATATTCAAAAGCAAAAGCATATTCGGGGAAAAAGAATAACCTAAAGATTATTGGCAATACATTCCTACAAACAAACTGCTCTGCATCTTCTTCTCTACAGCTTCTCTCATCATCATCATCATCATCCTGCAAAGATAAGGATTGATAAGATTAATTAACATTGTATAAAGCTGTGGCAAACAAGAGTTGGAAAGTTAAAGCTACCTTCGGAGCTCATCTGGAATCCGAAAGAGGATACACTCCTGCTCCTTCGTTTCTTCGATAAACCCTATCACGCGATGCAGGATCGTATCAAGTCAGTAACCAAACAGCATCCATGTTAAATGCAAGTGGAAGACAAGAGTGTTTCTTTATAAGGAAAGGAAATACGGAGAAATCTGGCTTATGTTGATAAGAAACCTCAAGTAGCAGGAAATTTCATTATATGAAGGAAGAGACTGTATCAATTATCTTGAGGAGTCACCAAAATACAAACACATGAATAGAGAAAGAATAATGTGGCACCTTAGAGTTTGGAGGTGGCAAAGATGCTTGTCGCGCACCTTTTTCAGTTCCAGTTATACGTCGAATCTCCTGAATCTTCTTCGCAATATCCTCCAGAATTTTCAACTGCGAATTTTTACTCTCTCGATAATCCATAGAAAAGCCAAGTTTCCCTCTTCCTTCTTGAACAACCTTTAAGCGGTCTTGAAGTTGAACGATCTCAGTGTCGATTTTTAGCCTCTCAGAATCCAGAGAGGACATTGAACTTCGTCGCAAGCTATGAGTTGAACCTCTCTTGCCACTTGGTGGAAGACAAGCGGTTATTTCTGGACTGCTTTTCTTCACAACAGCTTCAGTTGGAGAATCAGAGGTAACATTGATCTTTTCTCGTGCTTTCAGAGAACTACTGAGCGGTATCTGCTTGGCTTTATCTGCAGTTGCCTCACTACAGGTGTTGATGGCATCGCCAATAATATGAACATCATAAACATGGGGCTCTTTATCTATCACTGGATCACATGAACTCCTGTCTTGCTGCTTCAAACTTGGATCAACATTCGGATCACCTCTCTCAGTTCTATAATAAGCTGTACTAGCATTTTTGGAGAGTTTAGGTCCTAGGTTCATCCCCTGAACTTGCTCGAGGTCTTTCGTATGACAGGGGATGGTTTTCTCACACTCTACAGGGACTCTTGGTGGCAACTGTATGTTTTTATCTGCAGGTACAATCTCCTTCCAAAGATCATCTATTCTTTTATTTTCCATTGTTACGTTCTTGTCTGAAGTTGATGTAAGTTCATTCAGGATCAGAGCCGGGCCATCACCAGGATCATTTAGAGGACCAAATATTTGACTACCATCATTATCATCCGAAAAATCACCGGTCAAAGGCTCATTTCCACCGGATACCATCTGCCTATATGCTTCAACTTCCTTTTCTAGATAGAGTTTTTCCTTTTCCCTTCTCACAAGAATTTCTTCAAGAATGTTCATTTCTTCATCATCATAAGCAGACTTTTCTTCAATCATCCTTCTATATTGCCGAGCTTCCATTTCTATGGATGCCTTCTCCTCCTGGAGACGCAAAATCATAGCCATAGCCTCATCTGCAGCAGAAGCAGCAGCACTTCTCTCCTCTTCAAGATCAATACAGAGGGCAGCCCGAGCAGCACGTTCTTTTTCAAGTGCTTGTTCTAAGAGCTTGATTTTACTATTTTCATCTCCATCACAACCTTGAATCCATTGCTGATTATCCAGCAGCTCTTCACTAGATGCTGTATTTTTCTTCATGTGCATATCTTCGTCAGCCGACAGATTCATACTGTCTCTGCTGAGAGTCCTCAGCCTTGCTCTCACTTTTTTCGGTGCTTTATCATCTATATTTTAACCCATAACAATTGTAGGATTAAAATTAATGATAGTTATTCGATAATAGATCAACAAGATGTTCACTATAAGTATATTCTGTAATAATTTAAATATCAAAGAAGATTTTAATGGGCTATGCATGTTCATCTCATTTGTAGACACTTCTAAAGGCAAAATTATCAGATTAAGCAAAATAAAACATAGAAAAATATATGATGCAGAGCAAAATCTCTTCAATAAAGAAGTTCATGGACTGAAAATGCTACAAGAAAATTAAAACGAATACAACTCTGCAGATCCTCGTCATCCTTGAGAAACAAAAGTACGAACGTAAAATTTTGAAAATGCTCAACTATCCTCGTACTAAATCTAGAAACTGGTTTCTGGAATTGATAAGTCTGAGAATCTAGTTGAACACAATATAACTGTTTTTACTTTGTCTTATAACGGCCATGAATGAATCATCAACAGACAAAATGGTTATAATGATTGATTGCGAATAAGTGAGCATAAAACATTTTCATTTTCTCCTCATTTTTGTTATAATCATCATTCTCAAACTAAAGCTGGATTTCCAATGAGATAACTGCGCCTCATGGCTCTTGGAAGACCTTATGCATTAGGACTATTTATGAAGCAATTGTCAAAAAACCTCACAATGTGAAAAAAAGAAAAGAAAAAAACAGAACTGTAACGAAGAAGAAAAAGTCAACAAAGAAACCTGCCAATCAAAACCCATCTCTTTCTAGTTCTGAAAAACTCGATGCTCAAAAAAGTTCCTTGAGGAGGAACTGGCCAATATTCAAACCCGGGTATGAATATGGGAAGGCATTTCAATAAACTAAAGCTGACTGATTGAAGAAATTAAAAAAAAAAACATCAATGGCTTGCATAATATACTCATTTATTTCCAAATAGTCAGTTGATATACTCATTAATTGTGAGCTATTAATCATAGCTTTACTAGATATATAGATACAAATTGGTCTAATTTCCAATTTACCCAAAGTTATTGATAGTAAACCAGGAAGGTGATATTGGGATAATGGACCCAAAAGAATAGAAATTGACCCACAGTTTTATATTGTCACCTATTTCATCTCAAGAACTGTGATATTTTACAGAGACTGGTTAAATCATCCAGAAGTGATTAAAATAACTTATTTATATTGAGAAGGCTAAAGGTTTGTTAGAAACATAAACCATCAACTTCATCTAAGTATATTTAAAGGATGGAGATATAGCTGAGCATATGAATATGATATTACATTGCATTAGAGGATCTAATGCTACAAAATAATGACCCAACTTGACAAATACTATTCCTAGATATTGGTCTTTGGCTCATAATCTGAAATGGAAAATAGGCCCTAATGATTCAAGCTGGAATTATATAAATTTAGGAATGAGCAATGGCATGTCAGAAAAAGGAAATGCATATATTATGTTTTCAAGAAAGTGTAGTAAACACAACCAATTAATGAATTAAGGTTCAGAGACCAAGTACAACAGAAAGCAACATAAAACGTGCTCGAAATAATTAAGTAACCAAACACATAAAGCAAATAAAAACAGAGCTAGCACTTACATCCAAGATTATGATTTCCAGCATTATCAACAGGCGGTGAGTCATCTCCCATGAACCAACTTCCCCTCTTGTTAGTGCTAAGATGATGATTGGATTGCTCATCTACAACCTCCTCATAAACAGGAGGATCATAACTGAAAATAGATGAGTTCTTTCCATAGCTACCAAGCCCTTTCCGGTGGCGCAATCGACTCCTCGGTCTATGACCATAAACCTCTTTCCCCTTCATATCAATTTTCCCTGTCCTCGAACTCAATTCCCTGCTAACCACATCTGACGACCCCCTTGCATCCGATATAGAAGAATTACATGATGCCTCACCCTCTAATTCAAGAATTCCATATCCACAATCATCACCAACCATGCTACAATCATACTTCTTGGGAGAAGCAGAATTACCAAATGGGAATCTCTGCCTAACAGCTAGCTGAACTCCTGACAATTTCTGAATAGGGAAATCAACTAATAACCTGTTGACGCATAAACTTTTACTGTGTACATTGAGGAACACTCCATCACAGGGGCATGGCAAACTCAACCCAAAAAAGCCGAGAAATTTCGACGCTAAGTAAGCAGCAGCTGATCCGCAAAGCAACAAGTATGCTATTGTGAGATCAAGAAAAGCAGCCACCAAACCACTCAAACTCCACATTTGGACAGCGTGGCACGCCATTTCTCATTGAGATTTTACCTGATCCAACCCAATGATTCAAACTTTACAAGTAACCAACAAAAGGGTGTCACAATTTCTCAAAACAATAACGAAAGCTAGCACATTAAATTACGAATTTCGACCACATATTATGAAACAAAGGCGGAACACGCAGAGGAAAATTATACACTTAAAAAAAAGCAATTAATTACCAGAAACCAACGGCTAATAGGTGAAAGAAACCAGAAATTGAGTGCAGTAGTGAATCTTAATGAAGAAATTCAATTCTGCAGCGGAATCTTGGGAATGAAAAGATGTAAACTTTTCCATAAACAGCGCGCACAAAGGGTTGGAATTCGGAAAGTAATGATTAACGGTATAAATGCGATAGCTGATTAAATGTGTTGATGCGTTTGTTGTTGGATTATTCAGCTGGGGAATTTAACCGCCAACCCAAACCCCAGCTTGTGTTCGCTTCGCCGCCTGATTTTCTTACATCCATAATTTTGCCTAAACTACTGCGTATCTTTTGTCCCCACCCGCACACACAAACACACATGAACATCAAATCATATATATCTTCAAATATTAATTAGGATGGATATATATGATATTGGTTGGGGATATCCGTACATGTGTCCAACTCCAAAACAGGTGTTTTTTTTTTACTAGAAAATAATTTTATTAGATCTAAAACTAAAATCGCATTCATTATTCTAAACATAGAATATATTTCAATCACAAAATTATAAAGACATGTTCCATCTTATGTCAAATACATTACTATAGAAGTTAGAACAGGCTGGTACCATCTTTTCTTGCAAACAAACTCCAAGATTATTTATTGAGAATTGTTTGAGATTATTTACTGAGAATTGTTTGATTCTCAATTGAGAAATATTTTTTGAATCCTGAATCGATAATTAAACTATTTTTTGGATTTGAATCGACAATTCTCCGTAATTTAATTGTGCCGGTAGAATCGCTTGAGAATTTCAATTGCTGGAAAAGGTTTTTTGTTGCTAAGACGATCATTTTAACTATGAAATTTAGGCGCCTATTATAAAATCTTCAACATATATTATATTATATATATTCACATGAATGAGCTTCTTTTGTTTATATAAATCAATGCCAAGTTCAGCATCCACAAATTAAATGCAAAACACAACCAAAAAAGCTATCAAAGATTTACACCTGCACCTGCCTAGCTCTTAACTAATGAAATTCAATTCAAGATCAGACGAATCGAAAGAAATGCAAACTTTTATCATCCAAAATACAACAAATACAAACAAATTACAGCCACTACTGGTTTCGTTTATTAATCACAACCACCTATAATTATGGCCTGGGTCAGAATGAAAACCCTCCTAGTCCACCACCTCCCTCATTGATGGCTCATGCTTCACTCGTCCTGAACAGTAAGGGGGATGCATTTTTAAAAGTTATACACAACTTCAAACTAGTTGCATGGATGTAAAAAAAGAAAGAGAGAGAGGGTTCAGCACCTTTGTGCACACATAGATATAGTGAACATCAGCACTCATCCCAACACTAGTATCCGCTGAATCTGCATTCACATCCAAAGGAATCGGTGTGGTCAGATCCTTGGTCATATTTGAAGTGTTCTCGGGTTGAATTTTCCCTGCATGTTATAATGCCACACATCAGATATCCCTCCAACCTATATATTTCAGATTCTTGAGTTATGCTTATACCTCAGGTCATTTAAATAAATACTTCAGTTAGCTCAAATGTACTTTGATAGAACATTATGGATAATAGTTTACACTTCTTTTCTGCTTATGTTAGGTTTTGGAGCTTACCATTAAAGGGCTTAGTCAGACAATCACACTTATTTCTTGAATCTATCTGATGCCTACATCTATCTTACATCCTTAACAAGGAAATTAGTGAAATTCCAATTTAGAATAGAAATTAATAACTGCAGACAACTTTAGAATAGAATTCAAACAGACATGCGATCAGGGTTCTCCTGTAGATCTCAAATTCAATTTTCAAGATTACGAAACACCAATACTGTAATATGAGGTGGGGTAAAAATTCAAAATTGTGAGCTTTTAACATTGTTACACTACTCTTAAGTTTAGTGATTTATTGTATATAGGTGCCCACAAGCAAGTTCTTAGTTAAAGCTAATTAACCACATGCACAGAGATATTCTGAAGGTTGCACTTGATAATGTTAAAGACTTATAAGTAGTGTACCTCCATGCAAGGAAACTGTCCAATGGAAAAAGTTTAAGAGCCAGAGAAGGGTCAATCAAATCCTAAGGAATCAAACCCATAGAGTATGGGCCCACAGGGTGTGGATCCATATGAATCAAATGTCAATATTTGCTTTTGTTGAGATATATAGTCTTGTATATTTGTTCTGATTGTGGTTGTCTATTTGGGATATGTCAAATAACAGTTGCTATAGATGGATTGTCAGGGGGTTTCTTGTACCAATGAAGTCTTGCTAGGGCTCAATTTAATTGGTGGAAAATTCACACATATTATAAAATGGTGAAAAGGACCCTAGTGGTGTCCTCCATTTGACTAGGGACAGAGGTCCAACACCTAGCAAGATACATATTATATTGCACCAACACCCAACAAGGACTTCTAAAAGAGTATGCGATGTGTGTCCATCCACAAAACAAAATGACTTCAAATAAATCTTCAGGGCAAATATAATAATGATGTTCAAACAAACCTATCACATGCAGTTTAATTGTCCAAGTAAACTCTTTCAATACTGGTAGTCGATAAACAGGCGACCCATACGTAATCTGTGAATAAGAAAAAACATGAATTAGAGATTATAGAGAAAGCACAAAAGCAAGCTTTCAAAGCAAATCCAACCTCTAAAGTCTAAAGGAAGCATCTTAAGAAAGAAGCTGCCTAAAAAATAAATCTTAAGAGGATAATATGAAACAAGAGGAAATTGCTTGATGAAGAAATGAGAATCATGTAATTACCAGAACATATATTCCTTTATCCATGAGCACCCTATAGGTTTTCATCAACTGCTTCAACTTATTGACAGAGTGAAATTGATAAAACAATAAGAGAAGTAGAAAAAAGGCAAAAGACTTGAAGTTGATCGAGTATACCTCCAGACCTCTTGAAGCATTTTAGCAGCATTCTGCCGTGAGTTGTGCCCGCACTGCACCAGGAAAAAGAGAATCATTTCAACACAACTAATAACCAGTCCAAGACATTATTAACATCGAAATCAATAAAAAGAACTCACCAAAAGAGAGTCGAGTGTTCCTGGAAGAATGCACGGAAAAGCATCAGATACTTCTGTAATATTTTTTGTTAACCGAAACACATAATAGCGAAAATACTACCTTTATCTAAAACAGCAGCAAAGGATCTCGTGTCAAAGGCACTCATATCTCGTACATCCATTACCATATCTGCTCAGACCTTAATTAAGGAAACCCTGTCATAACTTCACTATGACCCATTTAAGTACTAGCTGGTGACATAATTAAACAGAAAGGTAATTTTTTTATATTTCTTCTCCCAAAAAAAAAAAGGAAGAAAACAAAAAGAGAAGTTTTTCTTATCTAATTACACATCCAGATAAGTTTTCTATTTTCTACTGCAATCCAAGATTTCCCTTAAATTTCTTCTCCAAAAAATAAAGTTTTTCCTATCTAATTACATATCCAGATAAGTTTTCTACTTTTACTGCAATGCAAGATTTCCTTTTCTGGGGAAAAGGCCCTTATCAATAATTACGATTTAACACAACTGCATCACGAATTCAGTGAAAGATACATTTCAGGCGCGGAATACTTGAATACTTCAACTGCATTGCTTCAATCACCACTGATGAGATATCAATATTGATGATTTCACTGTATCCATCATCGATCATTCCTTCACTAAAACCTGCACACAGAAAAAAATCGGTGCCGATTCTGTTAAAAGCCTAACAATTGAGAAGCATAAAATGCCTAAAACGTCGCAATATGCGTTTTTGTAGGTCAATCTAGGAAAGTACCGAACAGGAATTAAGGGGAAATAAAAAACTCATCATGAACCTGGTTTCCAGATTCAGGCAGAGTTAGTAATTAACAGATGTTATAAGAAGGTGAGAACAAACGGAATACCGGAGTTGCCGCAGCCGACGGCGAGGACGGGGTGGTGGCGGGGAATGTAGAGGCGGATGAGGGGAGCGAGGGAGGAGTATTTTTGGTACCAATCGAAGGTGGAAGGATCCTGCGTGTAGCGGTTGTCCCAGTACCAGGCTTCGCCGTAGGCCTGCGTGCTGGTGGTGGTGATGCCGGCGCCGCCGCCCGGAGTTTTGCCTGCTGTCATTTTCCCGGAGGAATTAAATCTAGTGCTTTCTCTCAGATTGATTATTTATTTTTTTACAAGAAAGTTTTATTTTTTTCAAATATTAATTTTTTAATGCATGCTTTTCCTACTTCCTCGTTCTGGTTCAACTCTAGTTGGGTGTCGTCATTACGGAATTACCCCTCACTCACGCACCTCTGTTTTTTTTTTTTTTATTAATACAAAATTTCAGAGTTTTATCATTTAATTTCATAGCAAATAGTCAACGAGATTAATTAGTTGCTCTGCTGATCTGCTCACTCTCATTTTCTAACATTCATATTTATTTATTTATTTATTATTTTCGAGCAAGTTAAATAAAAAAATCACCAAGATGTAAATTCATTATATACTTTCATGTCCAAATATACTATATCCACGTATGATTTGAAATATTTATCTTAGATTAATAGTTTAAAAATATGGTAGTCTGGAGAATACAAATGTTTGAATAAATCTCTTAACTCGTTCATATTTGTAAATTAAAAATGATTTAATTGATAATATTTAGTTTGAGATAGATACTCAAATATTTTTTCTTATACAATTATTTGACCTCATAAACAGTCTTCATTATCGAACTACTGTGATATATGTAAGAAAATATTTGTTATGAAATTCTTTTAATTTAATTCCTAACAAAATTAGGAAGGGGAGAAAAACTTGATTTTGTAATCTAATAATTTACGAACTAAATTTTATGAATTTAGGAAGAAAAATATTACGTTTATAATGATGATGCAAAATTTAAAAAAAAAACAAATAAAGCAATTATTTTGCATATTTAATGTAATGAAAATATAAATAAAAAATTTATTCATTACGGATTAGTAATATGTATGGAAAAGAATTCTACGATGAGTCGCACCCACGTGGCGCCAACTGGAAATTCTATCCACGTTCAAATTTCATTCTTTAAATTACAGGAGTTTGGTTTTCAATATTTTTTATTCTTTCTGGAGCTTATAGTTTGATTATTAGATGTGAGAAGCTGATGGGATTGCATCATTACGAGGATTTTTTTGAAGAGTAGCGCACTCGTTTCGAAGCCACTTCTTTTAATCAGATTTTTCAATTTACATTATTTATTTTTTTTATCCATCTTTTCTTTGGTGAGCTTATGAATTGTTTTGTTTAATCCGGAGGTTTGAGTATCATAGGTAATACCAGCCTATCATGCATGTGCCAAGCATTAATTACAATTTTACAATTGTTTTGTTTATTGCATGCAGTTGAGTTGTGGCAACCATTCAAAACAATCACATGAGTTAAATCTACTTGATAAGCCGGGTCCTTATGATTTGAGGTTCACTAAAAATCCATCATTTTGAAACTTAATCCAAACGGCACTCTCCCAAACTAGTAGTTCTTCTATCCGGGTGAGTCCTACTGAAGTCTCTGGCCATGGACCCAAGGAGAGAATTGTTGTGGCATCGAGTGGTAGTGATCATAAGTTGAATGTTTCGAACTTCCCATCTTCGTTATTGAGAATTGTCCGCTGGGAGGTATATTTTATTTAGAAATTATTCCAGAAAGAAGTTGGGAATATATTTTCTTCTTTTTTATGAGATAAGGTTTTGGTAATTGATGAAATGCATGTTCGAGAAAGAAAGTTGCCTTGATCATAAGAATTAAACAAATTGAAAATTATTTGCATTAATGTTATGCTAATTGCTGATGTGGGATTTTTGTGGCAGTATATTCCAAAATATAAAGGCCATCTAGTGGCAAAGATCTATTATACAAATCATAAGATTGTATGGAAAGTTCTTGATGGAGGGCTGAAGAAGAAAATGGAAATCCAATGGTGTGATATTATGGATGTGAAAGCTTACTTGCCTCATGTTTATGATGACCCCAGTTCTTTAACCTTGTGGTAATGTTTAATTTATATAATAGCTAGTAATATATTTTGATATCAAAGAAATAGACGATTCAATATTTTGTTGCTGTTGTTGCTTATACTCTCTCTTTCTGGTGCAGCTATCTCGACAACCTATTTTTTTCCGGGAAATGGATCCACAACCAAGAAAACATATTGTATGGAAGGCAACCACTGACTTTACAGGCGGCAAGCTACTATGAACAAGTACTTATATATGCATGCCCTTCAAGATCTCATTTTTTTTTAGCTATCGAGTTTGCTCATGAATTGATGATGTGGTTGTGTAGGAAACATGTTTTACAGTGTCCTAGTGGTGTGTTAAAGAAGCATTATGAAAAGCTGATTCAGTGTGACGAGTGGCTCGGCACGTTAAGCCGACAACCTGAAATAGTTGTGGACTCCCCATACTTTGAATCACAAGCTTCTGTTTCAGAAGAATCTCCACAGTTGCATGTATCCGAATTTGAAATGAATTATCACTTGGCTGCAGGTATCAACAACTTTCACTAGATCTGTAATTTTAATTGTTTCATTTAATTAGTTTAATTTAAATATTGTTTGCATGCATGCAATTGAAGGGAATAATATGAATCATTATTCTGGACATTCCATGTCTATGAATCACACTAAATAAACGGTGGCATATCTGAGCAAATGATTACTCGGTGTTCATCAGCATGCATGGATGAAGCATCCCTGATGGACTTTTTCGACAACTTGCCGGAGGAAACACAAGTTGCTAATCATCCTCCAAAGATTAATGACGTGAATGAATATTATTCCTCCTCCTCCACTAGTGAAGATTATTCCTTAGCTGACTGTTTTCTTAATGTTCCATACATAAATTCTCTAACTGGTGACATGGAAGATGATGCCATGGATATCAATCTCCCTCAGTACTGTTAATTTCTTTGGAATAGGAGACATTATTGTTTCTAATTGTTTTAGCAATTTCGAATTGAATCCTTGGATCTTAATTAGTTTCAGCATTCTCTAATTGACTTAATTTCTGAGTTCCATCACAAGGCTATCATCATCTGAACTTGGCTGAATCAAGAAAATGGTGTATCTTTCTTTTCCTTGTTATGGACATGTTCTTTCTAGCATTTGTGGTGATGATGCTTCTTGCAACTCAGTGCATTTACTATTTAGATACAACTGTTATATATATGTATATACTGTAGTAATTTTCCTGTCATTACTACATTAACTAACAACTCTCCTTTAACAATGTCCAACAGCAAATATATTTGAGCGCCATGCCATGAGTATAGAATTTAGAATTATATTTAGAGTTGGGAAATTAAAATGTAGGAAATAAAAGCAACATGAATTTAGTATATATATATAATTTTATTATGCATCGATCTCAAAAATGGCACAACTAAAACCTTGGTAGAAGTTGTGCACACGCACGCAGCTGCAATCATACATATATATCTTCTTAGTTATTTCTACAATTAATTAATTAATTACTCTATATATGCAGGCGCAGCACTTGTTGATCCATGATCAGGTGGTGTTAGGGACGTTGTATGTTGTTGTTGCTGCTGCTGCCGTAGGTGGTGGTGGTGGGAGGTGGGTGGCAGGCGGAAGACGGCGACGG
This sequence comes from Plectranthus barbatus, assembly GCA_026898455.1. Classification (NCBI taxonomy): domain Eukaryota; kingdom Viridiplantae; phylum Streptophyta; class Magnoliopsida; order Lamiales; family Lamiaceae; genus Plectranthus; species Plectranthus barbatus. The sequence goes on from JAPKLW010000046.1 coordinate 22,991, forward strand.
GGGCTCTACAAAGTGGGCAAGTGGAGTGGTTTAGGAGCCAGTGGCGGATGCAGTCAACATGAAACATATGGTTGCATCCCCTCACTTGAAGCAACTCCTCCTTCAACTCGAATTCTCCCAAGCAAACGCAGCACCTGCATGCATGAATGCACCATAATATTCATTCATTATATCCAATCTTCCTTCAATTCTTTTATTTTAATTAATTAATTTACCTACTCCCATTTTAATTAAGGAAAACTGCACTTAATTTTAACTTTTACTAATTGGTGAAGATAAACCAGATATTTTATGATCCACATCTTGATAAACGTTAATATTCAAACAAATTAAAATTGAGATCAAATTAATGTAGCAACTGCTGATTATTTTATTTAATGAAAGAGAATATTTGAATTAATGTGCAAATATCTTTGACAAAAAAAAGGAGATGGCAATTGTGAGGTGATGAAAGAAAAAGAATAAGTGATGGATGGGATCATATATTCGAATTGTAGGATGGAGGGAAGCAAGAATCCCATCATTAAAAGTTCAAATTAATGGTCCACATTAAAACTAATTATTTATAATATTATATATATTTGTTTTATTTTATGCTTTAAATATACTTTAATTTTTTTAGAGAAATAATACTTATTTTTTTAATAATTAAAACATTTTATCTCAACCATTAATATAATCATTCTAAAAATTCAAATTCAATTCTACTTGTGTTTATATAAAATAGCATTGATGTAAAAATCTCCGCCTAGGCCCCGACCGAATACCCTCAAGTCCTCTTGTCTAATTGATTTGGCGAGTAATCGGCACGTAGATACCATCTATGCCGCCTAATCCGTTTAGGCGCCGATTTCTGTGGACTAAGCAGGCTATATGTTGCCTAATCGATTCAGACGACCTATTTTCTATAATTTTTGAAAAAATAATTACTATTTATATAATCTTAATTTGTATTTATTAATTCATTAAATATATATTATAAATATTAAATATAAAAAATTAGCTTACCAATTAATTATCGCATCGAAAATGCTTAGGCCCCGCCTAAATCACCTAGGCGTTAGATCCCACCCGAGTACCCGACTAAGGCATACAATTTTTTACAACCATGTAAAAGAGTGATCGATCATAATTCCATTATGCACTAGTTTAGCAAAGGAAAAGTTACAAGTAATGATCTTAACGTAACCCCATTGATTTCATGTAAAAAACATGAAATACCAAATCGATAAGGATAATATATATATCGAGAATCAAACGTAGAGAGTGGGAGTGGGTAGTGCACTGCAAAGCATTCGTGGACAGTGCAGCTTCATACCACTAAATAATCATTGTAATAAAAAGAAAGATATACATATACCTACCACTATTCATCTCTCTCAGTGCTTCTCAGCATATGTGCCTGCCTTTCTCTCTCATCCCCCAATACCTAAAATTATTCCCATTCCATCATCTACTCACATTTTCATTTTTATTGTTTTCTTCATTTTTAGTTTCAATTTATTCAAAAAAAAAAAAAGAAAGAAATTAAGAAGAAAAATCATACTCTATTTGGCCTACTTAATATATACTTATATTAAAAATAATGAATAAAAGATATATAATATAAGTACTAATATTAATAATACACTAGCTATTAATTAGAGCTAAAAAGGGTAAATATATAATTAAAAGAAGATCAGTAGTAGCTTACGAGGAATCCCATGCTTTCATACAATCATCATACTTGATTTCGCACAGCTTGTTCTTCACTTCATTCTTCATATCCGAATCAAAATCATGCTGCTGCACCACAAGAATATATATATGTGAGAGAGTGAATAGGATGGATATCCACAGGTAAGTAAAACTAACTGGATCGGAGCAGTAAGTAGATAGAATTACCGTAGTAATATCGGTGGGGAGGAGAGGGTGAGGTGCAGCAGCAGCAGCTCTTCTCTTGAGGTAGAAGAGGTAGAAGAGGAGAAAGAGAATGATTGAGAAAAGGATTGGGATTGAAAATATGAAAGCTTGATAGAGTTTGAGTTGGATTGCTTGAGGGTATTGGTGTGGAGGGCTATGAGGAGTAGGAGGAGCCTCCATCATATATAATACTGCTTAATTCTTTCTATTTCAACTTTAAACTTAATATAGAGGCAGCCCCATGAGAGAGAGATATATAGAGAGTAAGTTTGTGCAGATTAATAAGGAGATATATATAGTTTGAGAGAGAGAGAGCGCTAAAGAACAGCAAATAAGCAATTAAATATAGTTGGACTACTTTGATATATAAAAATGAAAAAAAGGTATGATAAAAATATGTTTAGGAAGATCGAAGTATATATTCGTTGTTTGTTACTTTTAGAGTGAGATGGGACACCCCCACTTAGGACTATGGCCCCATTAATCATTCATCTCCTGCCAACTTAATCACCAGCTTTTATATTATTCCAATTGATTATTGTAAATATTAAGTCGAATTTTAATTGATTTTTTAAATTTAAATTATATTTAAAATACTCATCTTGTTTTGAAAGTAAGACTCTAAAAAATATCATATTTATGCTTAAATATAATTCTCCTTGTTGTTTTGTATCTCCAGTGTGCAAATTCGATTTCTACTTACATTTAGAAATACAGAGAATAAGTTAGAGGAATATTTAAAAATAGTCTTTAAGAGTAGACATTCCTTAAAGACTGAAGTTATATAAATTAGTTTAGATTCTTTGCACTGGCAAAGTCATTCTGACACAAAAGCAGCAAGTCGACATCTTGTATCAAAAAAGGAGAATTTCATAATAAAATCTTGCTCCCTTAAAAAAAAAAAAGAGACGCCTCAGATTGGACATTCAGATTTAGGGTGAACACGGTTTAGCCAAAACCCAAACCGAATTAATTTGGTCGGTTTGACCGGTTTGAAAATAATAAAATTTGACTGGATCAAACTGTCTTTTCAAACCGTATAATTTGATTTGGCTAATGCTTTGGACCGGACTGGACCATTTTTATAATATCATTTAAATTTTATATTATATCCATTTATAATGTAATACAATCAATGTTTCTCACAATATTTATATAGTATTTCAAATGTTTGCGTTGTTCATCATATGATTATTTATTAATGTCAATAATGAACAAGTTACTTTTCTATTTCAAATTTTGTCCACTGTCTAATATTAACATAAAATATTGAATAATACAACTTATTTTTAAGTTAAATGTATTTGTTGATTAAATAATTTTATGATCTCCTTTTGACAATAATATTATAGAATAGAGAACTTGTTCACATTATCAATTGATCACATAAATTATTTATTTTCACAAAATAAAATCTTTCAAAAATAAGAAATGTTCGATGTTTCAACTATAATGTTCGAATTGATATTCCAAACTGTCAAACCGACCAAACCAAACCCTTTTAAAACGGTTTGGCCAGTTTGGTTTGAAAAATTTGCAAACCGTACTTATTGGTTTGGCCGATGCTTCTCCCCTCAAGTGAAAACTCAAAGTGTTTCTATTCTCAATTAGGCTAAAACTTAGCCAACTGTGTGTCATATTTTGAACACAAGACTCATAGCTTTACAACTTGAGTTATTTATTGGTGTTCTTTCAGTAGTTACAACTATCTCCAAACTGCAACTATCACGGGCATTAATCCACAAGTTCGAGACTTCGTGAAGAATTATAAATTTCTCAAGTTCCAGACGGGAGGCTATGTGGTGTGCTCACACTCCAAGTTCTGAGAAGCAGAAGGAAGCAGAGACCTGGACGAGTGAGCTAGTGAGCTGGTAGACATTGGCATCTACCAGCTAGCGATAAATCGCGAGATCAACCTGTAATTGAAGCTTAGTGAATTTTGAGACCTTGGTCTGAAGAGAGGGCGTAATACTTTTTGTCTGAACCTCTATTAATCATTTGCTCCTTATTCCCCTCTACTTTCTTGCAAGGATTTTGAAACTCAACACGTTCTAGTGTTAACATATACTCGAACTTATAAATCAAACTCGCTAACAAACGATTTCACAGAAACACAATGGTCAAGAAACACAAGTATGTCAGTGCAAGTTATTCTTAAAATTTCCGTTGTGCATCAAATTTACTTTAATTTCAGGACCAACAAAGCATATTTATATTTCATTTTAAGTTTATCTAACGGCTTTATTCACGAGCTCAATTGTTGAAAGATAAAATTTTACTTATTTAAATAAATGAGTTTTACTATGTAAGCTATCAGGTCCTACAAATTTTTATTGGATTAAATCTGCTTGATTCATTTGCATTCCTACTAATCATTATTTTTTTAAAAAAAATACTCCCTCCGTCTCAGGACACTCGCAACGTATTCCTTTTTTGTCCGTCCCAGGACACTTGCAACATTTCCTTTTTTGGAAAGTTTTAATTAATTAATCACCCACTAACCCTACTAAACATACTCCACTATCTCTCCTAATCACTTTTTCTTAATCTCCGCGCACGGTTAAATGTCTCAAGAGACCTGAGACGGAGGGAGTAGTAAATATTGGTTTTAGATCATAGATGAATTTTTCCTATCAAATTAAAATCTTTATATACAAATGCCATTTCTATTATTGAAAATCTTAAAATACTTGTAATAAAATCTTCTACAACGAAAATCATTGGAATAAAATAATCAGTTTTCCCTATTTTCATAAGATGATATAATAATTTAAGTAGGTTTGATAATTTTTGACATGAATCAATAATCTGACACGAATCCGCACAATAATAATAAATATATAGATTGTGATTTATCCAATACGAATCCTTATCGAATCGATATGCTAAGCACGCGAAAATTTTGTGTCAGACTCAGATCAGATCAATAATCCACCAATCAGATCGGGCACGGATATTATATTAACAAATTAATAAAAATTATTTTATTTCATTTTTTAATTATGTATTAGTTAAAAATCTTATTTATTTATCTTTATTTCAAATTTTTATCAATTCTTGTTATATTTATCGGATTGGTTTTTTATTGTATTTGTGTCGTTATCACGTGTGTTTGTAAATTTAACGGATCAAATTTGGATATGAACTGAGTATTCTCATTACAAATCAAATATATATAAATTGAACCATAACCAACTAACAGATTAATACGATAAAAATCTGATCCACATAAAATATCACCTCAAAATTTGAGAGTAGTTGTATAGGATCGGGCCAGTTTTCCACTAGCATAATTGGGGATGGGATAATATATATAAATATTTATATATAAATATAGTCGAGCACGTTAATGGGTTCTAGGCTTTCCTCTTGTCGCTCATGGATGTTGAGCGATAATGGTGGGTACTACATACTAAAGCCATTCATTATCTAATACACTTTAGGTTCTGGTTTAATTGTTTTGATTTGACCGGACACAATGATAAAAAATTGTGAGAATAACATAAGTTGTGTAGAATTAATATTTTATTCTTGAGTGTGAAAAAGTTACAATTTTTAGAAATTGGACTAATGAAGTGGACAAACAAAAAAGGAAAGTAAATAATTAAACCGAAACCGAGGAAGTAACATTAATATTAGAATTTTAATTTATTTCTATTCATCATAAATTTTATTTTTAATAATAAACCACATTTCTAATATGCTAAATAAAAATGAAATAAAGTTTTAGATTGATTACATCTATATTAATAGAATCCTAAATATGAATATAGCTCTTTTTTTTTTTTGAGAAAAGAATATAGCTCTTTTAATTGAACTGAATCAAGTCAAATATAAGTAGACACTGAATGATCTTTCTAAATCTTAATTATATTTATATTCAAATATGATTTTTTATGACAAAGTTAATAAAAGATTTATCATTTTTATTATTCTTAAATCTCATATTTCATATTAGTTTTAACTAAGAAGTTTGCTCAGGATCATGAACCAAATACTATAAATCTCGAGTTTGATTAATTTAATGAACTTTATTCAGTCAACAAACAGAAATGAACTCTTATCAAATCAAAATTTATCTACTAGCATAATACTTAACAATACAATATAAATGATTGAGAATATGAAAGATTTATATAGCTTTCTTAGTTGTAATTAATTATTGATTGTGCAATGAAGATGAATCATGAGACAGAGTTTGAGTGAAGTATGACCAAGGCAAGATCTTTTTATTTAAATAAATAATAAATAGACTAGGCCATTGCAATTGGGAAGGCCATCCACTATGTAGAGATATTTTTAGATTTGATCAAAAGAAAGATTTATCCTATAATCCTACTTTTACTACAAAAGTGTTATTACTTTTGCCTTTTAAATGGAAATGATTCAAACATAATAAATTACTGTTTTATATAGGATTAAATCCTTTATTCTCCAATAGCATCATATAATATTTTGATTTATAAAATATTGGAAAACATGATTATGGATTTATCAATCTTAATAGTATAATATTAATTATCGAGTATATTACCATAATCCAGTATAGTGAATATTTATATAATCGAGTCACCATAATTTTTATGTATCTTATCATAGCCATTATATAAATTTGTATAACAATACTTAGATAATTATATATATAGAGAGAGAAAGAGTTATGATCAAGTGTTAAAATTAAAGTTTGTGCTAAATAGGAATGAATCTCATCCTTGGATTGATAGAATCAATAGTTAGATTAAAACATCAAAGATTAAAAAATTAAGCATAATTTTCATTATGTTTAATTGCTTTATAAATCATGTTTAATTCGATTAAGCATGATTTATAAAACAAAAAAGCATAAAATATGAAAAAAAAATGTTTTAATCTCAACCATTGATTTTTGATATGGATGGTGTAGATTCATTCATATTTAGTACAAAAAGAAATTTAGTATGAGATGCACTCCCTATATATAGTTGTATAATTATAACTAAATTATTTCAACATATTATGATCGATATACAAATTTTGGAGTTTTAATTATGATAACGTTTTATTATATATAAAAAACTGACAAACACAAGCGAAATGAAATATAAATATTACTGTATTAAAATAAAATTGAAACGATTCATACAAAGACGAGCGAGGAGGAATAGTTGAATTGAAATTAATAGATAATTAAAGAAATTAATCAGCAGTATACTAATTGAATTGAAAATTGAAAATGAAAATGAAAATGAATAGTAGGTAGGTAGGTAGTCCATATTAATTACTCTTTGTTCCGGTGACTTTGGGCACAATAACCAATGAGTGTGAGCGTAAAGTAAGTTGAGTGGAATTAATATTTTATTGTTGAGTGTGAAAAAGTTGCATTTTTAAGTAATGTGACAATTGAGGTGGGACGGAGGTAGTTAGTATTAAAGCTTCTTGAAAGAGATGAACAAATCATCGGCCGCTCAGTCATCTCCCTGACATTCAACTTGGAAATCCCTCCTGTTTGTATACTTTGACATTCACAATATGTATTTCTCTTGAAGTCACCCGATGGTATGGGTACTCTTTTGACATCACGTTCTCGAACTTGAACTGGTAGTTCTAGTAATCCCCCTCCTCCTTTGCATCGCTACTCTTAAGTCTCACCATTATTCTATAATTCTTTTTAATTCTTGTATTTTTTTACTTTTAACTTTTCCCTTGTTTATATAGACATGTTTCTTAAAATAATAATCATATTTTTGGTATTTTAATTCTCTAATCAAATATTTATGTTAAGAATATATCCAATGCTATATATATATGATTTGTTAATTCTTTCCCGTATTTAATTATGCTCTCTTTTGTACCTATATATAATTTGATGTTTCATAATAATATCACTAACAAGATTGCGTTGCCTATATTGATTACTGATTCAATACAGATTTTAATTACTTTCTGCAATATTATTTCCAAATCTCCCCATTATTTAATTTATTCCTTTCATAGTCTTTTCTAAATTTTTGTTTACCAAATATCCCCGAATTGACCCATTTACCAAATTCAGCATCCCAATTGAATTGACTCATTTTTAAAAATGCTAATTTTTTTACACTTAATAATAAAATATTAATTTCACTTACACTCACAGTCCTTAATTTAATTTTATGTACTGAAAGAAAAGGGTCATTTTAGCTGGGACTGAGGGAATATATCATTTAACCTTTAAATATATCTATTTAATCATAAATATTGAAGATGGACGAGAGAAGCTATAATGTGAGACGTTGAAATGATGAATGAATAACTCGATGAATTCTAAATATTTATTGACATTTCGTGATGTTTTCATTGAGCATTTGTGGGAATAATTTTCAAAATCCGTAAACTTTGAATTTAAAATTTGTTTTATATAAATTAATTATTGTATGAGAATTTATTCATGTTTGTTATAAAAATATTTATTTGATGTTAATTTAAGTTATTTTAAATTTTAGCTAAAATTAAAATTTAAAAATGTTAATATATATATATATATATATATATCAAAATATGCAATATAAAAAATTAAATGAATAGTAAAGAAATCAAAATGAAATATTCTATTTTAAAAAGAAAAATAAAATTTTGAATTGGAGATGAATTAAAAAAAATAGAAAACGGAATTGAAAAATTATAAGGATGGGAGATGATCTTAAGAAAAGGCCATATAACCTCATGTGCATGTGATCATGCAATTTCTTTCAAATTTCAAGTTTTTTTTTTCGATTCTTCCAAATTGCAAGTTGAGACTCTGTTTGCTTTTTCTTTTTCTACATTCAAATTTGAAATTCGATTTGTTAGTTTCAGTCAGTTTATCAAAGTAAATAGTATATGCACAGTAGAAATTAAGTTTATTTGTTTGGTACGTAAGCTTGCACTTATCAAAGTTGACTGTGACTTGTCAGCTTGATTTATCAAATCTCATTCAGGTACTTAATATCAGTATTCAATATATAATTCAACACTTAAGTGTTGAATTTTAAAAGTACGACAAAGCTGACAAAAAGAAACCACAAACACATTTATAGTGGCCAGGGAAGTATTCCATGATATATTCCATGATAGCAGCATTATTTCTCATTTTGAGAATTGTTAGAATTTGTTGGCCCATTAACTTGGCCCAAATATTTATTTTCCCACCCATTACCCTTCCTTTGTGCCCTATTCTCCTATTTAATGGTATAATGACTTTAGCATTTGGAAGTGAAAATGAAATGCATATTAATCCAACAAAATGTGTTTGATGTAAGATTCAAACAAATGCATATTATATAAATAGCATTTATATACTTATACCTAAAATATTTCTTCTATGGAAGTTTTTAAGATTCAAACGTGACATGATGAGAATCTCGGTAAGTTCACTAAACTAGTGCAGGTCACAAAATTAGTTGGCGATAAGCATATTGATGATTACAATGTTTGTGTTTTGCTAAATATTATTCCTAATTCTTACTCTAATGTTTCATTATGCTAGAGATAATGTTACTTTTATTGTTGTTAATGGCTTAAAGAATAAAGAAATGAATCTAAAACATGATAGAGGGAACAAGTCTTATATTGAGAATGTGATCAATGTTCATATAAAAAGAATTATAATCACAAACACAAACATGATAGTCTTGAATTGAGTCAAGAAGCAAGTATAGGCCTAAGAGTAAGAGTATGTCCAAAGTCTAGGTCAAAGACTTGTAGATCAACTATGGTGAATGTGGAAAAAGTAAAGGTTGAAATCCAATTAGACTTATATTTTAAAAAAATTACAATAACATTTGTAATTCTAATGTTTATGAATTATTAATTTAGAGTTTTAATAGTATGTAATATTTATAATGAATTTTCCAAAACTTTATTAATTTTATTACATTACCGAATTTGATGGTTTTTAACAAGGCCAGAATTGTGACTGAAAAACTTTATTAATTTTATTACATTACCGAATTTGATGGTTTTTAACAAGGCCAGAATTGTGACTGAAAAACTTTATTAATTTTATTATAGACAGTTTGTTTCTTATTTTATAATTGCAAGATTTCCGAAAATGGCATTGCGAATGCCCTCTAAGTTGGAAAAGGTGAAGTTAGAAATATATGATGTAGTATTTGAAAAGATTGAAATTTATTAGGAAAAAAGAAATTAGGAGTGAATGCAGACAACATGGCATGGAGAAGACAAGCCATATATATAGGAGTAGTTATTATTGCAAAATGAAAATGGAGTAGTGTAGTGTAGTGTATTGTATTAAATTAAAGGCGCCTGTGAAAACTGATGAACAAATCCTTGCCGAGAACGATGGGCTCATCCATCATTCATCGTGTTGGGCTACATGATTGACAATCCACCAATTGGAAATCCTTGGTCATTACTTTGACTTTAAGAGTGTTAGTTTTGAAGTTGAAGTCAACCTCGTAGTGTCACTCACCACCTCCCTGAATCTTAACCAGCAGTAATTCTCTACCACATTTGATAGACCAATAATATTTGCCTCAATAAATTCTATGTATTATTGATCACATATATATAGAGAGATACAAGATATGTGTAAGATATGAATAAATCTATATAAATACATAGAAGATATGAATGAATCTATTAAACCCTAATCATGCATGCGTAAACCCTAATCATGCGTGTGTATCTATCTTAATATCCCCCTCAAGCGAGATTGTGGGAAACTGACAACTCGAAGCTTGCTCCGAAAGAACTCGAATAGAGGCCGCGGCAATCCCTTGGTGAAGATGTCTGCAACTTGCTGTGTAGTTGGAACGAACTCAGTTCGAATCCGATTAGCAAGTACGAGCTCCCGAACAAAATGATAATCCAGATCAATGTGCTTGGCTCGTTTGTGTGCGACAGGGTTTTGAGTGAGGAAAATTGCGCTATTGTTGTCGCAAAAGATGGAGGGCGCGCGCGCGAGCTGAACTCGAAGCTCCGAAAGTAAGTTAGATAACCACATGACTTCAGCAGCAGTGTTGGCAAGGGCTCGGTATTCAGATTCACAACTTGAACGCGAGACAGTTGGTTGTTTCTTTGCACTCCAGGAAACAAGATTACCTGCAAGAAATAGAGCATAGCCATATGTTGAACGGCGGGTGTCCGGACAGCTGCCCAATCATCGTCGGAATAAGCGACGAGGCTGCAATCCTTGGTGCGAGAAAAGATTAACCCAAGATTGAGAGTTCCCTTAACGTAGCGTAGAATACGCTTAACAGTCTGAAAATGCTCATCGGTTGGAGAATGCAAATATTGGCTGGCTAAGTTTACAGCAAAGGAGAGATCTGGGCGAGTAATTGTCAAGTATTGCAAGGCACCGACCAGAGAACAGTATTTGGTTACATCTGCAAAAGCTTGTCCATCAGATTGGAGAGTTGTTCCGGCGGCGAGAGGTGTGGCGACCGGTTTTGAGTCCAGCAAATCCGACCGAGTGAGTATATCTCTTGCATACTTCGCCTGCGAGAGGAATAGACCATCAGTAGTATAAGTTATCTCTAAACCAAGGAAATAATTGAGACGGCCCAGATCTTTGATGGAGAATTCCTGGTTCATATTGGAGATGAGGCGCGAGATATAGGGCTGATTGTTGCCCGTCAGAATAATGTCATCGACATACACCAGGAGGTATAAGACGATGTCGGGTTTGAGAAGAATGAAAAGGGACGCATCTGACTTGCTGCAAGAGAAACCAATACGTATTAGATAGTCACTTAACCGTTGGAACCAGGCGCGTGGAGCTTGCTTTAGACCATAAAGTGCCTTTGACAACTTGCAAACATAGTTCGGAAACTGAGGATCACTGAATCCGGACGGCTGCTCCATATAGACGGGAGATGACAAATGGCCATTGAGGAAGGCATTTTTGACATCCAGTTGATGGAGTGGCCAATTGTGATGCACGACAAGTGTGAGAATCACGCGCACCGTTGTCGCCTTGATGACGGGACTGAAAGTGTGAGAGAAGTCCAAACCGGGAAGTTGAGTGAATCCTTGCGCCACAAGTCTCGCTTTGTGACGATCGATGGAACCGTCAGGAAGATACTTGGTGCGGAAAACCCATTTAGAGCCAATGATGTTTGCATTCGGCGGGCGAGGCTCAAGTGTCCAAGTGTTGTTGCTGCGAAGAGCTCTCATTTCGTCTTCCATCGCCGCCATCCAGTGGGGGTGCTTAGCTGCAGATTTGAAACCACGTGGTTCGGAGCTGGACAATAAAGCAACATGAAGAGCAGTGTTAGCAAAGTTAGCAACATATCTTGGTCTAAAAATACCAGCCTTGGCCCGAGTGATCATGGGGTGAGTCGGGTGAGTTTGTGCGGCTGGAGGAGAGGTAGGAGGTTGTTCGACTGGAGCTGGCGGTTCAGGATCCAAGCACAAGATGCAAGGCGAGAGAGAGGATGTGGACGTAGATGTAGGGAGCTCGGGCTGAGATTTATGCGGAGGGCCGGCGGTTGGGAGAGGACATGGGTCGACGAAGGAGGAGATAGGGAGATTTTCCGAGTGAGTGGCGGATGATGAAGATGATTTGAAAGGGAAAAATGCCTCATCAAATCGTGCATGGCGAGTTATGTACATGCGCGAAGAGATAGGATCTAGGCACTTGAAACCCTTGTGAGCGGAAGAATAACCTACAAAGACACAGGGTAGACTACGAACAGAGAATTTGTTTGAAGCGTAATCACGAAGACAGGGATATACGCGACGACCAAATGGACGGAATGGAGTGTATGAAGGAGAAAGACCGTAGAGAACCTGATATGGGGACGCGTCATTTAGAATGGAAGATGGGAGCCGATTTATTGTGTAGACGACTGAGCTGAATGCGTCGACCCAAAGTGATAGAGGCAGACTGGCGTGAAAGAGGTTTGTCAGGCCCATCTCGGTAATGTGCCGATGCTTTCTTTCAGCCCTGCCATTTTGAGCAGGAGTGTATGGACAGGAAAACCGATGGTGAATACCTTTTTCTTGAAAGAAGTTACGTACTGCATGATTAGTAAATTCAGTACCACCATCAGATTGGAAAGATTTAATAGAACAGGATAGCTGATTTTCAACAAAGGCAGTAAATAATTTCAGAGTTTTGTAGAAGTCTGATTTATGATGCAGGGGATAGAACCAAGTAAAGCGAGAAAAGTCATCAATGAAAATCACATAATATCGAAAATTTTCATTTGATATAACGAGCGCAGGACCCCAGAGATCACAGTGCACTAAATCAAGAGGTCGTGAAGACCATTTTTTATTTAACTGAAAAGGAAGACGAGAGCTCTTTGCGGCTTGACATGAGTGACAAAGAGCCAAAGAGAAAGACTTATTGGAAAGAAAAATATGACCGGACTTGGAAAGAGATAACAAAGACTCGAACGAAATATGACCCAATCGAGCATGCCACAGATCCATGGAAGCCGTCAAGGGTGCATTGGACGAAGAAGCGAGAAGAGCGTGAGATATGCTGTCCAAAACATAAAGACCGGCTCTACGATGACCCCTGACTAGGATGTCGTGTGTTTGGCGGTTCTGAACAAGGAAAAAATTATCGAAAAAGAGAACATTAACAGGTAAGTCAGCGGTGAGTTTGCTAACAGATAACAGATTCTTAGTAATAGTAGGGACAACAAGAACATCGGAAAGGTAGAGAGATGAGGAGAGATTAATGTTACCGGTATGGGAAATAGATAGTTTCTGCCCATTACCTACAACCACCTGATTTAAACCGGAGTAGGGATACACGGTATCGAGAGTGGAGGGAGAAGCTGTCATATGAGCCGACGCACCAGTATCTAGGTACCAGTCCGAGTGGTCTGGAGCCGAGATAGAGCAACTGGTGGAGAGAGCTTCGGCGAGATGAGAGACTGGCTTCGGAGTGTAGCGCTGTGGACAGTCCGAAGCGTAATGGCCATCAGTTCGGCAGATTTGGCAACGCGGAGGGCGATATTGTTTCTTTTTGTTCTTACCACCACGTTGCTGATTCTGAGAAGGCTGTGGTGGAGGATTAGAGGGTGTCGGCCCAAGAATACCGCGAGTAGGAGAGGAATAGGATTGCTGACTGTAGAAGGCAACAGAAGACGGAGAGGATGTGTCGAGTGAGTCTTGAAATAGGGAGAAGCTTTCGGCTTTAGCAAGCAGATCGCTGAAGGAAGAGACGGCAGGAAGGGCCATTTGTGCGGCAGAAAAATTGACGAAGGAGGACCCCAGACCGCGAAAAAACCAGTGCGCCTTGTCCGTATCATCAACCGGATGACCGATCGCCGCAAGCTGATCATAGATCAACTTGAAGTGACGACCGTACTCTTTGACAGACCGAGAACCCTTTTTCATAAGTTGTAGGTCGTCCTTGAGTTGTATCTCGCGAGTCTTGGACTTGTGACTGAATGCCGACTCAAGGGCGAGCCAGACGGAGCGAGAGGAAGGGCAGCCAAGAGTTTCAGTCATAGCTTCTTCGGTGAGGGTGGATATGAGAAGACTGAGAAGGCGTTGGTCCTGTTGACGCCAAGATAGATAGGCGGGATTTGGGGAGGACACGCCGGCAGCGGAGATGAGAGTTGTTGGAGGCGAGGGCGTGGAGCCATCAACATAGCCGATTAGATTCTGGCGAGATAGAAGCGGAACGAGTTGACCACGCCATAGAAGATAGTTGGTGGAGGATAATTTAATTGTGATCATATGAACTAGGGTCGAGAGAGGGAGAGAATCGGAAGCCGTTGCGGTGTCAGACATGATTGGCGAGGGAGAGAGAGACGCGAGGGCGCGGGGGTGAGGTTTAACCGCGCGAGCGTGAGGCTCGCGAGGGAGAGGGAGCGCGCGAGAGGGAAGAGCGCGTGGACGAGACGATCGGCAGGCGTGAGGCCTGCACGACGGTGGGCGAGTGAGAGAGAGGCGCGGCGCGGCGGGAGAGAGGCGGGGGAGAGAAGATTAGGTCAGGATCTAGGGTTAGGCTGATACCATGATAGACCAATAATATTTGCCTCAATAAATTCTATGTATTATTGATCACATATATATAGAGAGATACAAGATATGTGCAAGATATGAATAAATCTATATAAATACATAGAAGATATGAATGAATCTATTAAACCCTAATCATGCATGCGTAAACCCTAATCATGCGTGTGTATCTATCTTAATAACATTTGCATCCTCGCTTTCTATTCTCACCATTCTATTCTACTATAATCACAATCACAATCACCTCTCTGCCTTTTCTTCTATATATTTTCTTTTTTACTTGGATTTATATTTATGTTTATGTTTATTATATATAGAGTTGTAATCATATGTGAACCACCACCCAGATGAGAGATAAGAACTAAATCTGAGTCATTAATTTTTAAAATATAATGGATCAGATTTTATCTTTATTTTGAATTATTATTTTCTTTTTTTATTTTAAATCTTGATAAAGGACATTATAGTAAATTAAAATTGTCAATATTTATATTTCCTTAATTGATTCCTTAATTATAGATCATGATATATTTACCAAATCAATTTTCTTGCCCTACGCAATTTTTTCTCTTTCTCTACGACTTCTTTATCTCTTTTTTTCTCAATCGCTGCCTGGTCCATGTTCATCCCCTTCTTCACGTGCATCGCCGATGACCACCGCATCCGCAATTACTACATCATATGTTGGGCGCAGACTTCCATTCTAGCAATCCATTTCTAAAATTGGTGGGTTGTCGAAGGTGGAAATTGATAGATTTTTGGAGAAGGATGAGTTGTGAAGAAGCGGTGGTGTACTGCGGCGACGGAGAGGTGTGCGTTGTTTGTCAAGGTGATTTATGTCAAGATCGATTGGTGGGGATTCTTAATTGTGCACAACGTTTTCATGTCGACTGCGTTGCAGATTGGCTACTGGCGAGGAACGTCTGCCCCCTTAATCCCTACGCTTTCATTCTTTCTTATTATCTATGAAATTATAGTTGATTTTACTACGGATTCCTTATTGTTTTGTAAGTTTTTTTTGCTGATACGAATTGATAGAATGTATTTTAAGTTGCATATATCAAGCCTGTAAATTTGCATATATTGAGCCTGTAAATTTGCATATATCAAGCCTGTAAATTTGCAGTATTGGTACATCGAGTGTATAATTTCATTAAAAAATATGCTATTATTCCGCCTGTAAACATGCATAAATAGAGAATATTTATTGCAATATTTTATGAGTACTGCTTGTATTTGTTGCATGATATTTCTATTTTTTCCTTGTCTTCAGTAAAGTTGCTACTGTCACGAAATATGCAATAATTACGTCTGTAATACTGCACATGATTTTCATAATAATAGCAATGATAGTAATTTGCTTTTAAAAAATTTAAATTTGCTTTTTTTGTGTAGTTGTATGGATCCGTGCATTAGACATTTAATTACTGCAAATGATTATATCATTTATTGCAACTAAATTGTATAAAAAATGCAATTTTTTATTGATAATCAAGTTGAATTTTATTTATGATCTTCTAAAATTGCTTAATGTTTGAAATCCCAAAGAACATAAAAATTAATTTGAAATACTATAATTCAGAGAACCAATCCCATTAAATTAGGAAACAAATATAATTTAATTTTGAAATGTAGTATTTTAGAATTCAAATTCCACAAAATTAGGGGCTGAAAATCGTGCATATATAATTTTGATTTTTAAAAAATTACGTGATGCAACTTCTTCCTCTTAATATTGCAACTTTTATCTCTTAATACTGCAGCGAATTCGATAAAATTATGCAGTAAAACTGTTCCGAAATTTTAGCAAATAAAATCATGGGTAAGATATGAGGAAGTTAAAAGGTGCATCACATTTACTAAAAAATCCTTTTCTGCGACTTTTTTCTTCTATTATTGCAGCGAACTTTTGCAGCTCAAAAATGCATCTGGAGCGTCAATCTTTTTAATCAATGGACAAGATCAAGTCTTATTTCACATCTAAGAAGTAGTTTCCACCATAGTGCACCCCTATTATATATATGAGGAGTTGATGTTGCTGTGTTACATGATTCTTTCAATAATAATCATATTTGTATTTATTGCTCAAATCTATTTTAGATTTCCCCTATATTAATTAGGGATTTTAATTAGTTTCTGTTTTCTGCAATATTATTTCTAAATTTTCCCAATTTATTTTCTTTAATTTCTAGCTTTATAATCTATTCTGAAATTTTATTTCATATTTTACCAATATTTCAATAATTTATACAACAACATGCAAACCTAAATGATGATTACAAATAAAATTATTTTAAATTCATATGTTTCAAAAATCGTAAGATATTAATAATAATTTTGATAAATTAATAAGATAGATTAATGTAACATTAATAAATTTGTTATTTATATTATAATTTATAAAATCTTTTATAACTTTAATATTATTTTTTGTAAATCCGGTACAAATTAATTATTTTTTATATGTATAATATGTACTATAACGAACAATAAGCAACTCATTAATGTAATTATATATATAATTATAGAGATTTATATATAAAATTATAGCTAAATATCACATGTTATTTTATAATTTAATTTAAATTAGTAAAAAAATAGACATCAGTAAACTTTTAAAATGTGGGTACATCAGTTCGATTTTTTCAGTTTTATTTTATTTAGTATTTTTACTTTATACTAAAATTTATAAAATATGAGTATATCAATTTGACTTTTTATGTTACTTAAAATTAGTATTATCTATATATTAAAAATATAAACCATGGGTACACCAGAATGTGACATATATTGGTTTATTAAAATCAAACGCTTGATATGCAAGTCAACACAAACATAGGTAAATCGTACAAACTTAATTTATATACAAAAAACAACAAAAGTTTGACAAACACATCCCATTTTATTCTACAATGTTTATGTTTTATGTATTTTCTTTTATTTTAATATTTTTCTTCAAATCTACATAAATGCATGATGATAAATTATTTGTGTATCTAATTCATCTAATTTTCAAGTCCCACATGAAATGAAATCATCATGGAAGCATTATTACGTTTAAGCAAAAAAATAAGTAATTTCTATATTTTTTTCTGCGAGTCTCTCTCTAAGATTGTATTAATTTATGTAACTAATTGTTCAAAAATATTTATATTCTTTGTATTTCTTTTATTTCACAATTTTTCTTTGTATCTACACAAAATCATGATTATTTCTTCCATGGTTGAAATTCATCCAAATTTCAAGGTCCACTTTAAATGAAATCATTGTGTAAACATACTTACATTTCAGAAAAAAGATTTCACAAACTTGAAATAAAATTAAATGGATTGAACTGCAATAAATTTCGATATTTTTTCACTAAACTGCAAGTCTTTCTATTTAAGATTATTTAAATTCATGTAACTAAATTGTTCAAAGAAATATTCTTTGAAAAAAAATAGATTTCTAATCTAAAATAAAAAATTGTTCATTCACACTTTCAAGAAAGTATTGTGAAAACTAATTTATAGAGCACATTGAGAGGAGAAAATTAAAAAAAAAATTAAAGTTAATTTATAAAAATGATTCGAAAAAAGTATAAATTAGAATAGGTTTATCGTAGAATCCAAGTACTTTTCAAATACGTTTCGAAATCAAGACAAATAAACTGGAAGAATAAGAAAAAAAATTCTTAATTAATTTACGATATGTACTCTTTGTATTACAATACCACGATATATTAGAATAATTTAGTATTTCAATAGACTTAGTGGTCTCTTAAATCTTTTTTAAAAATATAATATTTTTAATAATATTTAATATAATAAATGCTAGTATTGTATTAAATTAAAGGCGCCTGTGAAAACTGATGAACAAATCCTTGCCGAGAAAGATGGGCTCATCCATCATTCATCGTGTTGGGCTACATGATTGACAATCCACCAATTGGAAATCCTTGGTCATTACTTTGACTTTAAGAGTGTTAGTTTTGAAGTTGAAGTCAACCTCGTAGTGTCACTCACCACCTCCCTGAATCTGAACCAGCAGTAATTCTCTACCACCTTTGCATCCTCGCTTTCTAGTCTCACCATTCTATTCTACTATAATCAATAATCACAATCACAATCACCTCTCTGCTTTTTCTTCTATATATTTTCTTTTTTACTTGGATTTATATTTATGTTTATGTTTATTATATATATATATATATAAGGAGTTGATGTTGCTGTGTTACATGATTCTTTCAATAATAATCATATTTGTATTTATTGCTCAAATCTATTTTAGATTTACCCTAATTAATTAGGGATTTTTAATTAGTTTCTGTTTTTGCAATACCATTTCTAAATTTTCCCAATTTATTTTCTTTAATTTCTAGCTTTATAATCTATTCTGAATTTTTATTATTGAGTTACCAAATATATCATTTAGGGGGCGTTTGATTAGTGGGTTTCAGAATGAGAGAATGGAATGATTTCGAAACCCACTTATTGGTTGAAGGGTATGAGAATGAAAAAATTGATATCATAATCAAATATTTGGGAATCATCAAAACCCTTGAAATTGGTGGTTATTTCACGTTATTTTATAATTATTTTCTTATTTATTTTTTATAAGAAATTTTATAATAATTATATTAATATTTAATTTTTAATTATATATTATTCTTTTTAATATATTAGAATAATATTATTATTAGATTTATCTTTTATTTTATATTTTATAAAATAAATAGATTATTTTTTAATATGATTTTATTTTCTTATTTTTACTATCTTAGTTTATTTTTAAACTTATAAACTTAAAGAATTAATTATCAGAGTCGAAAATAATTTTCAAGGTATCTCATATACCAAAAATAAGAATAGCAAATGATAAAAATGAAAATGAAATCAAATATATACAAATACAAGTGTCTCATATCAAGATGCAGAGACTTGCTACAACACTACAAACACAAATCAAGCCTTTCCCCACTGCATCTATTCCAAACAAACAATTCACCAAAAAAAAAAAAAAACAAGAAAAGAGGAGAGAAAAAAAAAATGTGATCATCGTCCTTCATGAAGATCTTCAGAAGCTACAGCTGTCCTAGCAATGTTATCGGTGTCGAAGGCGGAGTAAGGACCGGAAGAGAACATCGACGACGTTCCATCGGATTCGAAGGTTGTCGACGACTGCCTGAGATTGGTCGCAGCGTTGGACGCCGCTGCAGCAGAGTCTTGATACTCTGTAACTCGTTGCACCATTTTGAGAGACTGGACCACCTCTCCCATAGTAGGTCGTTGGCTAGCATCCGGGGCCACACAAGCTGCAGCTACGGTGCAGACGCGGTAAAAGTCTTCCTTCGGATACTTGCCCTCAAGTCTGGGATCACCAAGCTCCTCCAATCGATCCTTCTCTCTCAGTATCGGCCTAGCCTGCAAAACAGCAACAACGAAACAATGGCATCCATCTCTCTCGAGCAAAGTAACAGCAACGGAAGATAATGTAGAGTCGGAGATTGACCCAAGTGACGAGGTTCTCCTGCCCTGAAGGCTGCGACATATCTACGGGCCTTCTTCCAGTCAACAGCTCGAGAAGCACCACTCCGTAGCTGTAAACATCACTCTTCACCAGAAGGTGCCCGGTCATAGCATACTCGGGGGCGACATACCTGAAAGAGTAAGAATTAAAACACTTGTATCAAAAAATGGATAAAGTGAAGAAGGAACTACGGAACGAACCCAAAAGTTCCCATAACACGGGTGGAGAGATAGTTCGTCCTGCCTTCGGGGGCCTGCTTCGCGAGGCCAAAATCCGAAACTTTTGCATGGAAGTCGTTCTCGAGCAATATATTTGATGCCTTGAAATCTCTGTGAATCACACAAGGTTGAGAGTCTTCATGCAAGTAAGCAAGTCCTCGTGCAGCATCAAGCGCGATTTTCATTCGCGTGTCCCAATCAAGAGGGCAGTTTAGTCCCAGAGGCCCTGTACATAACACAACCAAAACATAGATTATCATTTCATTAAGTGTATTTATTTAAAAAACTTGCATACATACCATGCAGCCAAGCCTCCAAACTTCCATTTGGAACAAGCTCATAACAAAGTAGGTTCTGTGAGGAGTCACGATTGCTGTAATATCCAACAAGTTTCACCAAGTTACGATGATGCAGCCTGCTGAGCATCTCAACCTCGACTAAGAACTCTTTATCCCCTTGTTGTCCGCCACTGCTAAGTCTTTTAATGGCAACCGCACTTCCATCACTTAACACACCCTTGAATACTCTCCCAAAGCCACCCTCACCAAGAATACTGGTTGCTTCAAAGTTATTTGTAGCCTCTTTCAGTTCTTCATAGGTGAGAAATCGTGTACTTGTTGGATGCCGAAGTGATCCCGCAACTGGAATTGCTTCCCCACTCCTTTGTTTTTCTATGAACAAGCACATAAAACCCAAATCAAGAAGTGAAACAAAGAATAAATAATAGTAAAGTACCAAAAGATCAAAGCCAAATTGAGTAACAACTAGAGACAAAACAAAGGGGGACGATGGGGGTTTTGCTTAAGAAGTGCTAGAGTTTTAAAAAAAGGAGAAAGAGACCAATAAAGAAGGAAAAGGAATAGGACATAAGAAGAGAGTGATTTTCCTTCGGGCCAGCCAAGCAAGCATACAAGTCTACACAGTTTGGTCCAAACCGACCTAACCAAAGTGATACGGCCCTTTTGGCTGATTTTATGGATGAGAAATTCGGACGGCCGATTTGAAAATTACAACATGTATAATTTCATTCAACCGATGGTTTATACTAGAAAGTCAACCATTTTGGCCGAATCGGACCGTTAATAATATATAAATTATATATTATACAAAAATATAATGCACAAAAATGGTTGAGGCTTAGAACAAAACTTCAAGAGGTACCAAGTTCCAATCCTAATGCCTATAATTTTTAAAATTTTCCCTAGATTTTCTTTTATTACTTAAAAGTGCAACCACCTTATGAATGATAGCATGTATGCTTAGAGTGTTTGTATTTCTTCATTAAATATTTAGCAAAAACTTTTGTAAGATGGTTTCACAATTATGTTTTTATATGACATTCTGATCGGAATCAATTTTTCACTAAGCATATTCCGATCGGGATACATATACTAGACTTAAATACATCCTTACAATGTATAAAATACATCATTTAGTAAAACTCAATGTAAAACTTATTCCGAAAGGAATGCGCTCAATGTAAAATTGATTCGATCGGAATCAATCTTATGTACTCTTTTTGACAAAAATTATGAAAGAATAGGGAAATCGTACAGATTGTCAAATGTTCATGTTTTGCCGATATCATGAGTAATTATAGCATGTAATGACTGAACTTCAATTTACAGTTGAACCCAAAAAGATCAAATAGACATGCGTAGTTTGGATAAATATTGATGTAACATGCAACTCTATTCAAGTTGGATAATCAATGTATGAACAACATTTTAGAATGGTTGACTGAGAATGGTGATAAGTAATGTATTTTGCATTCTGCATGTTGCATAGTTGCATAAATTTCAGTTTTCACAAAATAAATTCTTGTAAAAATCAGGAAATGATCGATATTTTGCAGTTTGCCTTGATTGGTTTGGAAGATTAATTTGGCAGGTTTAGTTTGTAAAATTTTCAAACTGCATATACTAGTCATCTCTCAAACTGACCAAACTGGAATTGGTAAATTGTGGCTCGTGTTAGAGGGCAGGCTAGTTGTGTCATTGTAAAGACAATATTATTATACACACCAAGCAATCTATCAATAACATCAAAAGAAGAACTGCAGATAAAAAGAAGTTTGATGGAGTTACCAGTTTCTTTGGAAAGTTCAATATGCTTCCCTCGGTGAGATACACAGAAACAAAGCATAACCACAGAGATGACTGCAATAATCAGGATCACAGCTCCAAGTCCAACGAGAAGAATCAAACTTGGGTGTTTAACTTTCTTTGAAGTGACAAGTGTAGAGGGACTAGATGCAAGGTTTGGTGGTGCTTCTGATGGAGCTGTATCAGTAACTGGAGCTGCATAAAAGACAAAAATGGTTACTTCAGTTTCATTACAGGCATATACAGGAAACTTATGCCAGTGTGCAGAAACATGTTTACAGTCATAACTGTGATCAGCAACTCTTAAAGCAAATATATTGAATTACTTAACCGAACAAACTAGACAAGGGTAAAAAATAGTCAAGCTCAATGCTCATGTTAGTTAAGCTATCATCTATTGTACATCCTGTTGATAAAGCATACCCACGGTTTGCTGTATTGGATCGGTTGCAAATAAAGAGAAAGAAATAACTACAAGCTATCTCTTATTTTCTTCTTCCTTTTTTGTCTATTTAAATCTTTTTCTAGCTAATTGCTTTGGCGCCTTTCACTCTAACAATTTCTCAACTACAGTTTTGAATGTAAAGGCATCCTTTTCTGGTGAAATGCATATGGCTAACTGCTTCCTAAAAGAATTTCAACTAATGAGTGGAAAGCACAACATAGATAGTCTTGCTACTCACCATTTAAGAGTCAGTTTTATAATCAAAATGAAAATTTTGAAATAGATATTTAACATGTACCTAGATCAGCGAAGATTACCTTGAGGCAGTAATGGTGGTTTGAACCAGGTTATGTTCAGAAGCTTGTAGTCACTCACCAATGCAGGATCCAGACGGACCCTGTGCGTTGACAGTGAAGAGTTTATTTTAGCAGCTTCACGGGAAGAAAAAGTTATACCCGTATGAGGGGTAATGTCCATGGATATATTAAGACCAGATATTCCAACAATATAAAAGTTATTGAGCCCAATCTGTGAAGCTCTTAGACCAAGCTGCATAGCAAACTGCTCCAGGAAGAATTTCCAGTTAGGATTAGATGAAACATTCAAAAGGAGAATTTCAAGCCTTATTGGGTACACACAATGGCAACCCTGGCTCTCACGTTTGAGTACCATGTCCGGTCCACAACAACCTTCAAAAACAAAACAACAACCCATAAGAAATGATGAAACAAGCAATGTAACAATAGACTTATTCAATCTTACTAGAAAAGCTTGGGGATAATGGTGGCTGAGCTAAACCAGCAGGTAGAGTACTATGTTCAGGTTGAGCTGGTGGGAGGCTGGGAGGCACTGATCCACTCTTTTCCATTGAAGGAGTGGACAAACGAGAGCTAGAAGGAGGGGTATAAATCACAAAATGGCCGTAGTTAGGAGGTTCAGCAGGTACACCATGAGGGCTTAGATGATTATGATGATTTTTATGATACAAAGGCGGATTCTCATGTAGAGGCAGGCCTGTCATGGCAGAGGCATCAAAAAGTGCAGTAGTTGGAGATGGAGCTTCTCTTTTCAACATTTTGTTGCGTAGATTTGCATCAGTGAAGGATAATAAAGAACACAGAAGAAGCAACTGTTTCAGAACATGCCAATGGACCTCTTGTAGCAGCCCTGCAATAAGCACAAACAATAAGATTTTTCTGCAACACCTCGATTGCATAGACTTGGAGTCAAAATCATCTTTCCATTTTTAACAATTCAGCAGAAATATCGCAGTCTCTTGTAACATGACAATTGAATATCAAAGCTTAAAGCCCACATCCATCTTTCGCTGACAACAACAAATCATACATTCTTTTTTAAAATATATTAAACCAATCCCTCCACAAACGCTGGAGGATCAACCCACATATCTAGAAGCCCTAAAATGTAGTAGTTCCCATAAAAGATTTACTTTTACCAAACAAGCAACGACAATCACACATGATCCCACCTAACTCCAATAGAATCTGAGAATCCAGCATTTAAAAAAAAAATCAGCCCAGAATTACTCTTCCCCCTAAAACGAAAACAATCACTACTACACATATTATGCCTACTATACACATTAAATCAAGTGAAATAGTGAAGACTATACAATATGTCATGAAAATCTAACATAAACCTCGGAATAAATCCCAAAATTATTGCATCTTCTCGCGCCCCCTTTCTAATTAGATTACTTAAAAGAACAAAGAAAAGAAGTAGCATGCCGACAACCAAAAAAAAAAACAACAACAACAACAAGTATCGGATTTCTTAAAGCTTCACACTACAAACTCACCGCTGCCACGGATGAAAAGCCGCAACTTGCCGAGCTGCAACATTGCCGACAATATCCAAACCGCTGAGATCTACAAATATCGCCACAAAACCAATCCACAGTCACGCTTCTCCCGGAGTCAAATCTTAAAACTAGGAGCAAAACCCGCATCCGCCGCCGCCACCGACTGAAAAAGGAACAACAGCGCAAGTTGCCGTACACACAATCTGAACTGAAGGCTCAGTGAGCTTCCCATCTCTGGCCGATGAACAAAAAGAAAAAGGCGGAGAGAGAGGAATTGAAGAGGGAGGGAGGGAGGGAGAGAAAGGAGGGAAGGGGATTTGTGTGTGCAATGATAGTGCGTG
The DNA here is from genome assembly GCA_026898455.1 of Plectranthus barbatus. NCBI lineage: Eukaryota > Viridiplantae > Streptophyta > Magnoliopsida > Lamiales > Lamiaceae > Plectranthus > Plectranthus barbatus. The sequence continues at coordinate 48,277 of JAPKLW010000046.1, forward strand.
CGTGTAGCTATGCTATGGGGTCCGCTCTGCTTCACTCAGATTAATCTTCTCACTACTACTACTAGCACTATATTTTTCTTCGCTGTTAAAATTTAATGAATGAAGGGAGGCCGGGGGTGCACGATAAGAGGACATCAACGTGGAGTTCGACTAACGTGCGCCATTGACGTCAGTCACGTCAATCAGATTACGGACCATTGTGGTCCCCTGTTTCCGACAGAGCCGTTAGATGGGCAGTTAAAAAGATAATTTCTTTTTTAATTGTTTTAACTTACTTATAATTTTAAATTAATGTAATTAAAATTGAGAGAGTGGTTTATACATAAAATTAAATTGCAAAGAAAAAACAACTTAGCCAAGTATGTCAATGTAGTGCTCAAGTTTTGGTGTAGTGTCAGAAAAAATAAAATAGGATTGTGAAAGAAGTTGGAGATGATTACTTCCATGTGTGTTGACTCAGTCACATGGCAGGTGCGTGTAGATGAAGATCAATATTCAATTCAATGATCAAATCAAGCCCAAGTCTAGCTCATAAAATTAAAAGCATATAATGGGCCCAAGCCCAATATCTAAGGCCACGTATGCTCGGCCCAGGTAGGACACACTCATTATTACACCTACATCGTGTAAGAATTTATATACATTTCATAACATTGTACTTCCTCGGATCCAGTCAATTATCAATATTTGTAACTAGTATAATGAAAATAATACTTTATTTTTAATTATTTAAGAAAATTTTACTAATACATCAAAACATATCAAAAAGAAAAATGAGACTAATATAATAAGATTGAGTAAATAAATAAACTGAATTTAGTACTGGATGTATACGAAGACAATAACTATGCACATTAAGTTTTATTTATTCATTTTATTGAAACTGTTCCAACAGTAATGCAGGAGAAGCAAACACTATCACCACCTGCTCTGCATCAACACACTTAAACTTGCACTACATACATTGATCCACTTCCATGCAAGAATGTCGAGGACAAACTAATCGATCACGAAATGTTAGACACATAACTTAGGGAGTCCTAACTTCACCCAAAACCATGGTCAGAGGTGAAGAATTGACCCCCTACTAATATACTCATCCACGTTGGGGTGTGAATCCAATCTGAGACAAAATCTGACACCATAACAGATACAGAGTGCTACAACTTTACAGCAACATAACTAGATCAATCACCATTGCCACCACTCATAGATATTATCATGCTCTACCTACACTACATAAAGAAGCTTAACCGTATTGTTTCGTTTCACTTCAGCCAAGATCATGCTAACACTGACTGAACTAAAGATTCCGAAAAAGCAACATGTCGCGTATCAAAGTTCACATACATTCCATGTAGAAATCGTTCGAGAAAACAATAGTTCGCAATTACATGTAAAAAAAAAAAAAAGAAACATACAAGGGTTTACGAAACGATCACATGAACTAAAATCAAGAGACTCTCAAGCCAGAGGATCCCTTATTTCTTGTTGCTCTTACCTCCGGCATCACTACCCCCCGCTGCCTGAGCTGCTTTCTTTGCCGTCTTTTCCTGAAGAGCCTTCGCATCTCTGTGGCAGAAACAATGAAAATATCAAATATTTTGAATATGTGTCTCATAACAGCTCTTTGAATTCATATCGATAACAAATATGACAGCATGATTAGTTCTATACCTAAATTTATAGTAAAATAAAGTCGCGTAGTTTGAGAAAATTTGTATGCGTGGAAGAAAGAACACGAAATATATCCGTAGATCAATACATCAATCAAGGGACGAAGCTGATCAAGTCGAACAGGATGATGACGAATACTAATCTTTCTAATAACAAATAATCATTATCTTTGAGAAAACTTGTATGAGCAGCAAGAACTAGAAATATATCAATTTATCAATACATGAATCAAGGGGCAAATCTAGAAGCATAATTAATTCTATATCTCAGATAAAAACAAATAATAAGGGCAAGTAGACAAAATATATCCACATAACAATAGCTCAATCAAGGGTTGAAGCTGATAAAGTCGAACAGTACTAATCTTTCTATAAACATATAATAATCATACGCTTTGAGAATACTTGTATGAGCAGTAAGAACTACAAATATATCCACAAATCAATAGATCCATCAAGGGTTAAAGATGATCAAGTCTAACAGCATGATTATAAGCAAATAAAAAACACATCTTTAAGAAAAAGTTTGTAAGGGCAACAATACAATACATATCTACATATGAATACATCAATCAAGGGGTAAGGCTGATCAAATCTAACAGAATGCAATATGCTACATCTCAATTATAAACAAATAACAAACACATCTTTGAGAAAATTTGTATTAGTTGCAAGAATTCGAAATATATCTGCAGATCAATGCATCAATTAAGGGGTAAATCTGGCCTTAAATCAAAGAGAATAAGGGGCATCATAACCTCACCCTCCCGCTTATCTATCACACATTACAACTTTTTTCTTTACTTTAGTTGAATTTACGAGGTATCCCACAATTCCACACATCAAGAACACATTGGATCTTAAAGCAAACACCACAAAAAATAAATAAAAAATGTGAAACATCAAGAATTCAGCAACACGTTCAAGAAAATCAAGACCAGATTCAAGAGAAAAAAAAAACCTTTCGCGACGCTGTTCAGGGGTCAATCCATCATCTTTAGTTTTGCCTTTGCCACCAGTCCGTGCTTGAGCCCTTTCTCTATCTTTCTCTCTTTGATTTCCGCGTTAATCACAGTTAAGAAATCAACAGAAAAGCAAAAGAAATACAAGAAATTGTGCGAGGTTCAGTTAGGGTTAGAAATTAACAACAGATTACGAACACAAAGGATATGAGTCATGGTGAAACGACGCCGGAGAAAAAGGGTATGCGCGTAGAGGGAGAAAGACGACTTGCTACAACTGGATGGGCGGAATTGGTGGGCAAACTGCAAATTATATTATAGAATCAATCTTCACAATTTTTACAATTGACTTTTTTTATGGCGAAGAGATGGATCGAATTGTGGGCGTGTTCGAGAATCAAGAATAATTGATGAAATAAAAATAATAATATATTTTAATTGATAATATACTATGAATTTTTATATTGAAAGGATTAATATTCTTAGATTTGAAATAATATTAATTTATATTTTAAATTCATTTTATACTTTAAAATTGTTATTATTTTGTGTATTTTTTATTTAGTCATTGTGTGTGTGTGTGTGTTTTACTATTGTATACATGAAACATTACAATTAATTATCAAATAATTAAATATAGATGCAAAATTATATAATTCAAAATAATAAGGTGTAAATAAATAAACACGGGATTTAGAAAATAATCTCAAAATAATTAAATAAAAATACACGGGACATAATAGGAATCTATTTATAAATTACTCCTTTTGTCCCAATTATTTGGTCATATTTCAATTTACACGAATGTCAAAATTCATTTATGAATGTATTAAATATTTGGATAGATTTTTTGAATTACCCTTAATTATGAATAACTATTAATAATAATCCCATTAATTATGTGTAATTTATAAAGTTGTTTGAGAGTAAATTTGTAAACTTGGGCAAGAAATAATACGAAATTTGGATATGAGATCATATAAGTGGGACACCTCAAAATAGTAATATAGACCAAATAATTGGGAGGAGGAGTAATAATTTTAAGAATTGAAGGTTAATATTAGAAAGTTGAGGAATTTGATAAGAAATAAAATAATAAAATGGAATTAATTGGTTAAAGGCAGGGTCAAATAAAACTTAACATTAATAAACAACAATTAATGATATGATAATGCGCCATATATTGCCTAACCCTATAGAAATTAATTAGAATCTGCAGCTTAATTCATTTTGTGTTCATTTTCATCTTGATAACTGGTTCTCATCTTCAAATATATTGAATTTCCCACCACAAGAAATATATCAACATTCAACCACACAACTAATTAAGTAGCTAGGAATTACAAGGTTTTTCTCACATCCTCTCTCTATCTTTATTATATATGTTGAGGTCAGATCCAAGCGACCTTAATCAATCGGGATCAACTCGTGCAGGAATGCAGCTCATCAACTCGAAACTCAGCTAGTCACAACTCAAAAATTAAGTCAGGACCCTCTCCGACATTCATACTGACCCCAGGTTCGAGTTATCTACCGACCTCGAGTCTAGGTTCGATACCAACCCCTAGTAGACTGAGAGGGAAGAGACCGTTGGAGAAGTGTCACATTAGCATTTAGCTCTAACCAACCCCAAGATTTCCGAGGTCTGTTTCGAAAAATTCGAGGTCGTCGCTGACCTCAGCTAGGGTTTGTTAGGTTCAAACTCCTTGTAACAAGCGTATCCCTTGTGTAAATAAAAGGGAGACCCCGAGTTAATTTTTGTATCAATTTTTACACACGTTGTATGTTAGCCAAAACTCTATCAAAATACACAATTAATAAACACTTTACTTCTCGCATTTTATTTCATATTTCACCATTCATCATACCACATTTTGTTGCCGGTATTTGTGTTCTTCACATTTAATTCTTCTTATATCGGTATTAATTTGTTATTTCAAAATTCTAAGAGCTCCTATCCAATCACATTCGAGTCTCAACATTATACATACACATCCCATTTCTAATTTCTTGATTTCATTTTCACCACAATACATTACAATACAATACATCTCTTTTAAGAGAGAGAAACAGTACTGTTGTTTCATGTATTAGTACAAAATTCTTAAATTTTTTTATGATACAGATTCCAACGAGCTAGATCAAATCTACAAGTTGGAAAATCAAAATTTCAGACACAATTGATGATCAATGTATTCTAATTTTGAGTTATAATGTATAATATACTCCAAAGATAGCCATATTATATAAAACTATATTAAACAAGCTATGAAAAAATTCCTTCCATCACTTTAGCTACATTGTTACGAAATAAAACAAATAAACTATTCAAAATAGACGATTCTTTACAACCAAAAATAAGGAATCTGATCTCGAGATATATATAAAAATTAAAATTAAAATTTTTTAAAAAAAAAAAAAAACTTTATTGACGAGTCAATCTCAATAGCCTAAAATCGATGTAGAATTCCTCCAAAAGCAAAACAAAGCAAACATTTTTTTCTTTTTTTGAGATTAAAAGAGAATGAAAGAAAAGCAAAGATTACAAAAAAAAAATTAAAAAGTGGGAATAAGAAAAAGAAAAAGAAAGCAAAAGAAATACAAAGAATAGAATAGTGGAAGCATATTATTGATCATATTCATATCACTATCACACCTAATAGTAATGGCACCCGCGGTGTTCATGGTGGCGCTGCTCCTCGCCGCCGCCTTCTCCGCCGGGGAAGCTACGTGGTGTGTGGTTCGGAGCGACGCCAGTGAGCAGACTATGCAGAGAGCTCTGGACTATGCATGCGGCAGCGGCGCCGACTGCGCCCCCATTCAGTCCACCGGCCTTTGCTATTTGCCCAACACTCTGCCAGCCCACGCTTCCTATGCTATCAACAGTTACTACCAGCGCCATGGCAATGCCCCCGCCTCCTGCTCCTTTGGCGGCGCCGCTGCCACTGCCACCACCGACCCGAGTTTGCACCTCCATCCTTCTCTGACTCTCACTAAACACACACACACGCACACAGTTGCTTCTTCTTCTTTTTTTCTACTCTTTTTCTCATTGTTTATTTCATTTTATTTTTAAATTTCAGTTTCTTGTGATTTAGATTAGTTCTAAAATAGGGGCTATAGTAATTTATTGTATTTAATTTTAGTTTTTTAGTTAATATTTGAGTATTGAAACTTTTTTTTTGTAACATATGTATATTGTAGTTAGTTTTTAATAAAATTTGATCGGCTTGTTGGCTAATGATTTTTTACTGGTTTGTTTCTAAAAATATTTTCCCTATGTTTTTCAGGCTATGGGTCTTGTGTTTATCCCTCATCTCCAAGGTAAATTTTATTTAATCTGTAGCTTTAGTCCTTGTTTTTTATTATGTTTATGTTCTAGTATATTCAATGATCGAAAAAGGAATAATTAAAATCTATAAAGTTTTATTTTTTTATTAACATTTATATAATTTTGAATATTAAGAATGTATTTTTGATGAGTTATATGAATGAGAAGCTCCCTAAAAATCAGTAAAACATTTCACATATAAAAGACTTTGAATGAGGAGGTAATGTTTATTACAGACAACATGGCAATACAAATTAATTCTAATTGATGATATAACATTATAAAAGTTTTTTTTTAAAAAAAAACAGTGATATATGTGAGTTTGATTAATAGCAATTTTGTGTGGTTTAATGCCTAATTTTGGCTGTAATTCTTCAGGAATGCAGGAGGAACAGTGCCAACACCCACTGCTTCAAGCTCGATGCCAACTCTAATGGAGCCACCTCCGCCACCGGGAACCGCTATATTACCTTTATACGGTGGTGGTGGTGGAGGAATCGGGAATATTAATCCGGATTCACCAATATCAAACTCTTCATGGAATATTTTGAGAAAAAGCATGTTTGTCACTGGTAGTTGTGTCATTGTCATGCTCCTACTGTTAGACATCGTCCAAACTATGTAGTAAAAAAAGCACTTGTTCAATGTGAGCAGTTTAGGTAGCTCAGTCTGATTTTTGTGCAACTTACAAAGCTCTCCTTCTCTCTACTTATTTAAGTCATGCCATGTAGCTATCTTATGTTGTTTCAATTTAATTGTTTCATTTTTATGGATTCTGAAATCTCTCATTCTAAATGGCTTTGTTCATAAGATATTCACTACCAACATACCTTTGAAAAAACCCGGCTCGTTGTATTTTTATTTGCAATGCAATAGGAGATAATGAGATATGTGCTTCAAATCAGGTCTTATCACTTTTGTTACTACACTTTTACATGCAAATCTAGAAATAGAATAGTGTGTAATGGAAATAGTGTAAACTATTTTAGAAATGGTGATTACTTGTTAGGTCTAAACTCTATAATGGATACTACTTTTAAAAAATAATCTAATTGGACGAAATTCTATGTAAGTTCCACTAACTAAATTCAGATGTAGATACATCACTAGCTTAAAGGAATCATTTTTTTGCGTTATTATTCGTTTCTCTGTGTTTATTGTGTATTACTAAAATATTTCTAATTAATCATACGTCAAAACCTAATTCATCATAACCAATTTCATTCAAATACTAAAAGAAATTAAAGACAAAATTGGTGAAATATGCAAGAAGTTACGGTAAAGTAAAAAAAAATAGCAGAAGTAAAAATAAGATCCAAAACGACACGACATAAATAATCGAAAAAGTAGAAGTCTCAAACTAAGAAACGCCACCGGCGATCCAGAACCCAACTCTGAGAGCCTAAATCAGAAGATGAAGACCAACAGAAACTGACACAAAACAAGCGAAACAAAAATGTTTGAAGAAAAACATAATAATCGAAACAAGCAGACTCAGCAGAAGCAGCATCCGCTATTCACTTGGCTCCCTTCTTGGCGGCGGCCTTGGTCACCTTAGCACCAGATGCATCCTTCTTCTCCACGCTCTTGATAACTCCCACAGCCACCGTCTGACGCATGTCCCTCACGGCAAACCTTCCGAGTGGCGGGTATGCAGAGAAAGTCTCCACCACCATGGGCTTGGTCGGAATCATCTTAATCATACCTGCATCACCATTCTTCAGGAACTTGGGCTCCTTCTCCAGCTCCTTACCCGAACGCCTATCAATCTTGGTCAAGAGCTCAGCAAACTTGACAGCAATGTGGGAGGTGTGGCAGTCAAGAACAGGGGCATAGCCATTTCCAATCTGACCGGGGTGGTTCATGATGATGACCTGGGAGGTGAAGTTGGCAGCTTCCTTGGCGGGATCATCCTTGGAGTTTGAGGCAACAAACCCACGCTTCAGATCCTTCACAGCAACGTTCTTGACATTGAAACCAACATTGTCACCAGGGAGAGCTTCCTGGAGAGCCTCGTGATGCATCTCAACGGACTTAACTTCAGTGGTTAGCCCAGTTGGACCAAAAGTGACAACCATACCAGGCTTGATGACACCAGTTTCAACTCTTCCCACGGGGACAGTGCCAATGCCACCAATCTTGTAGACATCCTGAAGTGGGAGACGAAGGGGCTTGTCTGAGGGCCTCTTGGGCTCAAGGATCTGGTCAAGAGCCTCGAGGAGGGTTGGGCCCTTGTACCAGTCGAGGTTGGTCGACCTCTCAATCATGTTGTCACCCTCAAATCCAGAGATAGGCACAAATGGGATCTTCTCTGGGTTGTACCCAACCTTCTTCATGTAGGAAGAGACTTCCTTAACAATTTCATCATACCTCGCCTTCGAGTACTTGGGAGTGGTAGCATCCATCTAATAATACAAAGAAACAAAAAAGTGAAATCAACAATAGAAGTGTATAAAATTCTTAAATGTATAGATGGACAAGAAAAGATTCAAACAAAAGACAAGATAACAGGACTGACGGGAATTGAACCCGTGGCTTCCACTCTCAAAAAAGAGTGGACCTCACCAATTGAAATACAATCCCGCAAATGCACAAACTGCCCTTCGTTAATGAAGGATTACCCCAACAATTAAATACCAAAAATTCCATTACGGAAAGGTAAAATTGAGGGGTATCACTTTCATATAGAAGACTGGCAGCAAAATATTCAAGCACAGAGCAATAACACAAACAGCATACAGATAAACAATATAGAATAAAACAAATCAAGCAACAGTTTACCTTGTTACAGCAGCAGATCATTTGCTTAACTCCAAGAGTGAAAGCCAGCAGAGCATGCTCACGGGTCTGGCCATCCTTAGAGATACCAGCCTCAAAACCACCAGTGGTTGAGTCGATGATAAGAACAGCACAATCAGCCTGAGAAGTACCAGTGATCATGTTCTTGATAAAGTCACGATGTCCAGGAGCATCAATGACTGTGCAGTAGTATTTGGTGGTCTCGAACTTCCACAGGGCAATATCAATGGTGATACCACGCTCACGCTCAGCCTTAAGCTTGTCAAGAACCCAAGCGTACTTGAAGGACCTCTTGTTCATCTCAGCAGCTTCCTTCTCAAACCTCTCAATGACACGCTTGTCAATACCACCAAGCTTGTAGATAAGATGACCAGTGGTGGTCGACTTTCCAGAGTCGACATGGCCAATGACCACAATGCTGATGTGAACCTTTTCCTTACCCATGTTTCAAGTATTAAACCTGAAGAGAAAAGAATAAACCTCAATAAAAATGTCTTAACACATAATACATACAAGTCAAAAACACCAAATAAGAAAATAATAATTCACGAATCATGTTCAGAAAATTTATTTATCAGGATTTCACAATTTTAAATCAGAAACAACATGCAATACCCATACATTGAAAAAACTCGTAGTATAAAAAAATTCGAAATAGCAAAAGATAAAGGTCGAATCATTAAATTCAGAAAGATACAAGACGTATTAAAAACAGAGAACTCGAAAGCAGATTCAAAATTCAACTCGTCAGAAAACAAACTCAACGACCCCTAATTTTTTCGTATTTTAAAAAATCGACAAATAAGAAAAGCAGTCTCAAAACAACCAATATTATTTTTTCATGAAGTTTAAAACAAAAAATTGTTGAATCGGAAACAGATCTAACTGACAGAACAGTTTTACAAAAAACCTCCAAATCAACATCTTGAAAACAAATAAAAACATCAAATATGAAGAAGCATATATTTTAAAGAACTCAGTTTCGACGCGACAAAGAAAATAATTGAAACAATATAAATTATTTTAGAAAAAATCAATTAAAAAATTTTCAATTAAAATTCTCAAAGACGCGCATAGATTCAAACAAACAATAAATCATACTTATAAAATCGAAAACCATACATCGAAGCAGAACAACAAAGGATAAATCACATGCTACGGCTGAGATTCAAGAATCGGGAAGCAATCACATGAATCGGTTGTTAATTCAGAAACACACAGATAAATAAAAGAATTCAAACAACAGTCTCGCAAATAGAACACGATACAGACGAACCAGATCCGCAAAAACAACAAAAAAGAACAAACAATAAACAAATAGCATGTAGATCTAGACTAATTCAAGAAGAGGCAGAAGGAATTCGACCTTTAGAGAATACTCGAGAGAAAATTTGCGGAAGGAGAGAGCCGAATCGCCTGCGCAGAAAGTGAGTAGTGATGAGGGGGAAGTGCACCTATTTATAATGGGAATGCTAGGGTTTAGGGGAAGATTTTTGTGACTCTTTAGTCCTTCTCTTACTTGCCGACCAAGCCGCATAGTAGTCAACTTTTGTTATGATTTTGATTAATCCAATATTTGATTATATCTTTTTCTTTAACAATAAAGATTTGACAAATTATTTAAATTAATGGTTAAATATAAATAAAAATTAAAGGAATTCGTCATTTTATTTTATTTTTAATAATTTTATGAGTTTAATTTCATATTTTAAAATTAAACATCTCACCAAACAAGTTATTTTTCAACTCGATAAAAGATTTTTTAAATTCATTTAATAAATTCGTATAAATGAATTAAACTCAAACATATTATTAATCAATGTTTATTACAATTACGGTCAATCCGAGATTTGATTTTTTTTATTTGATAGACAAGATGGAACAAATTTAGTTAGTCTTGTAATGGTTTTATTATTAAAAATCAATGAATTGAATATAAATAAAAAATTATCGTTATTTGTAATTTTGATTTAAATGTTAATAATTATATATATTAAATTAAAAAGGTAATTCCATATTCCAAAATTAAGCATAACATTTACAGGAGCTCAGTCATTGTTAGACATAAAAAAAAAAAAAAAAAAAAAAAAATATATATATATATATATATATATATATATATATATATATAATAGTTTTATGTATAAATAATAGTTAGAATAAGAATGTGAGGTTGATTTTTAATTTACACGCTTTAAAATTAATGTATTTATGTTTTTAACATATATTAAAAATATATTTTAAATAAAATAAAAAAAAATGAAAAAATTTACTTACCCCAATTTCCTCATTTGAGTTTCAAATATTATACGTGAGATATAATTATTTTAATATAATATTTTAGATAGATTTGGAAAAGAGATAATTAATTACACGTGAGGTATACTGAAATCAATAAAGGATTTAATAATAATGACAATTAAAAGATAGCATAAGATAAACACAAAAGGCATGATTTTCGATAGTCTCTAATTGATAAATACAGTCATTTAAACTTTAAATTGATAATCTTGAACTGATAGATAAACTTATCTTATAGATTTTAAATCAATAACACTCTGAAATCACGTCAGTTTGTTAAATAAATTAAGATATGATATATATGATTTAAAAGTACATGTAAGACAAGATTTGAATTATAAATAAATACTATAAACATATATATCATTATATTTAGTTAGAGTCAATTGTTTATTATATGTTGATTTACAATATTTATGCAGGATACGCGATCAACAGTTTGTAGGTTTACAATTAGTCTCCATTAGTAACTTTAACTGTAGAATGGTTAGTAGATGATAAAATTAAAGATGACAGCATTCTGATTTGATACAATAATATCTTATTGCTTTTTTCATCTAATATGTTTATTCTATATAGTTCCAATATATGATTATATTGTTTATAATTAGAGAATTATATGAAATAATATTTTAATTTATTTTTGTTGCTAAAGTTTGCGCAAAACTAGCGACCAAAAAATACCATATCTAAGTTACTCATTACTAAATTCATTGATAAGCTGAAAGAAAAAGTTTCATCGCATATTTTGCAAAGTATTATTAACATATAGCATTGATGGGTTTATTAATTTATAAATGAAGTATTAAATATTAATCTGCACAATACCACCACCAATAAAATCACAACATTTTCCATTTTCGTATATCTCATTTATTAATCTCATAACGAATCCACACTAAATAATAAATCATAAAGCAAACAAGACTAATAACATGAGATGAAGCAAATAATTAATAACCAATTCTTAAATTAATCAAATAATACCATAATTAAATCCACTTGTCAATTCACATAATTGCATATAATACCATAATTTGAATTCAAGGATGAGGAATTTTATCAAAAGAAATTACACCTAATTTATCAAAATCTTGTTCCACATCCAATATACAATGAAGAAGAGATGTGTGTAATTCTAGTACAACAATTAGTAGAATAAAACCAAGTAATCAACACAATATTTATTGATACATCATCTTTCACCAAACTTTGAGGGGAGTTGTATATAAAAAAGACCATCCCAGCAACATTTTCGGATTCAGCCGATCAACGACGATACCGATACCTCTTGAAGTTGAAGTAGACATGCAAAATTCCCCGTTCAAATGTACATTTGAACCCTTTCTTGTGCGAATACTCCCATTCCTTATTCACAATACGAAAAGCCTGCACGCGACGGATACATAAAATGGTAAGTGGAAGCTTTGTTCTTATCACATGCAGTAGACTAGTATGGAATGGAATCTACATTTAGAAATTGAAAAAAGGAGGCTGCAGGTAACTTACAATGTCCTCATACGGCGGCCCTGCATGAAACCGGATGATGCAGGTCTCACCACTGTCTCCATCCTTCTCAATGGTGTAAACTGGAGCCTTTGATTTGTCAACAAGGTCGGGGTAGAATATATTGAACTTGTACCCTTGCACAATTTTTGGGGGCGGGTTGTCATGGTCGTAATGTGTTTGGTTATATTTGTTCCATTCATAACCCGTATGCACACGATTAAAATACTTCGGCTTTCTAGGCCGGTACTTGTCATGCCACCAGTACACCTGTAAGTATAACCATACCCATTTAGTATTATAATCAAGGAATTCCAAACATATCATCAGTTATATATAACAATTAACTGCAAGTGTACCTGAGAGTCTAGGTTGATTTCATCATTCGACCCAAACACAACATCACCTTCTTCCATTGCTCCCATGGTCTTCATGGCAGTTCTCTCAAAGTTATCCTCTGGAGGATTCGGTCTTGATGACATTTCTTGGATACGTCGGTCTTCTTTGACAGCAATACGTTTCCTCTCCTGCACACACACACACATGAAGACATGTTCAGCTAAAATGTCAAGTACAGCAAGCGGGCTTCAGAATGTATTGATCTAAGGATCAACATCAGATATGACTAGAAACCCCAAGGAAATAACAGTGATGGTAATGGATATTCAATTATCAGTGCATATAATTCGAAATTAGAAGGGAAGAAGAGTCATCTTTATGGATGCATTAAAATTCTCTAAGTGAAAATCAGATGGAAATCCAGCTAAGAAGATAGGTTAAACAGAAGGATGAAAATAACATTCTGAGATGGATTAAGAATTTGAGATTCAAAATCTTGCAATTAGCCGACATGATGGTGGTGGGGTGGGGTGGGATGAAGAGATGACTGGAAGAACACGAGTCTAAGCCTAGCAATGCTATCCAAGGCATCCTTCACTTTCTTCTCCCCCCTTTCGACGAACGGAGAGGCTTGTAGCAGAAGGTGGGATAATACTGAAGGAGTATTGTTCACACACTTCTTATGTCATCAAACTCAAAATATATGAATAAATTAAGCCTTATTACCAAAATAGCCTTGTCCTCTTCAGGGTCAATTGCTTCTTCATCTTCATCTATATCACCATGCAACAGTTGAGGTGAATAGGATCCAGCTAGTTCTTCATCATCTAGAACCTCTTCTTCCATCGCAGAAGTTGGAGAAACCTTAGCATCTGCATGATCAAAGATCAACAGTTGAGACTATGTAATGTCTAGAAATCTAGGAAAGCAAATAGAAAAATATTTCAATATTCATACCCTCCACATCTTGATCAGGCTCCTCCTGCTCGTCAAGTTCTTGAGCCTGTTCTGTTTTTATATTATCACTGTCATATGGGGTCTCTAGGCGTTCCAAATGCTTGCGCAGCATGTTGGCATGGATTTCCTTCAAACAAGCCTGCAGTTTACAGCAAGGTGTCAAGGCTACCTCCAGTTCCTTTTTTTTCAAACTACCAGATACATACGATGCAAAAATTACCTTTGCTTTGTAAATATGGAGACGTTTCAGAATGGCTTCCCAGTATTCAACCACTTTGGCAGTCCCAGATCGCATTTGTGATTCAATTTGGGATTGTAAGGCTTCTAACTCACCATAGGTTTTCCCTTGCAAAAGACTTTTAACATCAGCTTCAATGCTCATATGCAAACCACGTTCTTCACCAATCATCTCTGGAGGTAATTGCTCCCCACGCACTCTGGCACGATCTAATGCATCCTTTTTCCTGGCTTCAGATAGTTCCCATTCACAAACTACCAAAAGTGCCTGGTATCCATTTATACAAGTGTGAAAAATCTTAACTTAGCATACATAATATATGAAAGGTAAAAAATAAATAAAAGTCCCTCTTAGATCAGCATTATGGCAAAACCCTTCTAATTTATTCTTGAGTAACCTAGGATGCCAATAATTGCGCACTGAGAAAGAAAACTATAGAAAACAAAAGGCAGAGAAAACGTTTTAGTTGTGGCATACTAATATTTCACATGTTCAAGCATACATAAATTATCAGCAACACAATTAAGTAGCTAGTATTAAAAAAAAGGTGCATAAGATGCAAGCCAACTACAGAACTACTACACAAGTAAGCAGAAAAGATTAGTTATATTGATAGAGAAAGAAATCTACAGCACCTCCCAGTATCTTATATGTGTAGGAGTTGCTCTGTCCAAATCAAGGTGCATCTTTATGTCGTTATGAAGCTCTTCCATTTCTTTTACAGTCAAACCCTTCAGAAGAAGTAAAAGATATCATGGTCATACACTAGAACAGTTCAGATAAATCCAACAAAATTACAAGTTACCTTTAAAGGTAAAAGGGAATTTAGCAGACACAATATTAAGATATATATGATATATTTTACCTTAAAGACCATGTATGGTTCATTTATTTCGATCTCAAAGTCATCAGCAGGATCTAGATGCTTAGTGAGAATATCAATCGGCTTCATACGACCTTCACGTAATCGAATCTCTGATCTGATTTTGCTTTGATCAAAATGAAACTGCAAATGGAAAATATTGCAAGATAAAAATGGGTTATTGTTTTGAAAAAGGTTATAAAGTTAATAACTTGACAAGTGCATCAGAATGGAATTTAAAGATTTACCTCTTCTTCTTTCTTTTCCCAATCTTGGAACTCTGCTCGTGCACGCTCTCTGGCCAATAATGCCTATAAATAGGATTTTTAATCAATACAAGAGGAGTAGGGTGTTCATACAGGTGAAAGAACAAGTCAACTAAGTGCAAAAGTTAAATAGCACAAACAACCCTTCCATCAATAAGCAATTTAGTGAGAGTTTGTATCTCACCATTTCTTCCTCACGCTGCGCTTTCTCAATCGCCCTTTCTTCTCTTCTCTTTTTTACTTTTTCAATCTCAGCCTACAAAAGAATAGCACATGTAAATACTATCTACCTGAAAAAAAGAATACATACATTACAATGCAACTCTATCAAGGATGTAGAATAGAATCAAATGAGACATGCAGTACGATCGCAAGAGGAAGGAATGGTGGAGGTTGACAATCAGCAGCATATTCATATGTGCTTTTACTCTCTGAGCACTTCAACACAAGTGGAAGTCCTATACTCAAATTATAGGGCAGCATGAACTATCACCCTAGAAGAAAAGCAAACTCCACTGGGATTTACCATAACATTAACATGGAGTCATGGGCAATAGAAAAATGAAAAATACATAAAGATGCATACTGTTAGATAACCTCCTTGATTCCGGGTTTCAACTAGGCAAAAGTTCAAAGAAAAATGCCTGGTAGGCAAAGTTCAATATCTATGGATGCTCATTCGAAACCTTAATTCGGTAATTCCTATGCAGGAAGTCGGAAATGCCACGTTTATTGCAAAGTAGTTCATGCCTTAAGGCTCATCAGTCTGGCAAACTATCCTCAGATAAAATGATGCTATCATCATCAATCCTTTTTGTGCTCTTTCAACTATATATGCAGTATTAGCTCACTAGAAAAATTAGTTAAGATTTAATTCTATTCCCACTTTTATGAGGAGGGCCACTACAGCAAGGATGTCCATGTTCCTTATAAATATCACTAAAAGGAACCCTCATTTTAGATGGTATTTTACAACATAAAAACTTGAAAAGAACAAAAGTATGATAGTAGAGTGGCACAAACAATCTTACCTTTCTTTCTCTCTGCCTCTTCTTTTCTGCTTTCAGGGAGAACTCGTCAAGTGGCACACCCTGCGACACATCCCGCTCAATCTTCTTTCTCCACACAAATCTGGAAGTCACGACAATTTAATTTTAAAATTAAGGGAAGTTTTGATGACATCTATGCAGCATTTTCCACTAGAACAGCAAAATAAAACAAAATCCCACGCTCTAAGTTATACAAGGACTATTGAGGTATACTTTAGACTCCGTTGGACAGATAGAGTTCAACCCTTTCTCCCAAGCTAACAGCAATCAAATTATTGGTTAACATGGAGTTGAAACTAACTCCAAAAGGCCGTGAATGCAGAGCACTCGAACAAAGTTGAAAAAACAACAGAATCTAGAAAAAAAAAATAGTAAGAGAAGAAAGCGCAACTTACTTTTCATTCAAATTAGAGTCTCCGAATGGATTTGAATCGTTGGCATAACCGGAGACGTCTCCGGTCTGCGACTTCAATTTCTTGGCGACTTTCATAGCCTAAATCACACAAAATCAGAACTCGAAATACAGAAACTCGAAATAGTACAAAACTGTAAAGAAACTGGAAAAATAAATATCCACCTTCTTCTGAGCTTTCTTAGCGAGATACTCGGCAATATCATCCTCCGTAACCCTTCTCTTACTCTTGCGTTTCGATGGCTGGTCCGAATCGGAGTCGGAATCTCGTCGGCGTCGCCGTTTACTGCTACGGCGGTTGGAGTCGGAAGGTGATTCCGACGAGGAATCATCGGAGTAGTGGCGTCGCCGGCGATCTGACGGCATCTCCTTGTAATCGTAAGTAGGGCTTCCCTAGCTTAATTTGGGTGTGGACCCTTGCGCCAAATTTGAACACGGAATCTGCTCCTTTTTTTCGAATGGAGGTTCTTCGACTATCAAATTGCACAAAAACTTCAGTAAATACGAACCAGAATTATGGGTAGCGAAGAAGAAAATTTTGGCGGAAAAGAAAGGAAGAAACCGTGAAGCTGGAGCTGGAACAATGAATTAACGAAGCGTAGAATAAAGCCCTTATATATGAATTATGCAAATGACTCGGCCCAAATTATAGGCTGCATTTGGGTCTTGAGAAAAAGCCCATCTTTCACACCCTATTATCAAATAATATTCATTCTATCTATCTATCTATTTATATGTGTATCTATATCTATATATAAAAATTTTACATCATTTTTTATTATTTCTATTACAATTTAGATATGTGATAAATAATAATAAAAACATATATATTTGTTATTTTTTTTAATATTACATCTCACTAATTTATTATATTTACTATTTTTTGAAATAATCAAACATAATATCTTATGTGGGATAATATTTAAATAATATTTCAAAGAATTTGTGTTTAATACACTTACTAGATTGCTACCCGCGCGTTGCGCGGTTTCTATGTTTATTTAATTGATCATTAATTATATTAATATTTTTTATTTTTAATATATATAATTATGATAACTAAAATTTAGAACATATATAAGTAAAAAATGAAATGAACTAACATTATGACAATTGATCATTTACATATCAAATGCTAAAATTTATTACAAATTCTGAAAAACTTCCTTGTACACAACATTTGAAGCTTTTAACACACTGTTGTTGTCTTTGTCACAAACTAAGATCTTTAATTCAGCACTACTTGTGATCCTAGACACAGCTACATACAACTGTCCATGAGAAAATACTGGTTTGCTGAGAAAAATTCCTACATGCGAAAGTGACTACCCCTGGCTCTTATTTTTTGCCATAGCATATGACACTTGTATTGAAAATTGTCTTCGCTGAAATTTGAATGGAATTCGAAGATCAGATGGAATAATTATCATCCTGGGAATTAATATCTTTTTACCAACATTCTTTTCACTTAAAATCTTGGCCTCAATTACATGATTACCAAGTTGTGTCAAAATCAATAGAGTACCATTGCATAAACCAACTGAATAATCAATATTCCTTAACAACATAATCGGTGTCCCAACTTTTAATATCATCTCATGATTTGGTAATCCAGAACACTTCAATGTATTCAAAAATTGTGGAGTGTGCACCTCATTAAGAACATCAGATATACTTTCCGTTCGACACAATGAATCTGAACTTAAGTATACTTTGTCAATATTGTTATTCAATGATAACATATACTGTTAACTCTCTCAACCACATTAATTGTAGGAGTCAAAATAGCTCTATGCTCCAAAAAAAGAAATATCTGTTGATCCAAAACCAGTTGTAGGACACGTACTATCAACAATAGCTTTAATTGGATCTCCGTCAAATTTAATGCTAATATCTTCAGGAATATCAATAACTTCATCGTCATCATTTGGTTGACCCAGATTTTCATCCCCAATTGATGCAACCCAATTTGTAAATTCTTTAAGTTGTGAAGACTGCATTTTGTCATGAATTACATTCAAACGCATGTTCTACGTCAATCTCTAAACACATACGTGACACCATAAATACAATAAATTAATTGTTGCATTAACTACGTCACATCTGCTGCCTTTTTGAATGACGGGCAAAATTTGTCTGAAATTACCTCCAAAGACAACTGTCTTTCCTCCAAATGGTAGATTATAGCTTTGTGTGTATTGGAGTCGCATTATATCCCTCATCGCCTTATCAAATGCTTCAAAATAATGTTTGTGAAACATAGGTATTTCATCCCATATTATGAGCCTACAACGTATCAGCAACGTATCCGGTTCCTCCGTATCCATATACAAAGAAGAATCCGCCATTATTTGAATATATTTTTCAATAATAGAATCATATACTATTTCCTGTTCATCTGTCAACTTATCCACTGGCTACTCTCTCTCTCTCTCTCAACCTGGAATATCAATTTGGTTCCTTGACACCGTTGCCTCAGCCCACATGACACCAACTTCTAATTCTTTGGGGAACTCTCAGCCGTACTCTGGCATGATAGTGTTATTGTTACTAATGGTGCTCGACATTCTATCTCTCATATTGTTAACACTCGACTTTTTGACTGTGTTTAATTATTTGATGTCTTGGTTGTTCTGACTCTCACCAAAAATCTACTTACTAATTAGTAAGTTGACATTGGGTTTCCCAGCTTGAAGTGATATTTAATAAAACCTCGTTTACAGGCCCAACAATTTATGCATTTTGTATTGGTAGACACAAAGTGTCATAGAGAGTGTTACTTCAGTCCTTCTCCGTCATAGCTTTGTATCAATGTTCCTAGCACCCTGTCACAATCATATCGACCGTCTCGCGGAACTCAGACTTCCAGCGTGAATCTTCTTTTGCCTTTTCCACTCGTTTCTTCTCACGAAAGCCTACACAACCTCACCCAAAGCATAACATACATCAAGACATAATCATGCATATAAAATTTATAAAACTACGATAAATCATATAAAAATAAAGTAAATATCTTGACTATTACAAATATAAGCAACAATCATCTTTGTGATTTTGCTCACAACTACAATGTGTGATATATACTACAAAATAATGTCCCATATTTGGAGAGTGGCAGTAGTGAAAGTGTCTTGCGCATGACTAAAAGATCATGGTGTAAATTTCTTTTAGAACAACTAAATTATGAGTTTACATTAATACATTATATTTAATATAAACTATAAAATAATATAAACTCCACTATGAATTAAAGTCAGTATTAGTAAATGTCTTTCTCTACATACAACTCCACCGTATATTAAAATGATTGTTTTATTTTAATTTATGCAAGAGTATATAAAGAGTACATATTAGATTATATAAAAAATTACCTTTAAAAAATCACAAAATCATGTGTAAGAAAAACACAGATAAATAATTGAGGAAAAACTTCTTACTAACAATGGGGAAAAACAAAACTATCAAACAAAATCTAACATACACGGATTACACATGTGATAAAAATAAATGCATAATAATTTATTTTGATAGTTTGAATAATATTATTTATTTTCATAGTTTGAATAATATTCTTTTGTGTAATACTTTTTACAGGAAAAATATATTGGGTAATTAATTTTGTTAAGATTTTTCTTTTAAGTATATATATAAATTTTGAAAATGAAAAGAGAATGTCGATAATTTTACTTTTTGTTTGTAATAAATCTTAATATCGCAGAATCATAATTAATTTATTTTTCAATAAATTGAATGATGTTGTCTTTTTATATTTTGATACATACATCCTTGTTCGTTTTTTCTAAAATAACAGGCTTTGTAATTTTTTGAGATTAACGTTTCTTATAATTAATTAATTTTTCAGCACTTGCTAATTATTTCTACAGTTTTTTTTGTTAAATTGTGAATATTGCATGATATGCAAATTTAATATCATTGATAGAAAAAGTAACCGACAATTAAAAGTAATGATGAATAAAATTTAATGGAAATTGGATATTATAGTTTAATATTATTTAAAAATTATAATCTTCAAAATTTACTGATTATAATATAATATAATGTAAATATCTTTGCGTATTAATTTTTAATTATCTTGATCTCTCATTATCATACAATATATTATATATTAAACAAAATAACGAGGACAATACACATATATATATTATTATATTAAATTTATATAATTAATTATAGATTATTAGTAAAAAATATTATCACATAATATGGTTCACCAAACAAAATAATAATTAAATAGCTATAAAAAAAAATTTAAAACTTATATGTTACATTACATGCTTATCTTATTTTTTATTAATTAGTATCTAATATGACTTTAACTAATTTTGAAAATTTAATTTGAACAGAAAGTCTTTTTAGTTAGAATAAGATATTTGCTAATTAAAATATATAAGAGAATATGCATAATAATAACATTTTTCTTTCTACTCACAAATAATATATAATAAAAATACATTTAAAATATTTTTTTCGCTAGATTTCAATAATCCTTGTTAATCTAAGTCAACTTTCACAAAAATCCTATAAGTAAAGTATATATGTTTGAAAAATATATGGAATTATTAAAAATATCGCTAATATTCATATTCTAAAGTATGTGTAATTATTATCTATTGCTGCCTTGTTGGTGTTTAAGGCAAATCAAAAGTTGTTTGAATTCTTCTTTAGAAAAAAGATAATTTATTTATTCTAAAACTACTATTTCTTAAATTCTAAAATTTAAAGAGCGTTCAAGGCATATACAAACAAAGAAGCAAGTAATAAAAGTATAAGATGACTCATTCTTGAGAAACAACCATCCCAACATAAAAATTATTTAGTCGGGAGGGAGTAATTAAATAATATTAAAAAAAGAATGTTTTAGCATTGTTGAGATGTAAAGAAAATGTATATACTCAATATAACTCAAGAAAACCAGAACTAAACCAGAAGAAAGATGGTCTAAATTGTACTTTCTTTTTTTCTCCATGAGATAGAAATGAATAGGGGGGAAATTATGATATTAAGAATATTTTAGGGGCTAAAATACAATTTTAAAAAAGAATTTGCTTGAGTAAAAATTCAAAGTTAAGTTTACAGTAAATCTAAAATTCATTTTTAGATTTTTAGGATTGTTCTTGTGTATTTTTGAATTGATTTTATGTTTATTGGAAATGGCCTTACATAAATAACACAATTAAAATATCACAATAGTAATCCAACATTAATGTTCGTCTACAACAACTAAAGTAAATCTCAAATTTTATATGCAACAGATAGATACTTACAAAAATATATTTTGAATTCATATATTATCTTAAAATATAAGCATACATCTACAAATTTATAAATTAACAACAAAATTTGGATAATGTAGTCTAATCTATTGAATAAAATTTAAAATTAAATAAACAAATAAAAATATCCTTTTTATCTATACTTGTTGAATTCTAACACCATCTCCATATCAAACTCTTTTTCATCTTCATCTGTTGTGATTCTTGTGAATTACAAAAATATATTTTGGATTCATATATTATCTTACAATATAAGCATACATATACAAATTTATAAATAAACAACAAAATTGGAGAATGTAATCTAATCTATTGAATAAAATCTAAAATTATAATAAACAAATAAAAATATCCATTGATCCATTCTTGTTGAATTCCAACACCATCTCCACATCAAACTCTTCTTCATCTTCATCTTCATCTGTTGTGGATATAATACAAAATTGATGCTAAAATACATACATCTAAAATTTGATTTAGAAGAATACCAACAAAATATATCTAAATAAGTAAATGATATATGAATAAATAAACAAACATATGAAAACTCACCTCTAAAAACTATGGAACTGATTGCTAAAATACATACATCTATTGATTGCTTTGCTAAATTGATTTACACATCATTAAGGAAAATAGAATATTAATGGATGGAATGATTAACTAATGAAAATCAATTAAATAAATTATACTTAAGATTTTTAGAGATTTTATGCAAATTGTATCAATCTTATTATTTAGAGCCGATATATTAAGATGATTAAGTTATTTTTTATTTGTTTAATATGCTATTTAATATACCTTAATGAAAAATACAGTTATTTTTGTATTTATAAACATTTTACCAATGCAATAAATCCATTTATTTCTTTTCTTACTTGTTGAACAATTATTTTAGGAAATATGGAATGAGCGGGAAATTAAATCATAATTAAATAAACCAAAGAAAAAATTGCATGGATACATAATCTATACTATATACTAAAAGGGAAACGAAAATTACTGTTCCAAAAGCGGCAAAACTTCCGCCAAAAAAACAAAAAGCATGCAAATCCATTCAATTAAAATTTATGTGCCAGTTATTTCAAAAAAAATAAAAATATTTATGTGCCAGTGTGCGTAAAAAATGGTGTCCAATTTTTCAAATAGTCAAATCAATCTATCCCATCACCATAATTTCAAGTTCAAGTCTATTTTTCAAATATTTTCATCCCAACATTAAAAATATAATTTTTTTAAAATATTGAACCAACTCATTTTAGAGAATAATCATAATTTTAAATTTTTGGACCCCTAAAAGAAAGGAAATGTGGGTAGGGTAGAGCTCGGCAGAGGGTCATATGATATAAAAGAGTAATAAGCATATAAAATTTTGTAAAAAAAATTATTTATAATCATCATAAAGAAGTGTATTAAAAAAAGAATGGAGTAACTCAGACATTTTGATTCTCAATCATTTTAATGAATATTCAATTTTATGATTAAATAATTTTGTTATTACCTAAAATCCAGTATTTCGAATTGCATTTTATGAACTTGCATTAATTACTAAAAGTTATCAACTTCATAATTTTATTTTATGTTATTCTAATTTTAAAAATTCAACTATTATCTTGCTCCTTTTTCATTATATTTTGTAAATAAATATTTACAAAATATTAAACTTTGAGTTAGCAAATTTAGTTAAGGTTATCTATTTTAAGATGAAAATAGACGAAATAAAACAATAAAACCATAAAACAGAATTATATAAAAATAAACAAAATATTATAAGTATGATTCATGCTTTCTCAATTATTAACACGTCAACATAAATTTTGTTAATTCAATTTTGGTCCATTCAGTTTGACAATTTTATAAGTATAATTCTTGCTCTTATGTCTTAAAAGTTTTGGGTCAATTATTCTTTATTAGTTTATATATATAATTTGATGTATAAATAATAAAACACATCTTAAATATTTATTGATGAATATGAATTAAAGAATTTTTTAAGAAAATCACTAAAATAATTTATTTTTTTACATCATAAAATAGATCAATCATTTTTATAAAATATACAATAATAACAAAAATATTTATGTTACTTTTCAAGAAAAATATCACATCATCATTAAGTTGAATTTGGCTCCAAATCTGCGCTACTGCACGAGAGAGTCCCCGACAATGGGTTGGAGCTATAGATGATGAATTATCAAAATTAGCATCCTCAATCATCACAATTTGATGTTGAAAAAAAATATTCATCTCTGATCATGCAAATCTTCAAGTTTTCGAAATAAAAGAAAGAAGAGGAGAGAGATGATGAAATAAGAGGCTAGAGATTGCGTGTAAAAGAAAAATAAAATGTAAGTTAATGTTACAATTTTCAAGTAAATGGAGTGGTATAAACAAGATAGTCTACAAAGATTGCAACAGAGGATAAAAGATACTCTGTCATTTGGTAAATTGTTTATTTTCCCTTTTTGTTTTACCCATTTAATTGTAAATTTTATTTAATTTATTTTTCAAGTTAAGTAATTTTCAATTGTTATGATTGTAACAAAAGAATACAAATGGTTGATTATTTTGAGTTTATTTTTAATTATTTTTATTCTCTTAAGATTTTATTTATTTAATTATGAAAATAACTAAAAAGTAAAAGGCATGACAGCTGTAACTATGCAGGCGAGCGGCAGTGCAACATAGAAAATGGTGACAAAGTAGAAACATACCGTCTTTATATTTTAAATTAATGCAACCCAAATATAAATTTGAAATTCAAATTTTCAGAGCTACAACGCACAAGTCAGTGAAAATAGAATGCAAGATGCAATTTATATTAAAGAAATTTGGATTGCTTATCTACCCAAGTCAAAAGAAAATATTTTTACTAAAACTTTTTCCTACTGTGTGTCTGTGTCTGCTTTAATAAAAGGTAAGCTACAACCTACTATTGCAGCTTTTAAAATTTACATTTCCAAGAATTATTTTGAATTCAAATATTTAAGTTTGTAGACATTTTTCATCTATAAATACACTTATTTTGCTTATCAGTGCTGAACTCGACTCGGGCAAACGAAAATTATACGACTTGATACACTACTGTGTAACCAAGAGCCCTTGCCGAAGAGTTTTTATTTTCACCAAAGGTCACCCTACAGTTTTGCCAGACTCACAGTGACTTTGAGGGCATACTTCAACCGCTGGTGGAATCAATGGTTTGCTGGCCACGATTGTTCGGCAGGTGGTGGTGCGATGGCCGGGCAAGGATCTGAATGGTAATGGCTGCACTAGCGGAAGACATACGATGATGAGATTGTCGTTCAGGCATGCGGTAGACAACGACTGAAGGTTGAGTCTGCAGCTATCATATCATAACTGGTCACCTCTCCCAATCGACAGAGCAGTTCCAGTGCCTATTGCTACAAGCCCCATTCCCATTCAATCTCTCTCCCTCAAGGCTCACTCAATTGTCTCAGGCAATGACGGCGATGAATAATATCAAACATTATTAGAAAAAGATGGGTTGCGTATCTTTGAGTTATTTAAAATCTCATCGTTGGGGTGAGCTTTGGTAAATTTGTGAGGCAGTTTCTTTAAGGTTTCTGGAAGCTGAGTTGGCATTTTGTTGGAAACAATAATGAAAGAGAAACTCAATTTGCCATTTTAATTTGTGAAATAGTACATAAATCTGCCGCCTTTGTAATATTTTGGTTGAATTTAATCCATATTTTCTTACATAATTTGTGATAAGTATTTTGGAATTTCTTTTCTGTTTACATGGTTGATAATGAGATTTATAATCACCTAAAACTGGTCGACGATGAGTACGAGTTTTAACTTATGCTCGGTAGAAAAAGGAGATAGGTTTTCTCTTACTATTTATTTCAAATTCATAATTTTATTTGTTTTAGTTATTTATTGAAGTTTTAGTTATTCCATAATTTGCTTTATCTTAAAATTTATTATATCTTCATTTAAAATAATTTTGTTAAAGTCACAATTCAAAATTTATGAGGCTTGAACTTTTGTAATTCTGTTTTAACTATTTTGTGGACAAAGCTGTTGGCTTAATTGGATAAAAATAGTAAATATACTCATTAATTTCCTCAAATTTATATTTTTATACTTGATATTATGTAAAATAATTTCACAAACCCTAAACCGTTCAGATCCATTTTTATATTTATATGTTAGATATAAACAAAAAATTAATAGAGAATTCGAAAACTAAAAACAGAGCATACATGTTGCAGCAATTTGGAGGATTGACTGTTGTTGGTTAAGATAGAGGAACTGAATTGTGATTGGATTTCATTAAATGAGATGCAGATTAATTTCTATTTAATTTTTAGTAAACACAATACAAAATTGCTCTTTGGGATAATAATTTATTACAATTTATTTGAATTTCATCATTTCTTTTATTGCACAATAATTTAACACACTTTTTAATTGTTGCATTCAATTGAACAAAATAAGCACTATCACATTAATTTGAAATATGTTGTAGATTCTTAAAATCTCATTGTAACCATTGTGAATAGTTTTGAATTATGAATAAAAAACACAAATTGCTTATAAAAGCGAGCAATATCAATTTTAGTAGACACATTGCTCATAATTTGTGCAATTCTAATTTTTAGATATGATCAATTATATGTTGCATCTTTTAAACTATTTTTTTAATAGGTTTACATCAATCTTAAATACACACCCACTCACACCCAAATATCCCTGGGAAGGTTCGACATCTGAGAAAACTTGCCATCGCAGAGCAATTTTTTTATTATTTACAATATTAATGATTATAATTTTGAGCGTAATTGTAATATAATTATCTAAGAGTTTGACATTTGTTTATTTTTTTCAATTTCCTAAACATCTACAAAATATTTGAATTTCAGTAATATATATTTTCAGAACTCAAAAAGCTTTTCTTTTTCAAAACTAATTACTAGAATTGTAAACCAATAAATTAGAAGGTTTGGTGGAGTTAGGTGGTGTACTCAAATTGAGCAAGTACCAATAAAAAATTCACATCATTTGTAACAAAATAACTGCAATATGGTATGTAAAACCAAATAATTATGTTTTAAACTTCTATATAGTAATTCAAACGGAGACTAGAAATGCAAGGGTCGACCGTCGTATAAAGTCGACCACCATATAAAGTGTGATATACTATAAATATTACAATTTTCATATTGTTACTGTACCAATAAAGTATGATTTTGTACCAAAAATCAATAATTTTAATATTTTTTCGATATGATATATTCGATATTTCAGCATTTTTCTCCATTCCAAATTAAAGAATCCAATGTATTTACCTTAAATATTATATTAAAAGAAATCTTACAAATCTAAAATACAAAGTTTTTCATCAGAATGGTATAATTCTTTAAATTTTTTCAATTTATATATCATGAATATATTATTGATTTAATTATATAATATATCCGTGCAACGCACGGGTACAATACTAGTAGTACAAAAAGAATGAAACATGCCCTACTTTACTTCCCTAAGTTCGAGATCTATCTCCTCCATCTGCTTCCATCTAATTCACTCCCACACAATTCATCAACTCAATTATTTAATAAAATATTTATTTCTCTTTTATATATTATATTTTTAATATTATTTATATGTCACACCTCATAATTTATTTGATAAATAAAAATTACGACAATTCAATACAAAATAAATTTAAATTCATAAAATACAAATGCAACGTATAAAAATTCAAACGACAAGTAAATGAACTATAAATTATATATTCAATTTCATGGCAATGAGAAAATTTAATTTTGGATTCTATGGAACTATGATAATATTAGAATCTGTTGAGAATTTTTTCTATTAATTTTAATGTATTTTTATTAAACAATTATTTTAAATATATCAAATATAAATATAATTATAAGAAAATAAATATCACTATTGCGACGATTGTGTGTGCACGGCAAGAAATTAATGTTGAGCGTCCAAAGTCCGTCTCCGTCCAAAGCCACGGTCCCAAATTTTAAAGCATTTCTCATTAATTTATTTTATTATATATTCACTATAATTATCCTTCTTTTTATTTTCGTTTATGTCTCATAATTATTTATTTACTTAAAATAAAAAATTAATTCATGCTATTTCTAAAATATTAATTGTTATTTTTTATTTCTGTACATTTTGATTATTGTACCAAAAACTAAGGAAACAATTTAACCAAAGAGAAGGAAATGATATTTTAATGATGACTGTCACCATAAGCCAACTTACATCAACAACAATAACAATAACTTGCGTTGTCTCCATGCTGAGTCTGGCCGCCACAGCACGTACGAAAGCAGTAATAATCATCCGCAATATTTCTTGCTGAAACAAATTATAAATTAAAACCCACAACATATATAATTTACTATTGGGAAGGTCTTGGGTTAGGCAGGCCTAAACAATTTAGGCGGGTTTTATCCATTAACCCAAGTTTTAAGCGGGTTTTATCCATTAATCTAAGCCCAAACCCATATAATATACCCTATTTGGGATGGGTGAACCCATTTGGGTAGGATAAAACCCGCCTAAACCGTTTAGGCCTGCCTAACGCAAGTTTTTGCCTTTATTATTTGTTCTTTAATTATTATCAAGTGAGTCCTATCTATCTATTCCATAATAACAAATTACAGCAAATGATACAACATTCATTTTTAACTCTTTTCACTTACCCTAAACGCGTTTCATTATTATTTTTCTTATAAATTTTAGTCAACATTCTCCAATGAATGTTGCTACAGTTAAAGGATACGTACAATTGTGAAGTATGACTCATAATTAGTCACGATATACATATGTATGTATAAAATAATCAACCACAAAGTAAAAGTTGAAAACTGAAGTTGTTTGCGAGCTCAAGCTCAAGTCCCTTTGAGAAAAAATTGCGAGCTCAATAGACTCAAACTTAATTTACCTTCAGATCGATTTTTATGTAATAGATTAAAGATGGGTCAAAGGATTAATTATATTATAAATTATGTGTGTTCTCTTAAATAATACAAATTAATCAGTTTGTTTATTTAAACGTATAAACTATAGATACAAATATATACAAGAATTCATCTTTTGATGCCGGATACTTGCTGCTCGCACCGGTTTTCCACACCACTTCACAAAAATTGCATGCATATATATGTCATTAACTAACTAATACATATTTTAAAAACATATTCTCGAGATTTGATTTTAAAATACATGAATTACTTAAAAGATGTTATTTATCGTTAATAAAAAACTTATCATCTTAGATATTGTCACACGAAAATTATGCAAGCGCAATCTCAATTAACACTTTTTTTAATAAAATGTATTAATTTAAATTTTATTTTACTTTTAAAAAAATTGAAATCTCAGTTCAATCATTCTGCATTTTGGAAGAGAGAAACAGCTTACATGGCACTCTACTATTGGGTGCTGCTTCTGTGAGTTCTCGAGCAGCAGCAAGTTGTGAGGAAATGATGAGAAACACCATAACTACTAAGAAAAGAGCCGCTACTTTAATTATTTTCGAAACCATTTTTGGAAATGAATTTGAAGAAATGGGTTTTCTAAGGTTGTCGATTTCCCATTTATTTATAAAAAACAATGGAGCAATTTTAATGAACGAAGTTTCAACAAATTATTATTTTCCACAATTTTTGTCCACAAATTTTCCAATTTTTCATATGAATTTCTATTTTCCTTTCACTCATCAAATCAAATTAAACATTTTTTTTCTCCTAATCTTAATTAAAACGCGTCAAAGTCCATATCCCTTGACGTGTTTGACAAGTTGTTTTTATGAGTGGACATTGATACATGTGGAAAATACTAGAAAGAACTTAATGCCCACCCAATTGAAAATGAATTATACTGGCGTAAATCAAATATAATTAATTTGCAATTCCATATATAAAAAAATTATTGGTCTTAAATCAGAGTTAGTGTGCAGCGGAAGATGTTGTTTTACTACGGTTGGGCCCTCAAGCTGGTCGTTGTTCACCAACTTGGGTTTAGAAATATTACTTCCTCTCTTCAGACGCGCAGTCTGGAATAACTAAGCAGAGAATCACAGGGATGTCAACGATCTATAGCTAGCTGATGAACGCCGTGTCCACCAGTCCACTAGCGCACTTGCCAAGTTTCTTGGAATCCAAAGCTTTTTCAGGTTTGAAGTGTGAGCACACCACTCAACCTTCAAACTAGACGCAAGGATTTGAGTTTCCCTTAAGAACGTCAGGTTTTTGTATACAACCGTAATAGTTTCCACCAGAGAAGTGACAAATCCAAGATGTTTTCTTACTTAGAAAGTAAGAAAACAGAGAAAAGCTATTGCAAGATGTACACAGCCTCGTGTTCAATGGAACACGGAAAGCTGTAAGAACAACCTGAAAGTTTTAAGATGCTGGCAGCTGGTAGCTTTCAAGAATCAAAGTGAGAGAGAATTTTCGTTAGCTTCGTCACTAAATTCGTAGATGTAACCTTTTCTTGATGGATCTGCTTACTAAAAATTGATTTGCAAAAAGCCTTTGACTCTGTTTCTTGGGAATTTTTGTATGAAGCTTTACAGGGTTTTGAATTCCACCCCAAATTTATCCACTGGATCATGGTGTGTATCGAGCCCGTCCTTCTCTCTGGTCATTAACGGTGGTGTGCATGGACGTATTGAGGGTCGTCGGGGCCTGCGCCAAGGGGATCCTATGTCTCCGTTGCTCTTCATTTTATGCATGGAATATTTTTCCAGATTATTTTCGCTTAGGTCCCGTAATTCTAGATTTGAATATTTATCTAAGTGTCGTAACCTTCAAATTTCTCACTTAATGTTTGCAGATGACCTGCTCATTTTTGGTAAAGGTTCGAGACCGAGTATGCAAGTGGTGGCAGACCTCCTTGCGGAATTCTCAGCTACGTCGGGTTTGTCTATTAATCGTAATAAATCCCACATCTTCTTTGGCAGCGCCAGTCCTACTGAAGTTGAGGAAGTTAGCGATCTTTTTGGTTTTCCGATTGGTTCGTGGCCTATGAAATTCCTGGGAGTTCCGTTGGCCTGCAAAAAGCTTTATAACCATCAATTTCCTCCTCTCATTGAAGCTATCACATGGATCATTCAAAAATGGAAAAGCAAGACCTTATCCCTAGCGGGTCGTGCAGAACTTATCCGTTCAGTCCTTCAAGGTGTGGAGAATTACTGGTTTTAGGTGTTGCCAATTCCAGTTGCGATCATCGATCGATTGATTCGGCTCACGCGTAGGTTCCTTTGGGGTAATGGCATGAACCCGGTGGCTTAGCAATCAGTATGTTGGTCTAAAGACGAAGGTGGCCTGGGGCTGCGGGATCTTAAAATGTGGAACAAAGCCCTTCTTTTGAAGACCCTATGGAATATTCATAGCCGCCGAGAGTCTCTCTGGATCAGATGGGTGCATGCTGTCTACTTGCGGACTAATGACCCCTGGACGCATGCTTGCAGCACCCGTGACTCGGGGTTAATGAAAACTATATTTTCCTTACGTGACTTAGTTCTTCATAACTGTAATGGTGATATTGATGTTGCTGGAGACCTTTTGTCATCGTGGTTTGGTAATAAGGGTGTTGCTGCTGCCTATGACCACCTTCGTCAGAAAGGGAGGCGTTTATTTTGGCACAGGCAGATTTGGAAGTCTTGGATCCCTCCTCGCTTTTCTATCTCACTTTGGTTTGTTTTGCAGGGCAAGCTTAAGACGCGGGATCGACTTCAGTTTCTTGGGGATGACGTCCCTCTTGAATGTGTTTTATGTCACCGACATAACAAATCGAATTCTCATCTTTTTTTTTCGTGTGATTTTGCAGCTGTTGTTTGGCGTGCTGTTCGTGAATGGCTTGCATTCGTACACAGTCCTGTCATAATTGCGAGCTCACTCAAATGGTGCTTTCGTGAGAGACCTCGTTCACGGGTTCTAAAGAAGGCTATATTGATTGCTTTGGCAGCCACGGTGAACCAATTGTGGTATGTGAGGAACCGTTGTATCTTTGAAGGAGAAACTCCATTAATTCCTTTAGTAATCAAGAAAATCAAAGAGGATGTCTTCAGGCTTCTCTATTCATGTTTCCCGGTGGACGAGGTGGTTACTCAAATGGATTGACGTGATATTTTACCCCTGATCCCTTTTCAGGATGTGTGTCTTTGTTTAGCTTTGCTTCGTGTTTGCGCTTGGCTGGTCACCGTGCGTAAACTGATCTTTGGTTCTTGACTCGTGGGTATACCCAAGTACTTTGTAAGGTATTTGCCTCGAATACTTTTATTTTCTATGCATTTTTATTTTAAAATTGCAGCCTTGTTGGTGGTCCAAACTGGATCCGGCCCAACATGTGTATCAGACCAAAGCCCAGTGATGGATCAACAGTACTATCGGCCCGATAAGGTCACGGAAGCCAGCCCGATCAAGGCCTGACACGTCAAGAAGCAGTTCGACCAATATTAAGAGCAGTCCGATTAGCATCAAGAAAGACACAAATAGCATCAAGGGTAGTTCGATCAAGGTTGCAAGTATCTTGACCAACAGGAAGGAGGCTCGATATGAGTATTGCGAACTACTACAACAGTCGCTCAACGGTTGAAAGTGGTCAACAGGAGCACAAACCGCTACCTCGCGAGGATTTTGGAACTGCCAAACCACCACGTGGGTGAACTGCCCCGAGATTCGCGAGATCAATACCAAACGGTTAAGAAGTGCATGGAAACCCTAGAGCACAACCGCTTCCTATAAATACCCCCTCAAAACATCGAGAAAGGGGACGGAAAAAAACTTAAGAAAATCGCCTACTACTTTTTCATACTTGCTAGAGAAAATTCGATAGCTAGCTCATTAGTACCTCACTAGATTAGTCAACTTTTTGTATTTCATTTTCCTAAACACCATTACTTGTAATTTCTTTTCGAGTTCGCCAAACTATTTTCCTGTTCAGTTTATTCACCGTTCTCGGGGCTCCGATTTCCGAATAATCGAACCTCAACAATTTGACACCCACCGTCGGGCCTCGAGAACAATTTCTATATTTTCTTTGCAGGGAATGGCGGACGATCCAGACAACACTCATGTTGTCGAAGTCGATGATCAGAGAACCGCTCCAGCAGAAGGTCAAGGGAGAGGATCTAATCCCGGAGCAGGTCGAGGAGCTCGGCGGCACCAGGACGAGGGTGAGCCGCCGCAACCAGCAGTGGAGTCGCGCGCCTACCTAATCCAGGGGGACGGTGAACGACCTGATGAGGGCATTCAATGCCACTCCCCTTGAAGAATTGACATTCCTGCCGCCGGCCGCCTAATATTCTTGAAGATCCTCATGTCTCAAGGCTGGTGACACAAGTGCAGAGTGCAAGGGGCGCACTCGAAGAAATGGCGAGGAGGTATGAGCTCCTCGAGAGAGAGAATCGGAGGCTGCAGTTGCAGAACAATAACAGGCAGCCAATCGTCGAGGAGCCCCGGAGCACAGAGAGGAATACTCACAGTACCACGAGAAATTTGGAGGCTAAATTCGATCGTGCTGAAGGAACAACTACTGAGAGAACCCCGAGGGATCCACTGACCCTTAGGGACCAGGCCAGCTAGTTAAGTCGGTCAGAACTGCAGGCTATTCAGCAGATTGAACGGAGGTTCGAGCAGAGATTCGGCTATTTCGAGTCATTGCTCGCCAGATTCCCTGGACTTCCTCCACCAGAAAGGACGATACCTCGCGAGAGCTATGCAAAGTCTCTTTTTTCACCGGAGATTGCTGGGGCTGAGTTACCATCCAGATGTGCTCCGCCAAGTTTCGTCCTCTATGACGGGACCTCAGACCCAGAAAACCATGTTGCCGTGTACCGGCAGAAGATGTTGGCACTAGCGATTTCAGGAGCTCAGATGGAAGCTTGCATGTGCAAGAGCTTCGGTTCGAGCTTAACGGGGCCCGCCCTCCAATGGTTTATCTGTAGGGATTTTTCAGTGAACCAAATCACAAAACCCAAGTGAACCGGATCGATTTATGTATATTGCATACAATAATAATTCATAATAAAACCTAGTATGCTCCTGTGAATTTAATTCGAATTGTGGATTGAGAATTACCGTAATTTCGTCGAGTCTGATCCGATCTTTTGCGTTTGAATTTTCAACTTTAATTCAACCACGCAATTTGATTTTATCTGCGGAAACATAAATTAGAAATCTAATTTCTAGATAAAGATCGAAAACAAGGAAAAAGAAGAGAAGAGAATTCTGTTCTCCAGATCAGGTCTTCAGATCTGTATCCCAATGCTGTTCAGATCTACTACTGGTGAGGACTTCGTAGATCTGTAGTTGTGCAAGGCCAAAATCGAAATTCTCCTCCCACTGCACTGTAGCCGTCGCCCCTTCTCTCTCTGCCCTAGGGTTTTGACTGATTTGAATAATCACACAAGTTGGCTTAGGGTTTCCAGAGAGAGTGGTCTATTTATAGACCCAGGGTTTAATCCCTAATGGGCTATTGAGCTAAATTCAGCATATTTATTTGGGCCAGACCTGAGACCTAATGCAAATAATAAATTGGGCCTATAAATTAATTAATTCCCATGTCCGCAACCCAGGACACAATTAATTAATTAATATTAATTCTTTTTTCACCACAGAATTAATACTGACCTACCTCTTTATTACCACGTTGTGAGAACGGGTTGCATTAATTGAGAATACCCATATTTAAGGTTACCGGACATTCATTAATTAATCGGAGCCTCTGACAAGCTCTAACTACAATTAATTAATATCTTATAATTCCTGAGTAGTACCACTCAATCCTTATCACTCGTGCCTGAACTTAATCAGCCTGCAGGACTTTGACACGATGAATGTTATTGAGCTCCTTAGGGAATGTTCCCATCCTATTACTCGGATATGGTTACCTAAACCCAGTCTCAGGCAGTACTACACGAACTGTTGTTACCCAAGATGCGGATATACGAGCACGTTACTTAGGCTCTCCACCATGGCAAGTCAAAGTAACAGTCAATCCGTGCAAACCCCTGAACCTTCGTTAGGATTTAGACTCAATCAAAACTGAGATCTTGTATTTGCTGATGTCAGACAGACGAATACATCTCACTGCGGTCCATCAATACGCCACCCCTGCGTACCAGCATGTCAAGTAACCAAGACAGACTACTTATTCCGAACCTCTGGTATGTCAGTACTGGTGGTTTAAACCTCTAGATGAATTATGTGTTGAGTGGATCAACCGCGGGTTGACACTCAGGGGCTATAAGGGTGTCTTAAAAGTCGATCGGATCTCGCTATGTTTTGCCCGAGATCAGTGCACTTCGATGACAGTGGTTGAGTGGACTATGTCATTCCCAGCTGTACATCGTGACTTGGAAGTAGGTCTGCTTCCAAGCCACACATTAAAACAGATTATGATCACATGTTAAATGTTTAATCCTGCAGGATATATGAAACTGTTTTATAAGCACGAGAGGAATTCTAAAGTAAAACCTCATGTCTTATCAATTAAATGACATAACAATTTATATTTGTATTATTTCGGGGATGTGTTCATCGGTGTACTCAACCCCTGCATGTTATATTGTTAATTCTAAAATATGTAGGTTAAAGCCGGAGCAATGGAGGAGGCAGCAGGAATGTGTGAGCCTTTCAAATAAGAGCTAGATCCTGAGATATGTATCCTCATATACACATCTCCACTGCACAATTCTTCACTGCAATGAACCTTGAAAATCTATTCTTCCCCATGTTTTTGTAATTTACCTTTGTTACTTTTGAACTTAACTCTCTAGTAATTCTTCACGTGAACTTGAACATTATTGCTATTTCTATGAATGATAGTTTCCGCTAAATCTTGTCCACAATAATATTATTTGGTGAGAAAACCTCAAAAACTATACCGTCGCGCTCTCATAAGTCGGGGAAGCTAAATGGAGTCGTGACATTATAACACACTTTTAAATTTTAGCAATTATAAAAAAAATATTTTAAAATTTCGCAATTATAACAGAATATTTGATAGTTTTGAAACGTGTATAAACTACATAAATTGCAGAGTTGATAATAAAGTCTGCTTTTGAAATATTCAACCAATTCGGTAAGAGAAATTATAACCACACAAATATCAAACCATTTGCATTTCATTTCTAGAAGAAATATCAGGAAACGGAGCTGTAGTTGAAATATTCAACCAATTCGGTTGAGAATTATAACCACACAAATATGAAACCATTTGAATTTCATTAATTTCAAGAAGAAATATCAGGAAACTCACCTGTCGTTGAAATATTCAACCAATTCGGTTGAGAATTATAACCACACAAATATGAAACCATTTGCATTTGATTAATTTCAAGAAGAAATATCAGGAAACTGAACTTAGAATGTAAGTAATATAATTAAAAAAATAAAATAATTTGTATATATAACTGTTTTTGTGCATAATTGCTTTATGAATCATGCTTAATTGAAAAAACATGATTTATAAAACAATTAAGATTGTTTAAAAAAAAAAAGCGAGATTGTAGATTTATTCGTATTTAACAAAATCAACTTTTTTGTTCTGGCGAGAATGAACCTAAACATGAGAAATTAGAATAAATCACGATCAATGATTTAACACAATCAATGATCCAGATTGACTGAAAAAATGCAGCATTTTATCCCAGTTTTTGTTCATTAATGGACAAATTCGTAGTTTTATGTGTTATTTTATAACATTTATTTTATCTTAATTATTCTTCATTTATCTTAGTTATACTTCACTTTATCTCAGTTGTTATTCATTATAAAGTAAATTTTATGTGAATTTTGATGTTATACGTAACATGTATTTTATCTTAATTATTCTTCATTTTATCTTAGTTATTCTTCATTTATCTTAATTGTAGTTCATTATTGATGTAATTGTACTTCATCATTTTGTACAATGAACGAAAATCTACAACCTACATTTTATCTATGCGTTACTTCATTCAATGACAAAATCTCTGCATTTTTTATTCATTTACCTTCATTGAGACCATTTTTATCATCTTACGTGCAATTTTCTATTACATTGTTGCATTATATCTTGTATAATATGCATTTTAGTTTTGCATCATAAACTCAAATTTTTTTTTATAAAAAAAAAACATCATTGCAATAAACACGTATGGAAATTCATTTTTAAAGACATATATGCATTATAACCAATTAAAATATGCATTACATATAAATGACAAAATAAAATTGCAATAGAAATATGGTCGAAATAGTTCAAAATTGTAATACTCCCTCTAGTTTCAAGAACAATTTGAGGTAACACTTGAATGGTTTTGAAGAACTAGTGCACCACAAATTTCTTCAAATATCTTGTTAGGAAATTTGTTTGTAGAAATTTCCTTTATCCTTATTTGTTGTGTTTTGGTGGGTCAAAAGGTTATAATCAGTCTAGAAGTGATCGAGCCCAAGTAGCAGTTGTGAGAGATGATCCAGTTTACATTCCGATTGGACCGATGACTAGAGCTCGAGCAAGGACTTTGAGGGCTGGATTGAGTTTGTTGGTTAAAGGCGTTTGTCTGCAAATAATTTCCAGGATTCTATGGTGTTGGAAGAATTAAACGAAGGCCCAAAAGTTATTAATTTAATTATGTGTAATGATTGGACTTAGTTTAATTTATTTAGTTATTTTGGGCCAACATGTTTAGGCCTTGTTTTAATTAAATTTCGAATTTATTCCTTTAATTTTCGAAATTAATTTCCTTATTAGTTTAGGTTTGAGTTGCCTATATATAGTTCTTGTATGGAACAATTTTGATTCAATTTCAGTTTAATAAAATTTGTGAGGTTTTCTCCTTCAATTCTGAAAGCTCAAATTTTTGAATTTCCTATTCATCCATAGGATTTCGATTTCGACAAATCAATCGGACAGTCATATCCATTGGTGGTGTCTTCACATATATCCTTCGTTGTTGGATCAATTCGCTTCTTGGGTCGTAGGAGATTCAATCTGGACTACAGTACTTGAAGGTTTTCGAACCAAAGGTGCTGGATCCTTCCATCGTTCGATTTCAGTTTTGCTTCCGCGTCGTGTCTGAGTCATACCGTTTGAGTTCCTGGGCTGCGATCTAAACCTTCCCGGCGAGGATCGTATAAAGAAGTGTCTCTAAATTAGCCCCAGATTGATTATTAAATGTAAAGTCCTATAAATTCTTTAATCGAGTTGTAATTGGAGCTGATCAAAGACAGATTGAAAGAATCAGACTATGGATAAAGAACAAACTAAAGGAATCAGTCTGTGGATGCGCAAAAGACTCAGGCAGACTGAAAGATCAAAGTGGGATTGATCAGTCTGGAACTGATCGGTCTGAGTCTCATCAGTCTAGGACTGACAAGTTTGGAACTACATCAATATGGAACCGATCAGTCTGGGACTGACTAGTCTTGAACTTACAAGTCTCAAATATCAAACTTGCCAGTCTGGGGATAAACGTTCAGACTAGAAATGCCAACCTGCATGGACTTGCCAGACTGACAACATCGGCACGAAACCTCTAGTTTCAATCCTCGCACATAGAAACAAGCAAAATCATCTGAGGAATGGTACTGACGAGTTTAGACTTAAAAGACTGGAGATTTATTAAATTAGGAAAGCTCAAGACTTCTGTGTTGATTCCTCGGACTGATCAGTCTGGATTCCTCGGACTAATCAAAATTGTCGTTCTGATGCAAAGGTGAAATATCATAGTTAAAGATAGAAAAGGCGAGAGCAGGTCCAAAATTTCTGGAAAATCACCTACCGACCGTCGTTCGCCGCAAAGAACAGAGACTTCGAATTAGACAACATCCGATTTGTCTCTGAGCAACTCGATTTTTTAAATCTCTGGATCCTCAAATATAAATAGTCGAGGACTCCAAGAGATTAAGGTGACCCCAACCAAATATCCGAACTTTCAAGTGAGCCAAAACTTTGCAGAATTTCTGACTTAAAGATTCGAGACTTTTCATAAGCTTACCGTGTGTCACCTCGTGAACACGAGACTCAGAACTTCTTGTTATTGAGTTCATCTTGGTGTTCTTTCTCTTCAGGAAAAACTATATTGCATTTTATCGATCATATTTTGCATTATATAAATTCATGCATTATACTCCCTCTGTCCCTTGTCATTAGTCCCATTTGCTTTTGGCACAGTTACCAATGTTTGTGAGTGTAATTCCGTGGGACAGACGAAAATGGAAAATGAGACTAATACCAAGGGACGGAGAGAGTATTATTCAACTTCATTTATTATTTAAATTCGTGTGCTGTTACAAGAATTATGCATATAATCACTAATTTTCATTTTTTACGATGATTTTTAAATCTAAACGTATACAATAAGGTTTTCATTTGAAAGATAATTAAATTACATTTAATTTGATATATGATATATGAAAAAATAATCTAAATCGAAGTAGTTATGATCATTTAAAGATTTGGGATGATTTTAGAGGAGAGAGAAAAAATATTACAAAATTACCCTTCAATGCTTGTTTTAATACACTATAACGCAAACGAAATTTATTTAGTCTTGAGCATTGAATCACCATTTTGGATGACCGAGATTGGTTCTTATATTCTCATGTATCACTCCTCTTTATATATATATATATATATATATATATATATATAAAGAGGGTTGTGATCAAGTACTAAAATTAAAGTCATTGAATTGATAGTATTAATGGTTCAGATTAAA
Organism: Plectranthus barbatus; assembly: GCA_026898455.1. Taxonomy (NCBI): domain Eukaryota; kingdom Viridiplantae; phylum Streptophyta; class Magnoliopsida; order Lamiales; family Lamiaceae; genus Plectranthus; species Plectranthus barbatus. The sequence goes on from JAPKLW010000046.1 coordinate 87,982, forward strand.
GCATCAAATATTGAAAAATTAAGCATAATTTTCGTTTGTGCTTAATTACTTTATAAAGCAATTAAGCATGAAATTTGGAAAAACAATTAATCTCAACCATTGATATTTTTGGATAAATGATGTAGATTCATTCCTATTTAACACAAACTAACTTTTTGTATGAGATGCATTCCATATATATATATATATATATATAGTGGAGGGATCATGTGACAAAAATTTTTGCTGTGAGAAAAAAGAATGAATCATGTTCATCAGATCTAAAAAAATTGATGGTTGATATTTAATCAAACAACAATTAAAATGCAATCAAGCAACAACTAAAACACAATCAAGCAACATTGTAATTAAGTAACGACCTGAATACAATCAAACAATGTCGTGAATGCAATCAAACATCTTTCTCACTTTCTCACGTTTAGATTTTTCTTACTGAATCCGCTCCCTATATATATATCACATACTAAAAATTAGTTTGTACTAAATAGGAATGAACATACACCACTCATCTAAAAAAATCAATGGTTGAGATTAAAATATTTTTTCCAGATTTTATGCTTTTTTGCTTTATAAATCATGCTTAATCGAATTAAGCATGATTTATAAAGTAATTAAGCACGAACGAAAATTATATTTGATTTTTTAATTTTTGATGCTTTAATCTCAACCATTGATAAATCTCGTCCATAGATTTGACAACATCAATGATCCAGATTACATAAGAGCTTTAACAAAAAACGTGGTATTTTATCCTCATTTTACTTCATTAAAGGGCAACATAGTCATTACAAACGTACAGGGCGCAAAAGTTGTGTTTTGTTCATTTTATGTATTATATACTTCATTTTATCTTAGTTATACTTCATTTTATCTCAATTGCGAATCATTATAAAATAAATTCGATTCGAATTTTGATGTTACACGTGACATGCATTTTATCTTGACAGTTCTTCATTATATCTTAGTTATTCTTCATTTTATCTCAATTGTTGTTCATTATAAAATAAATTAAATAAAAATAAAATCAATTTTTTGGAAAAAATGATTTCAATTCTCTTCATTTTATCTCCTATATAAATCATTAAATGAAAAAAATCAAATTTTTAGAAACTGTTCTCTTCATTTTATCTCCTCTATACTTCATTAAATAGAAAAAATTAAATTAAATAAAAATAAAATTAATTTTTCGAAAAAAGTATTTCATTTCTCTTCATTTTATCTCCTATATACATCATTAAAAGAAAAAAAAATTAAATTTTTAGAAACAGTTCTCTTCATTTCATCTCCTCTATACTTCATTAAATGAGAAAAATTAAATTAAATAAAAATAAAAATAAATTTTCAGAAGAATATGTTAAGTTCATTTTATCTATTTAAAATTTCATTAAATTAGAAAATTCAATTTAATAATAATAAAATTTAATTTAATTTTAGAGTATTGGATGACTCAACAAGGCAATCGAAATCTTATAAAAAATCGAAAAGTAAAGGAATTACAGATCCAAATATATAATAATGAAGTTAGCGGAGGATAAAATGAAAATGAAAATTATTTGTGGGAGATACCATCAGGCTAAATGACAATAATACCCTTAAATATGTAATAATGAAGTTCGCGGATGATAAAATGAAGACGGAAATTATTAAAGCATAACAACAGATCTTGTAAAATCAAAGGCTGAGATTTATTTTCATTTATTAGATTAACATCTATTCTCATATGATCTAACCTATATATATATATATTACCTAAACGAGTATACATGTAGTGATAAAAAATAATGTCAAAGCACGTCCAAATTCTTTCATTTGTCCTAATTTTGAGCTTCATTTTCCGACCAACAACATGCTCCAACAACCAAACTGATCTTCTTTCACTATTAGCCATAAAATCAAGCCTCCAAGATCCACAAGGAGCTCTCACTTCATGGAACCAGACACTCGATTTTTGCCGTTGGACCGGCATCCAATGCCGCCGCCACAGAGTCGTCGCCATGAACCTGTCGTCGCAAGGCTTGGTCGGAAACCTTTCCCCTCATGTCGGTAATCTCTCATTCCTCGAAAACATTACTCTAAACAACAATACTTTCCGCGGCCACATTCCTCCACAGATAACCCTGTTACGCCGGCTGGAGGTGCTCGATTTCAGCAACAACCAATTCGAAGGTGAAATTCCGACGAACTTGTCTCAATGCAGCGAACTCCTCCTACTCGACTTCACCAAAAACGTCCTTTCCGGAACAATCCCAGCTGAACTCGGTCTCTTATCGAAACTCGAGGATCTATACCTGCCCCTGAATCAGCTTTCCGGTGCCATCCCTCCGTCCGTCGGAAACATAACCTCTCTAACTAGGATTTCTCTCTTTTCCAACGGCTTCACCGGAGAAATCCCTGAATCGTTCTCTCAACTCCGTCGCCTCCGGTTTTTCCAACTGGCTAAGAATAACTTAGCCGGTACCATTCCTCCAGGAATATTTAATTTGTCTAGTTTAAAGTATTTGGATGTCTCTGTCAACCAACTTCGTGGATCTCTTCCTTCAACAGTCGGCCTCACACTTCCAAATCTTGCTTGTCTCTTGGTTGAGAAGAACCAGTTCACTGGTAGAATTCCTAGCTCCATCTCAAATGCTTCATTGATTGAATGGATAGTCTTGTCTTCGAATCATTTCACTGGACCAATCCCAGACCTATCCAGGCTTACCTTAATTCAAGATTTCTTCCTTCACTCAAATCTCATAGTGGATGACACCAGTTTCGTTTCATCACTAACAAATTCAACTAATTTGGAACGTCTAGATGTTAGCAACAACATGTTAAGTGGCCCTTTCCCAGAGTCAATAGCCAATTTGTCGACTCGTCTCAGTTTGATGTCAATGTTCAGCAACGAAATCCATGGAAGCATTCCTTCAGGCATAGGGAGACTTACTAGTCTCGGCTACGTCGACCTGTCCCACAATCTTTTCGACGGTCCGCTCCCCACGAGCTTCGCAAAGCTCTCCGTTTTGCATACCCTTATCTTGGGGGACAACGAGTTCAGCGGGGAACTGCCCGCATCATTAGGCAACTTGACTCTCTTGAGCCGATTGCTCCTTGGTGGGAACAAGATTTCTGGAAATGTTCCTACAAATCTTGTCTACTGCACCAACTTGCTAGAGCTAGATCTCTCTGATAACAGCTTCACTGGTGTCATCCCTCCAGAAATCATGCGACTTCAATCTATTTCCATTGTCTTTAACCTCTCTCACAATGGCTTTGTGGGAACTATTCCTCATGAGGTTGGTTCCTTGCAAAAGCTTGAGGCGCTCGACTTGTCGAGCAATAGATTGTCTGGACTGATTCCCAACGACCTAACCAACTGCGCTAGTTTGGAGATTCTCTACCTCAATGAGAATCTACTCGAGGGAGAGTTGCCTTCCGGATTGAGTGGTCTGATGGGGTTGCAAGATTTGGATCTATCGAAGAATAATTTGTCCGGTTTGATCCCAACATCTTGGGGTAACATGAAACTCGAGAGATTGGACTTATCGTTCAACAGGCTGCGTGGAGAAGTCCCAACTAGAGGAGTGTTTGGGAACGTAACCTCGGTTTCTGTTGCTGAAAACCAAGGTCTCTGTGGTGGGGTTTCAGATTTGAAGCTTCCACCTTGCTCTGGTCCGAAGATAAGGTTGTCTGCTTTGATGAAGATCTTGATCCCAATTCTGGTTGTTGGAGGTTTATTATTAGTATTAGTATTCGTATTCTGTTACTGCAAACAATCAAAGATTGTGGAAAGACGACAGACAGCTTCTCAGATGCCACCGCCAGACGACGGCATTGGCATCCATTTTATGAGGCTTTCCTATGCAGATATCGTGAGAGCAACCAGTGAGTTTTCGGAGAGTAATATGGTAGGATCCGGGCGGTTCGGGTCCGTTTACAGAGGCCTTGTGGACGATGAAAAAACAGTAGTAGCAGTGAAAGTAATGAATCTTGGTGTTAGAGGGGCCTCAAAAACGTTCATTGCGGAATGCAAGGTGTTGGGGGGCGTAAGGCATCGGAATTTGGTGAGATTAGTGAGTGTTTGCGATAGTATGGACTTTCAAGGCAACACTTTCAAAGCACTGGTGTATGAATTCAAAGGTAATGGAAGTCTAGACCAATGGTTGCACTCAAGCGGTGGAAAAATTAGAAAGTTGAGCATAATGGAGAGGGTGAATATAGCGATTGATATTGCACAAGGGATTCATTACCTTCACTTTGGTAGCGGTAAGTGTATCGTTCATGGTGATTTGAAACCGAGCAACATTCTTCTGGATCACGAGATGGTTGCTTGTGTTGGAGATTTTGGATTAGCCAAGATCGTCTCCACCATTCTTCCATCATACCAAACCAGCTTCTCTACTTCCATTGGGATCAAAGGTACCTTAGGCTACGTTCCTCCAGGTATTAATCAATCATATATTGATTTTTCTTTTATATAAAGGTGATCAATAATTATTTATTTTTTAAAAAAGAATTGGGTTAAATTAAAAAGTATATTTGTGTAGAATATGGTACGTTTGGCGAAATTTCGATGCAAGGGGATGTGTATAGCTATGGTATCATCCTTTTGGAGATGTTCACGAACAAAAGGCCAACAGATGATTTGTTCGACGATGATTTGAATCTCCATAATTTGGTGAGCACAGCTTTGCCAAATGGAGTAATGGAAATTGTGGATCCGGAATTTCAAACAAAACCAGAGATGAAGAAGTGTATGATGCATATTTTGAGCATTGGAGTGTCATGTTCAAAGGAGATGCCGAAAGATAGGATGTCAATCAATGATGTCGTCGATAAATTGTCTGATATCAAACACTTGTTTTTCAGCTGAATATTGAAAAAAGTTTATATCATCTAAAGTAATTTCTAATTTTGTATATTTCTAATCTTACTGTATTTTTTATTTGATTTTTTTTTTTTACACAATCAGTGAAGATATAGAATGACAAAAGGAATCAAAATTGAGTATTCAATTTTAGAGAAAAAAAATTAAGAGTTCTATGATTGGAGATGAATAATGAAAAGCTGATAATTAAAAATAGTATTAATGGTCTATGACTATTAATTCTAAGGCTATCATCATCATACACGGACAGTCACCCAATCATTAAATAAAATATTAATTTTTCTTATATTCAATATATAACCTAGAACTTAATATTAACTTAATTTTTAATTAAAATATTAAGTTCTCTTTCTTTTAATATATATAAAACTTAAAATATTTTAAATTTTATAATTAAATAAATAATTATTTATACATTAAGAGTAGGGATGTCAATTAAACCCGAAACCGATGGGTTGACCCGAAACCGGTGGGTTAAAATGCGGGTTAGGGTCAAAAAAATTTAAACCGAATTATTTTTTAACCGAACGGGCCTGACCCGCCGGGCTCGCGGGCCAAACGGGCTGAACCCGTCGGGCCGCGGGTCAGCCCGTCGGTCCAAGCCAATTTTAATTGAAGATATTTCAGCCCAGCCCAGCCCCACAATTATTGTATTCCCTACCTAAATTCAACTGAGCCCATGAATAATTTTATTTAAAATAAGCCCAACCAACTACAGGTTTAAAGCTAAGTAAATAAAAGTTTCAGCTGGCCCAATAAATTACATATGTATAGACAATTAGACAGTAGACTACACGAAATTTTAATTAATAATAATTTTACATATAATATTGATATAAATATATTATTTAAAATGGTAGATTATATTATTAAATAATTTTTAAGTTAGTGGTTCCAATATGTAATTTAGTTTTTAAAAATTAAATTAACGATAGAATATAATTTATAACAAGTAATAGTTAATTCACATGAATGAGTGGTATAAAATTTATCAATTATTAAAATTATTAATCATAGTAATTACATTGTTGAAACTTGAAAGTAAAAAAGATCAGAGCATATTTTCATTTATTTTCTTGTGCAGCATATAATGTGATTTTTATTTTAATTTTACTACCAGAAGTAAAGAGGGAGATTGTTCATGTTCTTATATTGTTAAATGTTAATAATGTATATTAAACTAATTTATACTTATATTTTACGAATAAAACTTAATATTTAATTAAAATAAAAAGTTAATTAATTTATATCCTATAATTTTATTAAAAAATCAATTAACCTTTTAAGATTGTTGGCCCGACGGGCTAGCCCGAAAACCGACGGGTTAGGGTTAGGGTCAATAATTATCAACCCGAAAAAAATTCAACCCGATTGGGCCCGGACCGAATAGCCCGAAACCCGATAGGGTTGACCCGAAACCCGACGGGTTAGCCCGATTGACATCCCTAATTAAGAGTTCAAATTGACAAACAAAATTCAGATAATTAATACAAAAAATAAAAAAAAAATTTCCTTTAAACGACTGAGATTGTGCTTTATATGAACGACTGAAATTTATTGCTTTTGATGAATGGTGGGTATCAAATTGACATATATTGTGCTTTCTACGAATACTTCGGATTGATTATTTTTTATGAATAATGTAGATCAATCAATATGATATATTATATATTAATTAATAATAAAAAATAAATATATCAAAATTGGACTCTATTTGTAGAGAAAAAATTATAAATTTTGGTATATTTTTAAGATATTATATAAAATATATATCAATTTTATTATTATTTTCTAACAAAACTAAAAATAATACACATGGCATATTGTTATTAGTTAAAAACAAAAAAAAATTAATAAGGCAATGAGGTCCACAAAGTTGGAATGGGAGTTGAAGGGAACCACGGTCAGTTGAATCTCTTCAATTTTATCCATTTTTTTTTTTTTTTTTGTTTCTTTTCCTACGTGGAGGGCATGTGGTCACCGTTAAACAAAGTCTAATAGCATCAACCGTATTAAGAGAAATCTATCTATATACTTGTATTTGAAGAAAATAGTTTCATCTTATTATAATTTTGTCATTTTCCCGTCAAAAACATTATATAAACATAACTTTTATTATTTTATTTTATTTAATAGTTCTTCTATTATAATATAGTCTCTATTATATAAATATAAATAATTATAGGAATTAAAAAGCTCATTTTTCACTTTTTCTTTTCAATATTTTATTTATCAATTTTTAAATAATGCTAAATTTACAACTTTATGGAATAATTTTGTTTATTAAGCTTTTATTTTTTAGGCTAATCGTTCCATGTAGTTCATTTATTTTTTATTACATATCATCTAGGCCCAGAAACTGATCGTTGACATCCTTGTGGTTCTGTGCTTAGTGATTTCAGACTGCGCGTCTGAAAAGGTGAAGTACGATGGATTAATTTGAACTTTTATAAATTGTTGTATTATTTATTGCTTTATTTAAGTTTTCTATAAATTGTTTAACCCAACACACCAAGTTATATTTTTACCTGCTAAACAACCATCTTTTTAAATCCAAGCTGATGAAGAATAACCAGCTTGAGGGCCCAACCGCAATAAAACAAAATTTTCCACTGCACGCTAACTCTGATTTGGAACAAACAATATATTTAATTTACACAAATATAATTCATTTTCAATTGTGTGGGCATTAAGTTCTTCCTAGTATTTTCCACATATATCGATGTCCACTCATAAATACAACTTGTCAAACACGTCAAGGAATATGGACTTTGATGAGTTTTCATATGAGCAATTGGAAAAATTGTGGACAAGAATTAATTCCACGCATCGACTATATTCAAATTATGTATGCTTGATTAATCAAATTTGTTGAAACTTGGTTCATTAAAATTGCTCCATTTTTTTGTATAAATAAATGGGAAATCCACAACCTTAGAAAACACATTTCTACAAATTCATTTCCAGAAATGGTTTCGAAAATAATTAAAGTAGCGGCTCTTTTCTTAGTAGTTATGGTGTTTCTCATCATTTCCTCACAAATATCTTTTAAGAAATTCATGTATTTTAAAATGAAATCTCGAGAATATGTTTTTTTAAATATAATTTATACTTTCAAATTAAAAAACTGATTAACTTGTATTATTTAAGAAAACACACATAATTTATAATATAATTAATCATTTGACCCATCTTTAATCTAATACATAAAAATGAAGGTAATTATAAATTAAATTTGAGTCTACTGAGCTCGCAATTTTTCTTGAAGAGACTTGAGTTTGAGCTCGCAAACAACTTCAATTTTCAATTTTTACTTTGTGGTTGATTATTTTATATTTAATATTCCGACTAATTATAAATCATACTTCATAATTGTATAATTAAACTAAAGTAACATTCACTGGAAAATGTTGGCTAAAGTTTTTAAGAAAAATAATAATGAAACACATTTTTAGGGTAAGAGGGAATCCACAAAAATGCTAAAAATGAATGTTATATCATTTGCTGTAATTAATTATAATGGAATAGATAGGACTCACTTGATAATAATCAATTAATAAATACTAAATTATGGTGTGGGTTTTAATTTATTTTCAGCAAAAAAGATTGTGGAGGAATTCATTGGAACTAATGATTATGAGTGCCCAAGTGGATGCTGTTGATGCAAAACTCAAGGCTAACTCTTTTTTACACTTAATTAAATAGAATATATTAATTTTAAATTTCACATACGTTACCTAAATATTTTCATTAAAACTCGAATTAAACAACTTACGCTCCGCTACGCAATTCTTTTCATTAAATGATTTTGTCTTAAAATAGTTGATGTTATTATACAATTTCATTCTCCAACCATTAATACAATTTTTTAGTTTACTCCATTTTTAATTTTCGAGCTTTTTTTTATTCATTTAAACAAAAAAAACCTCTCTTTTTTTTTTTTTTTTTTTTTTTTTTTTTTTTTTTTTTTCTGTAAAATTGAATGTTCTTTTTTGATTCCTTTTATTATTCTATATGTCATTCATACTTGGATTCACAACCATCTTTGTAATTGGTGTGGCCTTTGGTTTTGGGCCTTTTAATTATGTGGCCCGGTTCTACCTCCATCCCTATTCCTAGCCCATTCTTGGTTGTGTATATGGTCTGGATACGTGGTTTGGGTTGCGGTTCGGGTATGAGCGGTTAGGGGCGGTTATTCGATCTCCTTATTATATATATCGTCTGACCCGGTTTCTCATACACATTACGTGAAACCTAACCCTAGATCTCCGCCGCTCTCTCTCTCTCTAAACAAACCCTCGCTCTCTCTTCTCTCTTGACTTCCGGTGTCTGTGAGTGGTGTTCCGGCGAGCCCTTAGTGTAGTTGAGAGTCTCGAACCCTAAAGCCTTACCTTACTTCCTGTCTGTGGTCGGAGGAGGGCAAGGACTCGCACACAGGTGAGTCTGAGCCAACACATCTCGTCCCTTCGATAAAGGCAAAGGCGTGGGTACATTGGTTCGAAGGTCCTAGCCGGGAAGAGTCCAAGACGGTCAAAGCTTGAAGGCCGGCGACGAGCTGGTCGAGGAACCCTAGTCCAATCAGGACTAGGTTCGGGGTCCGGGAGTAACAGGTTGGCAAATGGGTCGGCAGGGCTTGATACCCAAGAATCTTTATTGTTCCGATCGAATAAAAAAATACGAAATAAAAATTAAATAAGTGTAAACGGACGGGAAAAACAGCGTCTTGGGCTGGTGGTGGCGGAGAGGGTTTGACGAGTTGCACGGCGGATCTCGTGGTGGCCGGAAAATACCGGCACAGTTGGATTAAAGTTACACTTTCATTTTTAATCCAATAATCACTACAAAAATAATGTTACACTTTAGATGGACAAAACTCTTTCATTTTTAATTCAATCACTACAAAAATATTCATTTAGCAATCAATTCTCAATTTAATTAATGAAAATTGATAGAATTTAGTGCCCGAGTTTAACACAATGGTGTCAAAGATAGTAAAACACAAAAGTTTGACACATGCGAAACAGAGTATTTTAAACACACACGGAAGCTTAAAGAGTTTGACACAACGGAATTAATTGTTCGAAGATTTATAAATAATAAACCCTCGAGAGCCACACGGCAAATAGTTTTCACTTTTCAAAACATGGTTTTTACAAGTGAAGAACAAAATACTAAACAAGATAGAAATTTTCCTAAGTTCACTCCTTAGTAAAATTCCTACGAAAAAAATCAAACACAAGAAACACACGATACAACCCAAATGCTCCTCCACCGTAGGATTCACTCTCCGGAGATGGATTCCACACCTTGATTGCAAACTTCGTGTACTTGAAGAATGATTGAGGAAGGACGATTCAGCCTAGAGCTTGTATGAGTATGTGTCTAATCTCTAATCCACAATTCTCTAGTCTTCCTCGTCTTGTACTTATTTGATTTTGGAGCACTCGTACACTCTTCCACTACTTGGCAAAGGGATCATGTCCTCTTCCACGTTCTTTACCTGTTTACACACAAGAATAAACTTCCCACAAACTCACGTGGGGTGAAGTAAAGAAATGGAGGTGCTCCCTATTATTTAGGAACTAAAATAACCACCTAGAATAATAGTATAAATAATATAATTAATAATATATACTTAATATAGATAATATATTCGAATTCTATGAAATAGGACCTGCAAAAACGTAGTCAACAAGATATAAACAAGATCCCTATAAATTAGGAGTTAGTTGTAACAAACTAGTAATGAACAGATTCGGAACTTTGACACTAAAGAGTCAAAGTTATAAGCAGATAAGGTTTGACATTGACCTGTCAATGCGAGTAAGTTTGACAACCGTGTGTCAAACTTACATATTCGCATTTTCGTACTTCACAAAAATTATCAAACCTACGTATAATAAGATTCCATCTTAAATATAATGAGACTTTTGACCGCATTACATTCGCAATTCAATTTACATTATGCATATTTTATTCGAATACGTTTTACATATGTATTTCAAATGAAACTAAATTGTGCATTTATAAAATACATCATTTACAATTAATAAATAAATCAAATGCATTCCCATCGAAAAACGCATAATATAAAATGCATTTCATTCAAAATCTCATCCTCTCGCACAAGTTTGAACAAATGATTTAAAAAAAAAACACTTATCACTCCAAATATTTTAAAGGGACATTAGATGGTATTTATATCTCCACGTACGTCGCACTAAACACAATCGGTGAAAAATACTATACAACAAAAATGCATTGTATTATTAAATGATTTTACAATCTTGCAAATCCGTTTTATACACACCTTCGAAATAAAATATTGAAATAAAATACTGAACAAATTTTACATGTTTGGACTGATGGAGAGATTCTCTTTGGAGAGATCCACCACCCACACATGACAATATTGACGCATAATATATCTTATTAAGATTACAAGAGATTTTTATGAAACCAATATTCGTTTCCAAATTCCAATACATTTGCTTATGGTTAATTAATTGTTTAGTATTATCTTTTATTTTACACTATATAAAAAAAATTATACACATAAGCCCCGATTTAATATCATAATTAATTTCAAAAACAAAAACTAAAGTATATAATGAATTGATTTCTAATTACATCACAAATAGTTTTTAAAAACACTCTCATCACTCCAAATATTTTAAAGGGACATCAAATTGTAGTAAATTTCATGCTAAAGTTAGTTTGTGTTAAATAATAATCAATTTGCACCATTCATCTAAAAATATGGTTAAGACTAATTTTTTTTAAAAAAATATTCATATTTAATTACCTTATAAATTATGTTTAATCAATTAAAGCGCAAATGAAAATTATTCTTAATTTTTAAATCATTAATGCTTTTAATCTCACTATATATTAATACTATCAATTCATTCATTGGTTAAAATTTACTTTTATTTAACACAAATTTTAACACTCGATCATATCTCCATCCATCCAATAAAATAATAATGGAATATTGATAATCATATACAACAAAAACCTCCAAAATAAAATATTGAATTAATTTACTATATTTGGAGTAATGGATTGATTCTATTTGTAGAAATCAACAATTGCGATCGACAACATCTTGCATATCGTTACAGAAATCAAATATTTGATTGCCAGAATCTCGAGCAGAGTCATTTTACATATACACCCTTTCTTATTATACATAATAATAATAATAATAATAATAATAATAATTATAATAATAATAATAATAATAATAATAATAATAATAATAATAATAATTGGTCTTTTGAGAGACATCATCACCATTTTTTTATTGTGAAATGCACCTTAATATATCATTCATTTTTAATATATTATTTTTTAAACTATTAAAAATTTTCATTATCTACAACAAAAAAATACATCGTTTGCTATAAACAAATACATCATTTTAATGAATTAAAATATATCATTAGATTCGCGTCACAATAAAAATGGTGAGACCGTCTCACGTGAGTGTTTGCCGAATAATAATAATAATAATAATAATAATAATAATAACTTAAATACTTAATATCGCATCTCGGATTTATAGATTTAAATATTTTTCACCTTTCTTTAAGTCTCACTTTTGTTGCAAACTAGATTTAAATTGAAGGGAACATATAATATCCTATTTCATGTATTTTTTGATAATCTTCTAATTTAATATAATATTTATTCATCAACATATTTTATATTTCTAGTATATTACTTTTACCATTATACGCTTCGACTGTATATAAACTTAATACTCCCTTCGTTCCGCTCGAATAGTCCCGGTTTGACCAGGCACAATAACTTAGAAATATGAGTGTTGACTAAGTTAAGTAGAATTAATATTATATTATTGTGTGTGAAAAAGTTACCATTTATAGAAATAATACTATAAAGTGGGACAAACAGAAAATGAAAGTGAGACAATTCAAACGGGACATAGGGAGTAATATATTAACACAAACCTGTAAATAGGAATCCAATTTACAAATTACTCCACAAAACATTATATTTGTACTATTTAAATTTGATATATATTAGGTGAAGAAATAATGTAAATTGAGTGCATCATTGTCATTTAAGATTTTTAATTAAAGGAGGGAGAAAAAATTATAAAATTATCCTTAAAATAGAATAATGCATATTTTAGAGCATACAATGCATAGGAAAATTTGATGGGATTTTTTTTAATTTTGACGGTTAAGCAATATTTGATTATTAAGATTTATTTTCATTTCTCATGTCACGGAAGATATTAAATGTTAATAAGTGATAATATGTTAATTATGAATCAATCTTCACATATAATTTTGATGAATGAATGATCATGATTAATTTTTTTTAATTAGTTGTGAAAGACTGATTAGAAAGACATATAAAATAATTAATATTATAAAAGTAATATCTTTCATGAATTAAGAGTAACAATAATGATAAGTCTTTCTAATAATGAGAGATTCTAGAATTTTAGCATGAACATGATATTTCCTTAGAAATAATATTTTTTTATTTTTTTCAAAATAATAATGAGTATTTTAAATATATTCCAAATTTAGAAAGTTCATTTAAGTTTGATAAAGTTCGTGAACTTCAAAATATTCGACTCAGTTCGATTACACCCCTAATTAATACTACTACCACAAATGCCATATATGTTTGTATAAAATCCATAATTAATTACATGCATTAACTAAAAATAATTTTAAATTAAAAGTATGAACTATTGAATTCTAAGGTCCCTACTAGGTCTACAACATTTTGAACAACCTCCACTTCTTTATTTCAGTCCATTCTAATTCTTCACCAAACTTATCATTGAATAAAATATTAAATCACAGAAGCAAAAAAAAAAATTTTAAAAACTCCGCCCTAAGTGATCCGCCCCTCACTCCAGCATCTATAAATAGGCGAATCACCGTGTTTCTAATCACAACATCAAATATACCAAATATAGCAATGGCTGCTACCGCTACTTCTACTACTCCGATCAACGTCAGGCAACTCCGGCCGCCGGTCGTCACTTTCAAGCCAAGCATGTGGGGTCACATTTTCAACACTTTTTCTTTCGACCGTCAGGTAAACTCGTTTTCAATAGTGCCACCATTGATTATATATATACATTTATATTTATATATATATATATATATATATATATATATATATATATATATATATGTGTGTGTGTGTGTGTATAGGTGCAGGAGAAGTATAGCGAGCAAATGGAAGCATTGAAGAAGGAAGCAAGAAGCACGCTAATGGCTGCCACCTCCACCAAGCAGCTTTTGGCACTGATCGACAAAATCGAGCGTCTTGGACTGGCATATCATTTTGTATCAGAAATTGAAGACAAGCTGAGAATCGTTTATGAACAAGGAGAAGAAGACGACGGCGACTTGTTCACTACTGCGCTTCGGTTTCGTTTGCTCCGGCAACATCAGTATCACGTTTCTTGCTGTATGTCCATTAATTAATTATATTATTAAATTTGAATATTAATAATTAAACTAATGATGAAATGAAACAGATGCTTTCGAGAAATATGTTGGTAAAGACGGGAGATGGAGAGAGAGCCTCTGCAGCGACGTGGAGGGGATGCTGAGCTTGTACGAGGCAGCTCACGTGCGGATTCGTGATGAAGATATTTTGGATGAAGCTGTGGTTTTTACAGTCCATCACTTGACACGTGTGGTGCGAGATTTGGAGGAGTCTTCTCCTCTGAAAGAGAGAGTGGAGCAAGCTCTCAAACACTCCATTCATAGGGGTCTTCCTGTTCTGAATCTTCGTTTTTCCATTACTCATGTCTACGGCTCCACAGATGAATCTCTTCTCAAACTTGCAAGAATCAACTTCAATTTCTTGCAAAACATCTACAGGAAAGAACTCTCCCAACTCACAAGGTATAGATTTAATTTTTTATATATATGCTTTAACTTGAAGGAAAGGAAACCTTATGGCGAACACTAGCGGATCTATGTATATCTTGATGATATAGTATTTATACGAAATAACTCAATACATCAACGGGTAGTTAAGAACTAAAAAATAAAGTAGAAGAGAGTGTAAGAAACCGAGACTTTTATCTTTTTTACTCGTGACTTCTCAGATTTATGAATAGTAAATGAATTTTTTGGATCTGTCACTGGTGGTGAAGGTGGTGGGACAAATTTGAGCTAAAAGAGAAGCTGCCGTATGCAAGAGACAGAATGGTTGAGTGCTATCTTTGGGGCACTGCGCTTGGCTATGAACCTCAATACTCTTACGTTCGAGAAGCGGTGGCCAAGACCATGCAGATGGCTTCAATTATGGATGACACTTATGATAACTATGCTACACTCGAAGAAGATGAGCTTTTTACTGATATTTTGGAAAAGTAATTAATTAATAAGGAGTTTTTACTTTATTAATTGAGTTTTATTTAAAATTAAATTTTTTTTTTAAAAAAAAAAAATTGAATTTGTGGGTGCAGGTGGAATTTGGATGAGATTGATGTACTCCCAGACTACATGAAGGAGGTTTATAAACTGATTATGAGTGTATTCCAAGATTACGAACATGAAGCACAAAAAATGGGGAAATCCTTTGTAGTTCCATACTTTAGAGAATCAGTAAGTTTCATTTTCATAATATTATTTAGATAAAAATTAAATATATGTGTTAGCTAGCCATTAAAATGTGTATAAATATATATAATTTAGTGAATTATATTCAAATATTATAAATAAAAATCATGTATATGAATCAGGTGAAACAACTGGGAAGGGCATATAACAAAGAGCAGAAGTGGATAATGGAGGGGAAAATGCCTCCCTACGAAGAGTATATGACGAACTCAGTGATCACCAGCAGTGTGTACATGATGTTCACAGCTCTTGTCCCCGGCATGAAGTCTGTCACTGAAGAAGCAGTTCAATGGCTAGTCAGTGGCCCCAAAATCGTAATCTCCACTGCTAGAATGGGCCGCACCCTCGAGGACTTGGGCACCCACGAAGTAAGAATATCGATTCATGCATGCACTACTCTTAATTTCTCTAGTCATTATCTTTTCTAATTTCCAACATGTGAATTGATCGATATATCAGCGCGAGAATCGGGAGGGAAAACTGGCCACGGTGGTGGATTGCTACATGAGAGATAAAGGTGTGTCGAAGCAAGAGGCACTTTCTGAATTCTCGGAGCTGGTTGAGAATGGATGGAAGGATGTAACTGCGGAATGGGCCAAGGGCAAGGGGAGCTCGGTGCCGAAAGAGATGGTGGAGCAGCTCCTCAACTTTGGGCGTGTGGCTGATGTGACTTACAGCAACAGCCAAGATGGGTATACCTATCCTGAAAAGTATATGGCCCCATTGATTGCTGCTCTCTATGTGGATCCTCTTCTCATTTGAGATTTCGAGCGAATCGAGAGCTAGGGCTTGATCTTGTCTTGTCTTGTCTTGTTTGTTGATTCAATAAATTAGGAATGGGCTTTCTTTCGCCTACTATGTTATGTTTGGTTTGGTTTAGTTCGTCTCTAGCTTGTTGGTTTTCAAGATTGGATTTAAGCCAACTATGTTTGTGGTTTGCCTTGTCTTTGTTTGTTTGTTGAATTAAAGGTTGTTCTTCATAGACTAAGCCAGGGACGGAGACAGACTTCAAGTTCCGGGGGCTCGACCATATTACAATTGGATCGAGTCTTATAATTTTTTTAAAACAATTCTCAATCCAGGACCTGATATTGAGGTCCTAGATTGAGAATTTTATGATCTTTCGGGTCCTAGATTAAGAATTTTTGTGATCTTTCAGGTCCTGAATTGAGATTTAATCTGTCGATAATTAAATTATCTTTCGGGTCCCAGATCGATAAAATTCTTTTCTTTAATTATTCCGCTTTATTAAAAAATAATAATAATTATTATTTTGCTTTATTGTGTCAACTTTTATGAATAATATGCTGATGGTTTTGAAACATTCTCTATTAAACATATATAAAATGCTTAAATCACTTTCGTCCAAGCTGGGGCTACACAATTCTTTTCATTAAACCATTTCTCTTAAAATGATTGATGTTATTAGACTTCGTTTAACGGCGACCTCATGCCCTCTAGGTAGGAAAAGAAAGAAAAAAAAAAGGGTAAAATTGAAGAGATTCAAGTGACGTGGTTCCCTTCTGCATGAGATTCTCTATTTCATTTTTTGTGTTTCACTATTAAAATTATTAATTTTTATTTAATATTTTTTAATAATCTTAATTTAATATGGTTTGGATTAATTTTATAAGTTCAACCATAGGGTTCATCCCACCCAATTAGGATATATAATATTTTTTAGTAATTATTTTTCAACTTTTGACTAAAATTTGATTATTAATATTGATTAATTATAACTATAATTTGTGTTCTTATAAAATTTTGATTTTTTTTCTTAAAAATCAATTAGCCTATATTGTATTATACTTGATTTTATTTTTGTAAAAATATAATTTAAAATTAGTAATCGAGATAATGGAACACAAAGTGGAACACCAATATGGGACAGAGGATTTGAAGCCGGTTCCCTTCCACTCTCATTCCAATCTTATGGGCCCCACTACCTTTTTCTTTATCTTTTGCATGTGTATTATTTTTAGTTTTGTGAGAGAATAATAATAAATAAAAAATATATCAAAATTCATATTTTTTTCCCTCTACAAATAGATCTGATATATTTATTTTTTGGTTTTAGACTAATTTATATACTACATCATATTAATTGATCTACACCATTCATACAAAATAATCAATTCGAACCGTCCATAAAAAGCACAATCTCTGTTAATTTGATATCCACCATTCGTAAAAAACAATCAATTTCAGTCGTTCGTATAAAGCTCAATCTTAGTCGTTCGTATAAAATTAAATAAAGATTATATATATTATTGTGGTTGGATGATTGAGTAGTTGCTGATAAAGTATGTAAAATTATTGTGTTTGTGTCGAGATGATATTGATGATATAAAAGAGAGCTAAATTAATTAAATATTAAAGTGGTTGTATGGTTAGACGGTTGCCGTTAGAGATAGTATTAGACCTTTTTATTCTCCAACCATTAATTCTATTTTTAATTATTAGCTTTTCATGATTCTATCTCCAATCATAAACTCTTAATTTTTTCTCTAAAATTGAATGCTCTATTTTGATTCCTTTTGTTATTCTATATCTTCACTGATTGTGTAAAAAAAAAAAAACCCAAATAAAAGGTTTAAGGAGTTTGCACGGGGAAAACTTGTGGTGGCTGGAAAATAGCGGCGCCGTTTGATTTAAGTTACATTTTCATTTTTAATCCAATCTCTACAAAAATAACGTTACACTTTAGAGAGATAAATCTCTTTCATTTTCAATCCAATCACTACCGTTGCGACCAAAAAATGAGCAAACCCATTTTGAGTCCATCAAAGAAGAAAGCAAAAAAAGAGAGCCCATAAATACTCCAAAGCAAGCTCTTCGAACAATCAATATTTGACCGAACCTTCCCCGGAGCCGAACCACTTCTAGGCCGGAGAGCACACCGTTCGGACAGAGTACCAGGCTAGGGTCGAGGAACTTCCTTGTTCAAAAAGATGAATATTGGCTAAGGCATGTTGTTCACACGAATGATTTCGAATTCGATGAGCAATCGTTCTATGTTAGTTCGAGGAGCTATGTCAGTTCGAGGCACTGCCTTGGACGAACCAATCTCTTCATGTTGATCGAAGGACACCAATTCAAAGAAATGTATCACAGTTTGAAAATGTGTCTCAGCTAAATGAATGCGACTTTTCAAAGATGCCATTCACCAATGGATTTCTCTTTTGATTAAAGGACACTAGTCTTTTTCATTTATTATAAATAATCTCTCTCATTAAATAGGAAGGGGATAATTTTCAACACATTCAATATCAATCATATTGTACTAAAAAATCTCTTTTAATGCAATAAAATACACCCTTGAGTGTTTTGTCTATGATTTTCTTTAGGCACTATTTAAATTATTTTTCAGCATTAACAACTACAAAAATATTCATTTTATCTATGTAAAAATTGCGATCAAAATTGTTAGTCCATTTCTATGCGAATTCTTGGGAACCAGCTACTATTTGTTCAATATAAACTCAATAAATAATTTCTCAGTTTAATGAAATTTAACAAACTTACGTATAATAAGATTTCATCTTAAATATACAAAATAAAAAATTACTTTAGATGATATATATACTTTTTCAGGAAAGGTTTCAGGTTAGGCGCCTAATCATTTAGGCGGGTTTTATGCATTAACCCAAGCCCAAACCCATTTAATATATCCTAATTGGGAATTAATAAACCCTATTTGGGATGGGTGAACCCATTTAAGTATGGATAAAACCTGCCTAAACCGTTTAGGCGTGCCTAACACAAGTTTTTGCCCTTTTTCTAATATTTAGCTGAAAAACAAGTGTTTGATATCAGACAATTTATCGACGACATCATTGATTGACATCCTATCTTTCGGCATCTCCTTTGAACAAGACACTCCAATGCTCAAAATATGCATCATACACTTCTTCAGCTCTGGTTTTGTTTGAAATTCTGGATCCACAACTTCCATTACTCCATTTGGCAAAGCTGTGCTCACTAAATTATGGAGATTCAAATCATCGTCGAACAAATCATCTGTTGGCCTTTTGTTCGTGAACATCTCCAAAAGGATGATACCTTAGCTATACACATCCCCTTGCATCGAAATTTCGCCAAACGTACCATATTCTACACAAATATACTTTTTAATTTAACCCAATTCTTTTTTTAAAAAAATAAATAATTATTGGTCACAAAATAATTGATTAATGTGGACGAGATATATAATTGATTAATACCTGGAGGAACTTAGCCTAAGGTACCTTTGATCCCAATGGAAGTAGAGAAGCTGGTTTGGTATGATGGAAGAATGGTGGAGACGATCTTGGCTAATCCGAAATCTCCAACACAAGCAACCATCTCGTGATCCAAAAGAATGTTGCTCGGTTTCAAATCACCATGAACGATACACTTACAGCTACCAAAGTGAAGGTAATGGATCCCACGTGCAATATCGATCGCAATATTCACCCTCTCCATTATGCTCAATTTTCTAATATCTCCAATGCTTAAGTGCAACCATTTGTCTAGACTTCCATTGCCTTTGAATTCATACACCAATGCTTTGAAACTGTTGCCATGAAAGTCCATACTATCGCAAACACTCACTAATCTCACCAAATTCCGATGCCTTACGCCCCCCAACACCTTGCATTCCGCAATGAACGTTTTTGAGGCCCCTCTAACACCAAGATTCACTACTTTCACTGCTACTATTGTTTTTTCATCGTCCAGAACACCTCTGTAAACTGAACCAAACCGCCCGAATCCTACCATGTTACTCTCCGAAAATCCACTGGTTGCTCTCACGAGATCTGCATAGGAAAGCCTCATAAATTGGATGCCAATGCCGTCGTCCGGCGATGGCATCTGAGAAGCTGTCTGTCGTCTTTCCACGATCTTTGATTGTTTGCAGTAACAGAATACTAATACTAATAATAAAGCTCCAACAACCAGAATTGGGATCAAGATCTTCATCAAAGCAGACAACCTTATCTTCGGACCAGAGCAAGGTGGAAGCTTCAAATCTGAAACCCCACCACAGAGACCTTGGTTTTCAGCAACGGAAACCGAGGTTACGTTCCCAAACACTCCTCTAGTTGGGACTTCTCCCCGCAGCCGGTTGAACGATAAGTCCAATCTCTCGAGTTTCTTGTTACCCCAAGATGTTGGGATCAAACCGGACAAATGATTCTTCGATAGATCCAAATCTTGCAACCCCATCAGACCACTCAATCCCGAAGGCAACTCTCCCTCGAGTAGATTCTCATTGAGGTAGAGAGTCACCAAACTAGCGCAGTTGGTTAGGTCGTTGGGAATCAGTCCAGAAAATCTATTGCTGGACAAGTCGAGGGCTGCAAGCTTTCGCAAAGAGCCAACCTCATGAGGAATAGTTCCCTCAAAGCCATTGTGAGAGAGGTTAAAGACTATGGAAACAGATTGAAGCCGCATGATTTCTGGAGGGATGACACCAGTGAAGCTGTTATCAGAGAGATCTAGCTCTAGCAAGTTGGTGCAGTAGCCAAGATTTGTAGGCACATTTCCAGAAATCTTGTTCCCACCAAGGAGCAATCGGCTCAAGAGAGTCAAGTTGCCGAATGATGCTGGCAGTTCCCCGCTGAACTCGTTGTCCCCCAAGATAAGGGTATGCAAAACGGAGAGCTTCGCGAAGCTCGTGGGGAGCGGACCGTTGAAAAGATTGTGGGACAGATCGACGTAGAGGAGACTAGTAAGTCTCCCTATGCCAGAAGGAATGCTTCCATGGATTTCGTTGCTGAACATTGACATCAAACTGAGACGAGTCGACAAATTGGCTATTGACTCTGGGAAAGAGCCACTCAACATGTTGTTGCTGACATCTCGACGTTCCAACTTAGTTGAATTTGTTAGTGATGAAACGAAACTGGTGTCATCCACTATGAGATTTGAGTGAAGGAAGAAATCTTGAATTGATGTAAGCCTGGATAGGTCTGGGATTGGTCCAGTGAAATGATTCGAAGACAAGACTATCCATTCAATCAATGAAGCATTTGAGATGGAGCTAGGAATTCTACCAGTGAGCTGGTTCTGCTCAAGCACTAGACAAGCGAGATTTGGGAGTGTGAGGCCGGTTGTTGAAGGAAGAGATCCACGAAGTTGGTTGACGGAGGCATCCAAATACGTTAAACTAGATTGATTAAATATTCCTGGAGGAATGGTACCCTCCAAGTTATTCTCAGCCAGTTGGAGAAACTGGAGGCGACGGAGTCGAGAGAATGATTCAGGGATTTCTCCGGTGAAGCCGTTGGACACGAGAGAAAACGTAGTTAGAGAGGTTATGTTTCCGACGGAAGGAGGGATGGCACCGGAAAGCTGATTCCGGGGCAGGGATAGATCCTCGAGTTTCGATAAGAGACCGAGTTCAGATGGGATTCTTCCAGAAAGGACGTTTTTGGTGAAGACGAGTCGGAGGAGGTTGGTGCATCGAGACAAGTTCGTCGGAATCTCACCTTCGAATTGGTTGTTGCTGAAATCGAGCACCTCCAGCCGGCGTAACAGGGTTATCTGTGGAGGAATGTGGCCGCGGAAAGTATTGTTTTTTAGAGTAATGTTTTCGAGGAATGAGAGATTACCGACATGCGGGGAAAGGTTTCCGACCAAGCCTTGCGACGACAGGTTCAGGGCGACGACTCTGCGGCGGCGGCATTGGATGCCGGTCCAACGGCAGAAATGGAGTGTCTGGTTCCAAGAAGTGAGAGCTCCTTGTGGATCTTGGAGGCTTGATTTTATGGCTAATAATGAAAGAAGATCTGTTTGGTTGTTGGAGCACGTTGTTGGTCGGAAAATGAAGCTCAAAGTTAGTACAAATGAAAGAATTTGGATGTGCTTTGACATGATTGTTGATCACTGCAGGTATACTGGTTTGGTTTAGGAAATATATATTTATATATATGATTCATATGAGCTAAAATCTATTCTAGCCATTTGGCTATAGATGCTTTAAAAAATAGCCATCCTTATGAAAAACTCTAAAAAGTAGCCAAATCACCTTTTCATCAATTTTTCTTCCATAAATACCCTTCAATTATTTTTCTTCTATTTATTTCAATTATAATTGTTTTTATTTCTAGTATTTTTATACATTTTTAATTCTAATTTTTATTGATATAAAAATGGAATTAGGCATAATTTAATTAGTATCGAATTATATTTTATCATTTATTTCTGTAACAACTGTTTTTAATTCTTGTATTTGTTTATTCAGTTGTGTTATTTGATTTTCTGAATGTAGTGTTTGTCTTTTTAGTGGTTCAGGCCATTTATTTTGGTTTATATTGCTTGTACTAGCCCTTGGTTGTTCTATTTTTAAGGTTGGTGTATTATTTTGAATTCTTTGAGATGAACTTCGTTGAATGAATTTTTGTAGGCTATTATCTTTTTTTATTACAGTACTTGTAGTACTTAATAGTTCGTCTGTATATATTCTATCTCTATGTTGAAAAATTATACTTAAATTACTATTAGTTAATGCATAAGATACTTTGTAACTTACAGTGAATGGTATGTCTGCGGGTCTCATAAAATCTTTTTTAAGAAAATTACATCGGACTCCGATTGCATCATTAAAGGTTTGTGTTTTGAAAGGAATTCCATATTGTAAAGCGACATCGAATTTAATTATGTCAAAACCTAAATTGCCATCTATTCCTCCTATAATTTTATCTTTTTCATCTAAAATTCTATTGTCAACAATTTCTAATTGTACAGGTGTGTCTTTTCCTGTGTAATAAGTAGATTTTAGTATTATTTGTATTATTCCAATATGTATGTATCCTAATTTCTTCTGATCTTTTTTAGGTATTTTTTCTATTTTCTTTTTTATTTTTTCTTTATTCATTATGTATGCTTGGAATTCATAATTTGCTTGATTCATGTATACTACTGATTCTCCACTCATTAATCCATAGTATACGATATTTTCTCGATTTAGTATGTTTGATATTCTTTTATTAAAAGTTGGAATTTCTATACTTTCTTTGGAGTTAAGTGTGAATTCTCCCTTCTTTCGGACCTTATTTATTATTTTCTTATCGAATATTATATCAGACAAATATTCTCCGATTGACTCTATTTTTCTATTTCTTGTATATCGTCTTGTTCTTGTTCTTGCTTCGAGTTTTCTCCCTTTTCAAAGCTATTCATAGTAATTGTTTAATATTTTCCTTATATAAATTTATTCGTGGGATTTTAAATTTCTCTCCTTGTATTTTTAGTATTAATTCTTTACTTTTTATTTTATAATTAAAGTTTTCTAGAAAATCTATTCCTAATATTATTTCTTTTTGTTCTTGTTTAGTTCTTCCATCGATTGGTATTTCTAGTTTTATTGAAAGTGTTTTACTAAAAATAATATTAACAGATGTATATTTAGTATTTCGTACTGGAGTTCCTTCGAGAGTTATATATGTTACTTCTGGATGTAAATCATAAATTTCTGTTGCTAGATCTTCACTTATAAAACTTGTACAAGATCCTGTATCTATTAGTGCAACAACTAATTTTTTGTTTATACTTGTTAGTATATGATATTGATTATAATTATTATGATCTAATTTAACTTCTATGTTCTTCATATCATTTATTACTTTGTCGAGCCTGCTATATGCTGTCACAGCGATATAGGTTGCCACTTTGACATTTCATGCTTGATATGTTGAACTCTGTAAATGAGTTGTGTAATTTCATACCTGAAATGTTTCTTTTTCCAGATCTCAAGATCAATTTGGCATAGTAGCTTCTTCGCTGTAGCCTTCTTCAGATCCTCCAGAGATCAAATGTAGAGAAAGAAAATTTTCATAGATGAAAGATATGTTACAAGAAGTGTGTCCTCTCCTAATGAGAGAGCCACCTTATTTATAGGCGACGAAAGGTCTGCCTTTTACATAATGGAGGGGTACCACTTCTCATGGAGGGGTACCACTACACAGTGCAAACTAATAATTTACATAGTAAAAGAAAAGAAAAATACAAAAATAGTGATGTCTAATCACATTTTTTTCTCTTCTATTGTCTCAAAGTCTGCATCTCCGTCGGTGCTTGGTGTGCATATGCTACATGCATGATCTCCAGGAAATTCTTCTATCAGTCTGATACAAATTTCTTGTTTTATTTCTGGAGTGTATTCGAAATCAATTCCTTGTAAATCTCTTAGGAATTTTTCTATATATTTCTGGCTTTGAATGTCTACTTCTTTCTCCCTTGCTTGCATGCTCCATATAATTACTGATTTTGAAGTATAATTTGTTCGTGCTCGAATCTTGATTCCTCGTAGTAGTATCAGGACATAATTATTTAAAAATTGTTGTATGATATCTTCATGCTTTGTTTCCCCAAGAGTAGGGTAGTTTTGATTGCTTACTCCTATGTGGCATAATTGTATGGCTGGTTGTCTTACTTGTCCTGCTTATTCTCCTTCATTGAAGAATAGTGGGTATGTTGCAAATATCTTCACGAATCCTTCTCTTTGTTTTATTACTCCTGAATGATATTGCTGGATAGCCTTCTTCATATAGTTTGGAAAATATCGGAATATATCCATGCTTCTGAAGTATATTGTGCTTATGAGTCCACTTTGGAACATCATGTATGTCTTAATTGGATCTGCTTCAGGTAAAACAATTGCCTTAGGTCCTTGAAATGTGCCTTCAATAGGGTATATGCTTGAGAGTTTGTCTGCCGTTGTGTATTTAATCAAGAAATTATATTCTTGATCAAAAGTTGCTTTTGTTAGTTTTGTTAATTCTTCCCGTTCTTGTTCAGTAGGGATAGAATTTATTGTTAGTGGTTTGTTATTAGGGATTCTTCCCAGAGTTGCCATTCTTGATTGTAGTGGTTGTCCTGGCATTGCTGCTTTTGCTGCATAAGTACTTCGGTACTCTGTTAGTGCATTTTTTGCTTCCTGTAGGCTAGAATATTTTTTGTAGATGATGCCGCTTTGGTTGTTGATGAAGATTGCGGCCTTGCTCCAATCATCATATATGCCTACATTTAAGCCATTAAAAATAACATAGTATGCTTTGACTTTTTCTTCTTCATCAAATTTTTCTTTAGATCGAGATCCATCAGCTGTGTGTTCCTCTGCCTTTGATTTATCCTTGATTGTTATTGCTGAGGAATCTTCAGTTTGTTTTCCACTGGATGAATTAAGCATTAATTCTATCGCCTGTGCTTCTTTATCTGCTTGGCTTGCTTCCTTTTGCAACTGTTGTGCTTGTAGACGACATTGTTTTGCCTTTTCTAATAATCTTTCTCTTTCTGCTTTCAGGATGGATCGGACTCCTTCCATTCTCTTGTTAATGTATCTGCTAGATTGTTTTCTTTGCCTGAAATGTGCAAAGATAAGAAATCGTATTGTTGAGCTTCGAGGCTCCATCTGAGCAATCGTCCTTTGTTATACGATTCTTTTATTTTGTATTTTGTAAAGTCTTTTGTATAAGAGCTATCCGTTTGGTATATAAATTTCTTTGGTTGTAAATCCAATTTGAATTTTCGTAATGCTTTTATTAAAGCAAGTGTTTCTTTTTCATGGACCGTATAATTCTTCTCAGCTGGTTTAAATGTTCCTGATGCCCATTTCGTTAATAATATATTCTTAAATTGTTTTAAGAATGTTTTTACTTCAGATGGTTTATTATTTGTGATGAATATTTTGAAATCATTATAAGCATCTGGAATTGCTTGAAGGACTGCTCCCCAAGTATCTTGACTTGCGTCAGTATTCAGAATGAGTAAATAGTTTGGTTTTGGTAGATATAATTTTGGAAGGTTTTTACATAATTCTTTTAAAGCTTTTACAGCTTGTGTTGCATTAATTGTCCAAATGGTTGTGAAGGTTTTGTGGTGGACAACTAAATGCTGTTAAAGGTTTAGTATCCTTATGTAATCGTAACTGCCAATATCCTGATTTTGCATCAAGGGTTGTGAACCATTCTGCTTTTTTAATTTTATTAAAAATATAATCTTGCCTAGGTAATTTGTATGCATCTCCTCTAGTGGCTTTATTCATTTCTTTATAGTTTATAACCATTCTTCTTTTTCCCCGTTTAATTTCATTATGATTTTCAACATAAAATGCTGGTGCACTATGTGGACTTATGCTTGGTTCTATAATTCCTTTTTCTAATAATTTTTCTGTTTCTTCTTTAAATTCTGCGACATCTCTTTCTGTATATGGAATTCTATTTGGTACATTTACTTCTTTATTAGGATCTATTAATTATATCCTAACTTCCATTGTATTTGTATTCTTAATAGGGTCTAAAGGATCTTGACTACTTATTTCATCGAGGATTCTCAAGACTTTTATTTCAATTTCTCCGTGAATGTACAAATTTAATTGATTTTTAAGTTCATGGATAATTTTTCCTTGTAAAAAAGAAAGTGTAGTATATATCTTTGTTGTAACCAAAAGTCTACGTTGGTTTTCCATTGCTGGGCAACGTAATTTTACTCTATCAATTTCTTGAATGAAAGGGTAATATTTTTTAAGAAAGTTGTTTCCTAATATTAATGGTACTCCTGTATCTTGTTTGTATAAGGTGTCTAGAGGGAATTTTCTTCCTTCAATTAGGATTACAAGATCTTTTGCTCTATCATTTAATTGGATAATTTTATTATTAGCAATTCTTACTGGTATTGGTTTTTCTAGTGTCGACCAATATTTTGTTGGTAACATTCTTTCTTGTGCAAGGCATATAGTTGCTCCAGTATCTATATAAGCAAAAGTATATTTATTAAATAATTTTACTTTTATAAATGTACTATTCTTGCTCATCACTACTTTCTGTATAACTGGAACTTTCAGATTCAGATTCTATACTATATGTATCGAAATTCATTTCTTCGCCTACTTCATATATGTCTTCTATAGGTTCAAACCCTAAAGAATATATTAGTTTTATTTTATTTTCTTTATACGAATTTTTCTTTGGACATTCATTTGCATAATGGCCAAATTCTTGACATTTCCAGCATCTACACGTCTTTTTTCCTTTCAATTTTTTCTTATTTATTGTATTTTTATTATCATATTTATTGTATTTTCTATACCTCCTCTGATATTTTTGTTTCCATGGTTTTTTAAATGTTCTATATTTTTTATATCGAGGATAGTATTGTTTTTTATATCTTTTCTTTCTTTCTGGTTTACAACCATATTGATGTGGAATTGTTTCAAGTTGTTTACAACATCGTATATTTATTTTTTCTAAATATTCTTCTACAGTTTTTCTCATACACAAATTATCTCTATATTCTAATGCATATTTTTCTATTAATCCTAATGTTTGTGTTATTTTAGTTTTTGCTGGGTTTGTTATTTGTGTATTTATATATCGTAACATTGCTGATGGTAGTTTACTTTTTACTATATCTAATAGGCCAGTTCTATCTGGTGTTTTATAATAAAATCCTTTTACTTGGCAAAAGAAATTTTCTGTTTTACATGGATCACAGAGAGCCATATTACTTAGTATTTTTATAATATGTGATTTTTCAAATTCTCGTGACGTTTCTGCTTCATCACCAAAAAATTCTGCAAAAATTTGTTTGGATAATTGTTTTAGAAGGTCAAATTTCGCTTCCCTTGATGTATCTGTTCTAGCATAGTTGATATAATTACATGGTGTTGTTGTTAACCAGTCTGATAATTGTCCTGTAGCTTTATACTGAATATATGTTAAAAAATCTTCTAGTGGTAATTTGCTAATTGTATCATCATCAGTTTGAATTATCATTTGGAATTGATTTATCCATAACATAATTAATTCTGATGTATTTGATGCACAATCTATGTTTAATACTCCACTACTTATACTTCTTTCTTTTTGAATATATGATGGTGGAATATTCTTTTTGTATTTTCCTTTTGTATATGTATAATCATTTTTATACATATAGTCAATAAAGCTTTTTTCATATTTATTTGGTCGTGTATCACGTGTATCATTACTTGTAGAAGCATCTTCTTCATCTATTCTTGCAACATTTAAATCATGTATTTGTAATTTGTCTATTAATTTTGATAATTTTTCTATTTCGTTTATCTTCGAATTGGTGGTATCCATTTATTTTTTATTGGTTCATTTTTTATTAATTTTCTAGTTGCTCCCTTTGTTACTAATTCTTGTATTAATTCTAATGCCTCTTTATATTCAAGACATTTTTCTTTTCCTGTTAATATTTCTTCATTATCTAATTTTCCTTGCTCTTTTAGGAAATTTATTAAATCTTGGTATTTATATTTTCGTATTTTTGTTTTTGTTTTCTTTATTGAATCTAATAATTCTTTTTGGTTTTCTTTGATTATTTCTATTAATGTTAATATTAAATTAAATACTTTTGAATTTCCTTCTGTCATGTAGTTATTAAAATTATTAATTGTTGTTCTAATTCTTTTAATAAAATTTCTAATCGAAATACTTCATATATTTCATCTTCTATAATATGAAATTTTATTAATTCTTTTATTAATTTTATACATCTTTGAATTCTCAAAATTTCTTTTCTTAATAATATCATTTCAAAATTGCTTATTGTAGCAAATTATTTTGTCGCAATAATCTATTAGAATATTCTTGTATGAATTCTTTAGCTAATTTTTCTTCTATTACTAGAAATTGTATATCTAATCTTATTTGTTGTTTTTCGGCATCATTATTTGTAAAATATAATTTTTCTGTGGCGGATAATATTGCCTTTTTAATTTCTATTTCCATTAATTGATATTCTATTAATCGTGCGTATGATAATTTTTCTTTAATTATCATTATTATCATTATGAATAGTAGTATCTAATTCTTCTGATATACCAAACATGAGTCTAACTAGTCTACTTATATGTGCTTTCACTCTTCTAAGTTGTAAACATATTATTCTTTTATTAATCATATCAGCTGATTGTAATTGATCTAATAGATCTATTTCTTGATTATGTAATATTTCTAATTCTTTGTCTATTGTTAATCCTGGCATTACTGAGGAGTATATATTTTATTAGGATGAACATGGCTCTGATACCAAAATTGTTTATGCGGATTTTTTATTAGTGTACAAAATTGTTTTATGCGGATTTTTGGAATTTTAATTAATTGTGTAGATGGAATTTTATTTTGTGTAAATGGTGGAATTAAATTATAAAAGAAATATATAGGAGGGTATAATTGGAATTTTAACTCCATTCAAACTTTGGTCAAAGCATTTTGGCTATATTTTGCATGTTTTTATAAGAGTGGCTATTTGTTGTACTTCATATAAGATTTTGGCTATTTTAAATTATTAAGTGTTTTGATATCCTATACGAAATGTATTTGTGATAATTGAAAAATACATCATGTTTATTGCATAATTAATGCAATATTAATCATTTTATATGCGATATTAGTGTTTTTTTTTATATCAAAACCTAAATACAATAACATTCTATATGTGAATTTGGTGCAATGAACAGGAATTCGAACACATTGCGTTTCTGCTAGGTTCTAATTAAGATTGATTTATTTTTATTTAAAACTTTACAAATTTGATTTTCGCCAACAAAAACAATTATACATACACATTATTTCATTATATTACTAACATTAGATCTACACCCGAGCGTTGCACACAAAAGACAATTATCTCCTTTAATAAATTGGTAAGATAAAATTTTTTAATGAAAAAATAAAAAATATAAATTTGTTATATTTTATATTATAATTATATATCTATTATATATTAT
Source organism: Plectranthus barbatus (assembly GCA_026898455.1). Lineage (NCBI taxonomy): Eukaryota > Viridiplantae > Streptophyta > Magnoliopsida > Lamiales > Lamiaceae > Plectranthus > Plectranthus barbatus. Next base: position 118,217 of record JAPKLW010000046.1, read on the forward strand.
ATCTAATTTTGTGTAATATAATTGAAAAAATAAATAAATAATATATTATTAAAGCAAAAACTTTTTACGGAACGGTTATGGTAAATTATTTTCTTTTCATATATTATATAGATTCTAAGTAAATATAATTGTTAACTTTCAAGTTTGAGTAATATGATTGACCATTTCATCTCCACCAAAAAATTCGTTATTTTGTAATTAGATACTCTAATTTTATTCAATCAATTCTGCTCGGTAATTTTAAATAAATCAAATATTGAAAATAAATCTACAGGTCAGTTTCCTGATATTTCTTCTTAAAATTAATGAAATGCAAATGCCTTCATATTTGTGTGGTTATAATTCTCAACCGAATTGGTTGAATATTTCAAAAGCAGACTATATTATCAACTCAGCAATTTATGTTGTTTATACGCGTTTCAGAACATAATTCAAAAGAAACATTGCAATCGTTTCTTAATTTCACCTTCTGGAAATCTCAACATTTTCCAAAGTCTTTACTAATTAGGGGTGGGAATAAGCTGGACTTTGGTCCATAGGCTTGAACTTACTATAGCATGAAAATTATAATTTGAAGAGGTTTGAGCTCGCCTGTTATCTATAATAAGTCTTTTTGTAGGCCTAAATCTGATCTTTTTAATAAAATAAGTTTGATTTTTAGCCATTATAAGGCCTATCGGAACCTACTCAAAATTTATAATACATATTTTATTTTTAAATTATAAATATATCGTGTTATTTCAATGACTTGTTAGGCTTAATAGACCTATTTTTGAGCCTGAGCCCTTAGCTAAATAGACTTTTTAAATTTTAAATAACCTAAGTCTGAACTATTTACAAAATTGGCCCGACCTGTGCTAGGCTAAGCCGAAGACCCCTGTTGGATAGTCTGGATTATTCACACTCCTTATTTTAGCGCCTCTTTATTATTTCATTTAAAGATAAATTGTAAATATTGACAAAAATTTTCATACATTTTGCAGTTACAATAAATTTTGAAAAATTTGGTAACAAAATTTTTGAAAAATTTTCAATTATAACAAATCTTTAAAAAAATAAAATAAAAGAGAACGAAACTAGGAAAATATGCACCTTCTTCTGAGTCTTCTTAGCGAGATACTCGGCAATATCATCCTCCATAACCTTTCTCTTACTCTTGCGTTTCAATGGCTGGTCCGAGTTGGAGTTGGAAGGTGATTCCAACGAAGAATCATTGGAGTAGTGGTGTCGCTGCAGGGGCAGATGTAGAACTCAAGTATTGTGGGGGCTCGATCATAATTTTGTGAGGTCTGATACTTTATAATTTTATTTTAAAAAAAAATATACATGTATATAAACAAAATTTAAAATACCGTGGGGGCGACCGACCCCATTAGCCCGTACATAGTGCAGCCCGTGAGTCGCTGGCAACCTGACAGCGTCTCCTCGTAATCCCAATAAAATCACAGTAATTTATTTTTCTCTCTTTCACATAATCATATGGCTTCAACTCATCCACAATAATTTAGATTACTTTTAAGGGGAAATAGAGTAATATATCCCAATCTTTTATAGATTAAGGGATTTTATCCACTCTTTTGCTGTTATTGAATTTTATCCCACACTTTAATTCTTTTAGGGAATTTTGTTCCATGTCGCTGACTAAACCATTAAGTGTCCAACCGTATCTCAACTCCACATCATCATTTTAAAAAACAAAATTACAAACAAGTGGTCGCCCAGCAACCATAGCAGATCAAATGGTATTCCTAGTATTTTCCACATGTATCGATGTCCACTCATAAAAACAACTTGTCAAACACGTCAAGCAATGTGTACTTTAATGAGTTTTAATTAAACTTTGGAGAAAAATAATGTTTACTTTGACTTGATGAGCGAAAAAAAAATGGAAATTCATATGAACAATTATTGTAAAATTTGTGGACAAGAATTAATTCCACGCATCCACTATTCAATTATGTATGCTTGATTAATCAAATTTGTTGAAACTTCGTTCATTAAAATTGCTCCATTTTTTTTGTATAAATAAATGGGAAACCCATTTCTACAAATTCATTTCCAAAAAATGGTTTCGAAAATAATTAAAGTAGCGGCTCTTTTCTTAGTAGTTATGGTGTTTCTCATAATTTCCTCACAACTTGCTGCTGCTCGAGAGCTCACAGAAGCAGCACCCAATAGTAGAGTGCCATGTAAGCTTTTTCTCTCTTCCAAAATGCAGAATGATTGAAATAGATTTCAATTTCTTTTATAAGTAGAATGAAAGTTAAATTAATATATTCTATTAAAAAAAAGCGTTAATTGAAATTATGCTTGCATATTTTTTATGTGACATCTAAGATGATAAGTTTTTTATTAACGATAAATAGAATCTTTTAAGAAATTCATGTATTTTAAAATCAAATCTCGAGAATATATTTTTTAGAGAGAGAAATTTTTGAAATAGTCATTTGGTTTATACATATATCAATTTTAGTCACTTCTATCAATTCATCTGAAAAATAGCTAAAAAGCACATGTATCAGTACTTTTTAGATTTAATATCATTTTATATATTAAAATAATATATTTAATAAAAGAATTATTAAATATGAGAGAGAAAGTGTCAGTGTGTGAGGGAGAGGTGTGAGTGCGAGTGAGACCCGGGTCTTAAAATTTTTAAAAAAAAACATAAAAATTCTGGTAAACTTGGGAGCGACCTGGTGCGACCCGGGTCTAAAAAAACTTTTAAAAAAATTATAAAAATCCTGGGAGCGACCAGGTGCGATCCGAGTGCGACCTAGGTCTAAAACTTTTTTTAAAAAAATATATATAAATAAAAATCAACTTTGGAGCGACCCCGGAGTGATTGAATGTGAACCGGAAGCGACCAAGGTTTAAAATTTTTTAAAAAACATATAAAATTAAAATCATTCCAAATGATTTGTTTGATTAAATTTTAGTTTTTTTTATCTCCATTTATTTATATTAATTCACATTTCTCTTTTAAATTTGTTAAAAACTAAATTTAACTAACATATTTGACTATGTCAAAAATCTTGCTTTCAAATCAAATTTAAACTGATTCCAATGCATAAAATTGAACTTTTGGCTATATTTGACATGTATTTATAATAGTGGCTAAATTTATGATGTGTTTTATAAATTTGGTTATTTTAAATAATTAAGACTATGAATTATACCCTAATTTATTGATATTTTGGAAAAATACCCCAATGTATTATTATTAGTTAAAAATGACTCAATCCTTAATTTCGTTTATGAATTATACCAAAGCAAGAAATATTATTGGCTCACGCAATAATGGCAGTCAAAATAACTATCATCATTCGTATTAAATTAACGTACTGAATAATCAATATTTGTTATATATTCAAATGAATTTATCTTCCCAAAAGTATTTAAAACTTCATGTTCTGCTCTTTTTTTTTTTAATTTCCTTCGGTTGCTTGAATTCCTTATTTTTCTCTCAATGCATATTTTGATGTGTGATCTTGTATCGAAATGTAAGTACCTTCGTCTTGGATTGGGCATTACACCAACCGAAGGAAACAAGAAAAAGATTAGAACATGAAGTTTAACTTTTCAGAATATATAGAAAATATTGATTACTTAATAATTTAAATTTAATATAGACGAAGATAGTGGTTTTGACTGCCATCTTTGTGTGAACTAATAATATTTCTGGTATAATTCGTAAGCGAAATTAAACATTGGGGTGTTTTTAACTATTAATAATATATTGGGGTATTTTTTTCAAAATATTAATAGATCAGGGTATAATTCATAAATAAATGTAAAGATTGAAATATTTTTAACTTATGAAAATAGATTGAGGTATTTTTACGAAAATGCCAATAGCTTAGTGTATTTTCTCCTATTTACCCTAAATAAAATGAATAAAGTAACTAGATTGCAAATAGAATTCGAGTGTTTGATTCTTTTATTGCGGTATTTATTGCTCAATGCAATGTGTTTTTGTACTATAAATGCAACCCTATAGGGAATAAATACAAAGAAGTGACTTTAGATGTAAAGTTACATTGCTTCGGCCGAACTGGCGTCTCGAACAGCTGCGTCTCTTCGATCGAGCTGGTTTCACTTTGATATAGTCCAATAACCCAACTCTTCACAACGTTCGAACTGCTTAGTTCAACCGGAATGCAATTCGGCCTGGAAAAAAGTTGGCCGAAGGGCTTGTCTTAGAATAATTATTTTATATTTTTGTGCTTCTTTTTTTATGAACTCCAAAATGAGCTTGTGGATTATAATAGTTTAATTTATAATTTGTTTCAGCAAAAAAGATTGTGGAGGATTTCATTGGTACTAAAGATTATGGGTGCCCAAGTGGATGCTGTGGCCAGACTGGGGAACGACCCAGCTCAACGTATTGTCTTTGCTGTTGATGCAAAACTTAAGGCTAACTCTTTTTTACACTTAATTAAATAGAATATATTAATTTTAAATTTTACATATGTTAATCTAAATATTTTCATTAAAACTCGAATTAAACAACTTTCGCTCCGCTACGCAATTCTTTTCATTAAATAACTTGTCTTAAAATAGTTGATGTTATTATACAATTTTCATTCTCCAACCATTAACACGATTTTTAATTAGTTTACTTTATTTTTAATTTTCGAGCTTTTCATTATTCATTTCCAACCATAAACTCTTAATTTTTTCTGTAAAATTGAATGTTATATTTTGATTCCTTTTATTATTCTATATATAATTGGTACTTGGATTCACAACTGTCTTCACTGTTCCGATCGAATAAAAAAAACACGAAATAAAAATTAACTGAGTTGTGAGATGTGTTGGCCCCTTTAGCTATTCCCAGCCCAACCAGTTTAATCCTGACCCCATTATTTGCTAGGCTTGGTATATGGATTGGGAGTTAGTGCGGGTTTTGGATCAGAGTTTGTTGGAGCGGTTATTTTACCCGATCCGCTTATATAAATATCCCTTGATTCGGTTTACTCTTTGAGTGATACAAACCCTAACCCTAAACTGCACCGCACGACCTTTCTTCTCTCTTCTCTTCGCTCTGCCTTCTCTCTACCTTTTCCCGTCCTTTTGTGGCCTGAAAAATGATTTCCAATGAGAGTTCCTGTGAGTAGCCTGAGAATCCTTCGTCCATAGATTCCCTTTTGCGGCCGATCGGAAGGCAAAGAACCACACAGAGGTGAGTTCTGAGCCAACCTTGTCCCGATCTAAGTGAGAGGCAAGGCTCTTGGCACCCCACTCGCACATCCAGTGGATTGAAGACCAAGACCAAGTCGGAGGCATGCCAAATCTTGAAGAGCAAGGGTCTCAGACCCTGCATGTGGAAACAAGGCTCGATCTGAGCCTGGTCGGGGTCCGATAAGAAATTGATCGGCGATTAAGAGCCAGCAGGCCTGATACCTAGCATAAGTGTAAACGAACGGGAAAAATGGCGCCTTGGGCTGGTGGTGGCGGAGAGGGTTTGAGGAGTTCCACGGGGAGATCTCGTGGCGGTGGGAAAATACCGGCATAGTTGGATTAAAGTTATATACTTTCTTTTTTAATCCAATAATCACTACAAAAATAGTGTTACACTTTAGATAGACAAAGCTCTTTCATTTTTAATCCAATCTCTACAAAAATATTCATTTAGCAATCAATTCTCAATTTCATTAATGAAAATTATCAAACCTATTTATAATAAGATTCCATCTTAAATATAATGAGACTTTTGACCGCATTACATTCGCAATTCAATTTACATTATGCAAATTTTATTCGAAATACGTTTTACATACATATTTTGTTTGGAATATGTATTTCGAATGAAACTAAATTGTGCATTTATAAAATATATTATTTACGATTAATAAATACATCAAATGCATTCCAGTCGAAAAACGCATAATATATATAAAATGCATTTCACTCATAATGTCTCATCCTCTAGCACAAGTTTGAACAAATGATTTTAAAAAAACACTTATCACTCCAAATATTTTAAAGGGACGACATTAGATGGTATATATATCTCCACGTCGCACTAAACACAATAATCGGTGAAAAATACTACTCCCTCCGTCCCAATTTATTAGTCCCACTTACCTTTTTGGTCTGTCTCATTTATTAGTCCCCTTTCCTAAAATGGTAAACTTTTTCAAACTCATCAATAAAATATTAATTCCACTACACTAACAAACATTGGTTATCGTGCCATTTCAATTGGGGACTAATAATTAGGGACAGAGGGAGTATATAACAAAAATGCATTGTATTATTAAATGATTTTACAATCTTGCAAATCTTTGTACAGTACTTTCGGGAAAGACGCATTCGAGGGCTAATCACGAAAAGTTTGCAGAAAAGGACGTGAATCAACGTTCGAATCCAACTGTACAAATTCATCGTCAAAGCACCTCGAAGCAGTTCGATTTAACTGGAATTGTATTTCATTTATATTTCAAATTTCATCTTGATTGTTTCAAATTAATGGCAAATTGAGCGCATCATTGTCATTTAAAATTTTCAATTAGAGGAACGAGAAAAAAATTGTAAAATTATCCTTAAAATAGAATAATGCATATTTTAGAGCACACAATGCATAGGAAAATTTGAGGGGGATTTTTTAATTTTAATGATTAAGCAAGATTTGATATTTAAGATTTATTTTTATTTCTCATGATCAAGATTAATTTTTTTAATTCTTTGTGAAAGACTGAAAGGGCAGTTATACAGATCGATATGCTAATTAATCAGTAAGTAATCTGATTTATCTTCTAAGTTAAGTAGGTAATATGTTAGTGATTGTCTTGTACTTTTGTTGTTCAATAATTGCATCCCTAACGTTGTTATTATTACTATTATTATTTTGAATTTCTTACAGTTATAGTATTAGTAGTTAGTACTACTTCCATTTTTATACAAACGCTATATATGTTTGTATAAAGTCCATAATTAATTACATCCATTAACTATAAATATTTTAAAATTAAAAGTATAAACTATTGAATTCTAAGGTCCCAGGTTTATACCATTTTGAACAACCTCCACTTCTTTATTATTATTTTTTTTAAACCTCCACTTGTTTATTTTCAGTCCATTCTAACTCTTAAAAACAATATTTAAAAGGTGACACAGAAAGACATATAATTTTACAGAGTGCATAATTTTCTAATTACTTAACATTTTAATATGAAATCAAAGCCAAAACCTTTATAACATTTTGAAGTAAAACATATTAAAATTTCAGATTAATTGAAAATCATTTAGCAGACCTAACACACAAAGGAAAACAGGGGTGCTGTTCTGCAAACCTTACTAAGTAGCAGATTTTACCAAAATCAAAGTGTGTGTCTTCCCTTATATTTTTCATTTATTTCTGGGTTCATATACAAGGACGAAACTTGACATACATAATCAACACAATGTCTAGAATTTTTCTACAATTATTAAAATTACTTTTACAAGGTTGAAGTATTTTTTGATTTTTCCTAAAAACCTAAATCAATTCTGTCACAGATTTGTCACACAATAATGCAGGGGACATAACTCACAAACCAGGTTCCTCTTTAAGAAAGTCCCCGAGGGGCACAAACCACCCATCCGTTTTAAGAAATTCCAAATCCCACATGACCCTAACTCATCATAATCTATCATATTCGAAAATGAGAACAATCCACAATCGTTTACTTGGTCTGCTGTGCCCCAACAGATTGGGCAAAGAATCAGGTTTTCACACCTTTGCATCAAAACTATTACTCAACTCATTTTATGTAATTTCATAGTCATGGAAGCTTCAAAAACATATCATCACAGCATTACACCAACCCAACAGGTAAGAGCACGATTCATCAATTTACAAAAGACAATTTAACTAAATCGCATCTCTAGCCTATTGATCGTACATGCACTTTAATATTCGTGTTTAGGAGATCAAGAGAGGTAGGGAAAGATCCCACTTGAGAGGGAAAGATTTCATATTTGAAGTATTTCTTGGAATCAAACTTTGTGATCTCCTCCCTCTCCAAGCTTCGCGTTTTCGAGCTTCTCTAACCAAGTAGGCTTCAATTCTCCACGATTCGTGTCTTCTCCTTTCGATTCCCAGCTAGGTCGAAAATTTGGATGTGAGAAATTTATTGGGCTTTTTGAATCAAAACAAAGAGGAAGGTGAGGAGATTCCGAATATGTGATTGTTGAGGCTATTCGGGCGATTTGGGTTGGGGTATGGGTAGAGAGAAGGGCTGCACCTTCAATGGTGTTTTGGAGAAGAGAAGTGTCGAGGAAGGAAGGGGAGGGAGAGAGAGCGTCGATCGAGAGAGAGAGGGGGATTAAATAAATTGGGAAATTTTTTTTTGTAATATAAATAAAGGGTAGGATATTCTATTTATTTTGTTTAATTTGATATTTACTAAATTGTCCTCCCTTAAAATATAAGCATGCCTTTCATAAATTCTAGGATGGTAATTTCGTATTTTTCTTTTTATTTACTTAGACTCTTTAATTTATTTATTTCCTAACATGGGTTATAAATCCCAATTTAATTAAATCATTCCATTCCACAATAATTAATTCAATTTAAAATAATATTGAGTCCAAATAATCACGAGGACAAAAATAATAATATTGGAGCCAAAAAATTCATTCCGGTATTTCTCAACAAAATTAATTCGTTGCAAACAATCTTACACACACACACACACACACACACACACACACATATATATATATATATATATAGGGGGCTGATCTGGTGAGAATAGCCCTTATCATGAGAAATGAGAATAAATATCGTCCATAGATTTGACAACATCAACGATCCAGATTACTAAGAGCTTTAACAAAAAACGCGGCATAATATGCTCATTTTACTTCATTGAAGGGCAACATATCCATTACGAACGTTCAGAAAGCAAAAGATGTGTTTTGTTCATTTTATGTATTATATACTTCATTTTATCTTAATTATACTTCATTTTATCTCAATTGCGAATCATTATAAGATAAATTCGATTCGAATTCTGATGTTACACGTGACATGCATTTTATCTTAGCAGTTCTTCATTATATCTTAGTTATTCTTCATTTTATCTCAATTGTGATTCATTATAAAATAAATTCGATGTGAATTTTGATTTTACATGTGACATGCATTTTATCTTACCAGTTCTTCATTATATCTTAGTCATTCTTCATTTTATCTCAATTGTTGTTCATTATAAAATAAATTAAATAAAATAAAATCAATTTTTCGAAAAAAATGATTTCAATTCTCATCGTTTTATCTCCTATATACATCATCAAATGAAAAAATTAAATTTTTAGAAACAATTCTCTTCATTTTATCTCATCTATACTTCATTAAACGGAAAAAATTAAATTAAATAAAAATAAAATCAATTTTTCGAAAAAAGTATTTCAGTTTTCTTCATTTTATCTCCTATATACATAAAAGAAAAAAAAAATCAAATTTATCAATTTTTCAGAAGAATATGTTAAGTTCATTTTATCTATTTAAAACTTTATTAAATTAGAAAATTCAATTAAATAATAATAAAATTAAATTTAATTTTAGAGTATTTGATGACTCAATAAGACAATCGAAATCTTATGAAAAATCAAAAAGAAAAGGAATTTCATATCCAAATATGTAATAATAAAGTTCGTGGAGGATAAAATGAAAATGGGAATTATTTGAGTGAGATACCATCAGGCTAAATGACAATGATACCCTTAAATATGTAATAATGAAGTTTGCGGAGACTTGAAGATATATACATATCTTAGATAAAAAGATTTAATATATCTTATATATTGTTGTTCATCAAGATTATGTATATCTTAGATTTCCTATTCCTAGTATATCTTAGATTTCCTATTCCTAGTTAGATTTGGTTTGTTTTGTTCTATATAAACCTTTTTGTACATCATTATTCAATGGAGTGAAATAAAAGATTATATTTTCTCACATGGTATCAGCCATACCTTGGCTATAACCCTAATTCTTTCCTCCCCCGCCGACAACTTATTCGCGCCGCCCTTATGGCCGCCCCTGTCGACGCCGGTGCACTTCCCACTCTTCCGCTTTCCACCATCATTCACATGGTGAACATCAAGCTTACCTCCACCAATTATCTATTATGGCATGCACAGATTGAGCCCTTACCCATCACGCAGCAATTTCTTCCTTATATCGATGATTCCAACCCTGCGTCGCCGTCCACTATCACGTCTCCGACCGGTGCCCTGATCGTCAATCCCGATTATTCTGCATGGTACTCTCGTGATCAACTTATCAAATTATTCTTTGTCTCCACCTTGACCGAGGAATCCATGGTCGTAATCATCGGCTGTTCCACGTCCTGCGACGTGTGGACGGCGTTATCCCATGCATACAGTCACTCCTCAAAGGCTCGGGAACTCAGTTTAAACGATGATCTCCTGTCTATGAAGCAAGGCGATCTATCGATCGTCGAATATGGTTGCCGATTTAAGGGTTTATGTGATCAGCTTTCTGCCATTGAACGCTCCATCGATGTCTCGGACAAGTCTCACTGGTTCCTACGAGGGTTAGGTTCGGCATTTTCTACTTTCACAGCCGCACAGATGGCGCAAGAACCTCTCCCGGACTTCGATACGCTTCTCGCTCGTGCCATCAGTCACGAGCTCTTCCTTCGGTCGACGAACTCCTCGCCATCGACCTCCTCCGTCGCGTTTTATGCAGCCCCAAAACCTAGCGACAAGAGCAAAGATAATGGTGGTAAAAATAATGGAAATCGCGGCAAGGGCCGTTCTCAGAATGGAAACTGCAAGCGACGTACTCCGTGGTGCTACTTTTGCCGTCAGACAGATCACGATCCATTTGATTGCCCACGACGCTTCGACCGTTCCTTCACCCGTTCCTCACGGCCTCCGCCGCCGCTCAATTGGCTGAAGCTTTTAATGCGAATTGTTCGGTCTCTCCTTCTTCCATCTTGGATTGGTATATGGATACCGGTGCTTCCGCTCATATCTCTAGTGATGCGTCTACCCTGGACAATGTCACTGATTATTGTGGCTCGGATCATGTTGCCGTTGGTAATTGTGATCGACTGAGTATTTCTCACAAGGTTTCTTTATCTCTTTCTCATTCCATGTCTTTACATGATGTTCTTGTTGTTCCATCTATTACAAAGAATCTCTTATCAGTCAGCAAATTGGCTCATGACTACCCTGTTGACGTCGTGTTTTCTGATTTACAGTTCCAAATTCGGACTCGGGATACCGGACGGATAATCGGCAGCGGCGTGCGTAAGCATGGTTTATATGTGCTCCTTCAACCTGTTTCCGCCCTCACGGCCATTGCTCAAACACGTCCACCTCATGCTTCATTCGACACTTGGCACTCTCGCCTTGGTCACTCGTCGTCAAAAGTCATTGGTTCTTTACTTAGATCGCGTATTATTACTTCCTCTCCTTTAGTTTCCCAGTCTTCCTTATGTACTTCATGTCAGTTAGCAAAGAACTCCCGTTTACCATTTTCTATTTCTGAAAATCGTGCTTCTTTTGTCCTAGATCTTATACATTGCGATCTTTGGGGTCCTTCACCTGTACCCTCTTCTAGTGGTTTTCGATATTATGCCATCTTCATTGATGATTTTTCTCGCTTCACTTGGTTCTATCCACTACATGCAAAGTCCGATTTTTACGATGTTTTTCAAAATTTTCACGTGTTTGTTGAAACTCAATTTTCACGTAAAATTAAGAAATTCCAAAGTGATGGTGGAACTGAATTTACAAATTCTCGTTTGAAATCTCACTTTCAAAAATCCGGTATTCAACATCTAATGTCATGTCCCTATACACCTTCTCAAAACGGTCGCGCTGAACGCAAACACCGCCATATAACTGAAATGGGTCTTTCCCTTTTGTTTCATTCATCCGCGCCCCTTACTCTATGGGTAGAAGCCTTTAGCACGGCTATATACATTGTAAATCGTCTTCCCATCCCTCTCCTAAAAGATAAATCTCCATACGAACTTCTATTCCACAACACTCCCTCCTATGCATCATTTAGGGTTTTTGGTTGTCGAGTCTTCCCTTGTCTTCGGGATTACAACAAACATAAACTTCAACCTAGAAGTCTTCCATGTATCTTTGTTGGCTATAGCTCTAACCACAAGAGTTTCCGCTGTTTAGATCTCTCATCCGGTCGTATCTATGTCACCCGTCATGCTCGTTTTGATGAAGGACACTTTCCCTTCTCCGCAAGCCAACATGCCACGCCTCTCTCTCGCCTCAGCCTTACTGAGTTTTTCGAAAATACTATCCATCAGCCTTCATCTTCTTCTGCACCGACGCCTCACTCTCTCTCTCCTATCGATCCTCCTTGCATGATCGACTCTCCACCCATCCCACATATTCCCACCGATGAACCCCTCATTCCACCGCCTCCTCCTATCCAGCATATTCCCGGCGCACATGCTCTCGACCAACCTCCTCCGCCCGTCAATCCTCCTCCTCGACCAGTTCCTCCACAAAACGCACATCCCATGCAGACGCACGCTAAGTCGGGTATCTTTAAACCGCCCTGTTGATATAAATTTGGTTTCTGTTTATTCTGCTTCCACAGCTCTATCAGAACCTTGTGGTATTAAATTTGCGCTTAAAGTTTCGGAGTGGACAAAAGCCATGCATGAGGAAATGCGTGCTCTTCACGACAACAAAACTTGGGATCGGGTTCCTAGGCCATTACATGCTAACGTTGTTGGTTCAAAATGGGTCTACAGAACAAAGTTTTTAGCAGATGGGTCAGTTGATCGTTACAAAGCACGACTTGTTGCTCAAGGGTTTAGCCAAGTCCCTGGGTTTGACTTCACTCACACCTTCAGTTCGGTCGTTAAAGCTTCTACAGTCCGCGTTATTATTGCTGTGGCTACAATGTGTTTTTGGCCTCTTCATCAGCTAGATGTCAAAAATGTTTTCTTGAACGGTATTTTATCCACTCCAGTATACATGGAACAACCAACGGGCTTCACTGATTCTCGCCATCCGTCCCATGTCTGTCGCCTTCAGAAGGCGATCTACGGTCTTTGGCAGGCTCCGTTAGCGTGGTACCAGCATTTTTGTTCCTTCTTACTATCTATTGGTTTTCTCTGCAGCTCTTCAGATACTTTACTGTTTGTGTTTAGTCGGCAGTCGGTCCTCATCTATCTACTCGTCTATGTTGACGACATCATCATCACTGGAAACAATTCTTCAGCAATCTCCTCTCTTATGACCAAACTGAACAAATAATTCTCTACCAACGATCTTGGAAAGTTAGGCTATTTTCTTGGTTTGGAAGCTCATTATTCAAAGCACGATCTATATCTCACACAGACGAAGTATGCCATGGATATCCTGTCTCGCGCCGATATGTTATTTGCAAAGCCGGTTTCCATGCCACTTCCACCGGTATCACTTTTGCTAAAGACGGCCCGTCCTTTGAAGATCCGACCTTGTATCGCTCTTTACTTGGTGCTCTGCAGTATATTACTATCACTCGTCCAGACCTGGCCTACTCTGTTAACACTCTGAGTCAGTTTCAGCAATCTCCGACGATTGAACATCACCAAGCCCTTAAGCGTGTCCTACGGTATGTTAAGGGCACTGCTCGCTTCGACTTATCTTTCTCCTCTGGATCGGCTACTTTGACTGCTTATTCAGACGCAGACTGGGCTCGTTGTCCCGACACCCAGCGCTCTACGTATAGATATGCTATCTTTCTCGGATCGAACTTAGTGTCTTGGAGTGCAAAAAAACAGCACACTGTATCCCGCTCAAGTTGTGAGTCTGAATACCGAGCAAACACAGCATCTGAATTGTTATGGGTTTCAAATTTGTTAAGCGAGCTGAAGTTTTCTCTCTCCTCGGCGCCATGCATCTTCTCGGATAATTCAAGTGCCTTGTTCCTCACTCAAAACCCGATCTCTCACAAACGAGCTAAACACATCGACATTGACTATCATTTTGTACGAGAGCTAGTTACCTCAGGTCAACTACTAACCAAGTTCGTCCCTTCTGAGGATCAAGTTGCAGATATTTTTACGAAGAGTTTATCAAGGCAGTTGTTCGAACATTTTTGTTCCAAGCTTCGACTATCTCCGTTTTTGCTTGCGGGGGGGTCTTGAAGATATATACATATCTTAGATAAAGAGATTTAATATATCTTATATATTCTTGTTCATCAAGATTATGTATATCTTAGATTTCCTATTCCTAGTTAGATTTGGTTTGTTTTGTTCTATATAAACCTTGCTGTACATCATTATTCAATGGAGTGAAATAGAAGATTATATTTTCTCACACGGAGGATAAAATAAAAACAGAAATTATTAAAGCATGACCGCAGATCTTGTGAAATCAAAGGCTGAGATTTATTCTCATTTCTTACATTAACATCTATACTCATATGATCTAACCTCTCTCTCTCTATACACATATATATATATATATATATTCCCATAATTCTTCCTAAATGAATAATTACCCAAGATTGAGAATTTAAATCCTAATATAATATTTCAAGGACTAAATGATCGGAAAATAGTGAGAAGACTATAAATTTTCTTCTCGATATATCATTTGTATTCGCATGTGATTTAATTAAATCGCGGGGAAATCCTAATGTCTCACTTAAGATTGCTGAGGTACACCACGATGAATGGACCATGGGGTACAATATTTACCATAACTACTAGGATATGGATACCAATATTTGTGCATAAATAGACTTCCTCATGATCAAGAAATTCATTGACTAATTAATTCATCATCCCATATCAATTATATGATCAATCTTGTTACACTCGTTCCCAATTTCTTTCGGATCTCTTATTCAATATTAAATCACACAAAATAGACACCAAATGAAATATAATAAAATGTATAAGAACAGAACATAGAACACAAACTGGGTGTTTATTACACACAAGTCAAGTTAAAATAAAGGTGCAACAAACCAAAGCACACATCCAAATCTGATACAAACATCCTTACATTCAAAGTCTTAATGTTGAAATTACATAGGAAGTTTCTGTGCTTTGTTTATGAATTCAAAGGATGCAGCACACAGACCTGCATTAGGAGATAGAGAAATTGAGAAATAATATTCAGCCACTCTTAACTAGGTTGCAAGGTAGGAATATAATTAACTTTGAAACAATAATATTATCTCATGTGGCATTCTAAAACATCAACATTACCTATCATTACCTATATCTTTGATATCCCAATGGTTATCAGAGACAACCTCACTCTCCTACATTCTATCTTTTCAAGGCAATTCGAACAAGCACCCCCTTCTGGTTTAGACCATTTATCCATGCAATGCTCATGGATCAGAGATATTTTCGTACATTTGCACTCCGCATTGAACATGACTAGTTCTGGAGGTTTTATCGCGACCCAGCATTGTCTGCAAACTGCTCTCCCTTCCTCAATTTTTACTTCATCTTCTATTTCTGAAGTATCTCGTTGCAAATGAAGAAATTAACACAATCAAAATGATTTCATGACAATGAATCTGATCCAATAAAATTAGTAATTAATTTCTAAAATCAAATTATTTCTTTGTTCGCTATTGTCTAGCAAAATATACATTGAATGATAATTTGTTAAGAGTCAAGATTCGGAATTCGCAGTCAATGATGGAGTTCGACCGTTGTTAGTATATCGCCGGCGGAGACGCGAGGAGCCTACTTCCGTAGGCGCTGGAGTTTGAGTTTTATTATATTAGAATTAGTTATTTAAGTTTCTGAATTTTAATTATTTAATTTCCTAGTTTATTAATTGAGTTTCAGATTTAGATTTCCTAGATAATTAAGTTTAGATTTGAAGTTATCCTAATTACAATAGGATTGATATCCTAATTATAATAGGATTAGTTTAGATTTAAATTAGATTTGATTTAGATTTGGTTTTAGGTCTATTTAAGTTAAGTTGTTTATTATTTTCAGTAAGGAATAAAATTATTATTTTGGGGCGTAATTACGCATTGGGCACGTTTGACGTGTATTGGCTTCGCTGATCATATCAATTTGGTCCGACCTGCCGTTCGTTTCCGCCGGAATGACGACACGGTCGCAAGGTGATCGGCTAGAGAAGTTAGAGGCGGACAACACATTCATCCGCGAGAGACTGGATGAACAGAGCGAAAAGCAAGATGCGCAAGGGGCGCAACTTTCAGAGATCTCCGCTTCGCTCGCCTCCTTATCAGCGATGATGGAGCGGATGTCTGTACTAGTGGCGCAGCAACAGGTCGCGGTCGGGAGTGAATCTTCAGCCACCGGCGGCGGCCATGGGAGAGGCGCAGGAGGCGCGACGCGGCAGAACGTGGGTGGGGCTGCGCTGGGCGCAACACTGGTCTCCCTCCCTACGTTCAACGGCGATGACCCAATTGGTTGGGTGGCTCGTGCAGCGCAGTAATTTGAATTGCACGGCACTCCACCGGAGAAGAAGGTTGCAGTCGCTGTGGTTGCAATGGAAGAGGCGGCTCTTTACTGGATTACGTGGATGCGAGGCCGGAAACCCAATCTGACGTGGGACGAGTTCACGCAGGCCCTAATCTCACGTTTTGATTCGCGCTTCTGGGGTAATAGGTACGAACGTTTGTCTGCAGTCAAACAGACGGGCTCGGTGGACGACTACATATCCTTATTTGTTCAATTGGCTAGCCAAGTGACTGGGTTGGAAGAAGAACACTATCTGGGATACTTCATGAGCGGTCTGAAAAGCACAATTCGCAGTCAACTGTGCGTGCAGCGCCCCAAGGACTTAGAATCCGCTATGGAACTGGCCCGTGACATAGAGGATAGCCAGCCATCACAGTTTGGCAGGCAAGGAGGTTCGGTTGGTGGTTGGTCTGGGGCGCGAGGAAGTACGGGGCCTAGGGTGTTTGGAGGAAGTGCGGCAGCAGGTACTGTTGGGGCTGCACGCAGTTCGGGCAGCACGCAGGTGCAGTCTGGCCCGCCATCGGGGCTGTCAGAGACAAAATCGGGGCTGTCCGGGCAATCCACGGCACGATCTCGCTTCACGCGCGTCCTGCCCAAGGAGTTGGAGGAGCTGCGGGCCAAGGGACTTTGTTTCAAATGCAAAAAAACATTCACGCCAGGCCATGAGTGTTCTTTTAAGAACCTCAGAGTATTGATAGCTGAAGAAGATGATGGAATTGATTTGCAACAATACGAATATTGTGAGGTGACAGGGCATGAAGACGACGCGCCACGGCAGATAGGGTCAGATGAAGACGGCGATGATCTACCGCTTTACTCTAGACTGGGGTCTTCAACCCTCGCACATTGCGATTTAGGGGCACGGTGCAGGGTCGGCCAGTAACTGTCCTCATTGATAGTGGCGCAAGCCACAATTTTATTTGTTCTTCCTTGGACTCTGCCTTGCTGCTGCAGCCGCAAAAAATGGGTAAATTTCACGTGAAACTGGGAGATGGCCGACGACAGGCATCGGAAGGGGTGTGCAGACAGCTCTGCATTAATTTTCCAGGACATACGGTGGTAACCGATTGCTATGTTTTTCCGTTGGGAGATGTGGAGGTGATATTGGGAGTTGCGTGGTTAGCGACGCTGGGAGAGGTGCTCTCTAATTGGAAGAATCTAACCATGAAATTCGCGTGGAAGGGAACTCCTGTGGTGTTACATGGCGATCCCGCATTGAGTAGAAATTTGGTGAGTTTCCGATCGTTGATTAAGACAAAAGATGCAGCGTTGTGGGCGGTAGTATTAGATCGAGAACCCACCAAGCTGTTGAGTGGTGTTGCTGGGAAGTTAGATGACGTGCTACATAAATTCACATCGGTGTTCGAAGACATTCAGGAGCTACCTCCACGTCGCAAAACAGATCATCGCATCGTGCTGGCTCCGAATTCGAAGCCGGTATCTGTGCGACCCTACAGATATGGACATGTCCAAAGGGATGAAATTGAAAGATTAGTGGATGAGATGCTTCAGGCCGGAGTGATCAGACCGAGTTCAAGTCCTTTCTCTAGTCCGGTTCTGCTGGTAGGGAAGAAGGATGGTAGTTGGAGATTCTGTGTTGACTACAGAGAATTGAACAAAGCAACGGTACCAGACAAGTACCCTATTCCAGTGATCCAGGAAATGCTTGATGAATTAGCAGGTGCCGTAGTCTTTTCCAAGATTGATCTGCGATCGGGGTATCATCAAATCAGAGTAGTAGAGAGTGATATTCATAAGACATCTTTTCGCACTCATAGTGGACATTACGAGTTCTTAGTGATGCCCTTCGGACTAACGAATGCTCCGGCCACCTTCCAGTCGACTATGAACGATGTATTTCGACCATATCTGCGGAAATTTGTGCTAGTGTTCTTTGATGACATTTTGGTTTACAGCCGATCTTGGAAAGAGCATCAACAGCAGTTGAGTCTGGTGCTCCAGACTTTAGCAGAGCAACAATTCTGCGCCAACCGAAAAAAATGTTCTTTTGGATGTCTGAAGGTCGAATACTTAGGCCATATTATTTCAGCTGCTGGGGTGGAGATGGACCCCGCAAAAGTTAGTGCGGTGGTGGATTGGCCTCGACCCCGATCGGTCAGAGAGGTAAGGGGTTTTTTGGGATTGACTGGTTATTACCGCAGGTTCGTACAGGCCTATGGCATGATAGCTCGCCCTCTAACCGATCTCTTGAAGAAGGAGGTTGCAGGTCAATTTGTTGGGACTAAGGTAGCCGAGGGGGCGTTTCTTCGGCTAAAGAAGGCGATGACGGAAGCACCTGTGTTGGCAATGCCTCAGTTCGATCGACAATTTGTGGTTGAATGTAATGCCTCGGGAACTGGTGTAGGGGCAGTACTCATGCAGGAGAGGAGGCCAATCGCTTATTTCAGCAAGTCCTTGGCAGATCGAACTCTTTCTAAATCAGCATATGAACGGGAGATGATGGGTTTGACCTTAGCAATTCAACATTGGAGACCATATCTAATTGGCCGGCACTTCATTGTTAGAACCGACCATCGCAGCCTTCGCCACCTCCTTACCCAGCGGATTGTCACTCCTTCTCAGCAAGTCTGGGTGGCTAAGCTGTTAGGATATGATTTTCAGATTGAATATAAGACCGGTAGCTCTAATGCAGCAGCAGATGCGTTATCGCGGCGATTCCACGAGGTGGAATTGTCAGCGATTAGTAGGCCAGAGTGGATGGGATTGGCCGATGTTAGCGCTGAACAGCAGCAGGATGAGTTTATTCAGGAGACGATGGCGGCAGTTACAGCTCATCCTGGTAGTCGTCCAGGGTTTGAAATGATAGATGGACGGTTATTTTATCAAGGACGGCTGGTGCTCGCTGCAAACTCAGCTTGGATTCCCCGTTTATTGCAGGAATTTCATGATACACCAGCCGGGGGGCATGCAGGGGCACTGCGCACTTATCAAAGGTTGGCGGCAAATGTGTATTGGCGAGGGATGTTTCGGAGGATCCAACAATATGTGGCGCAATGTTTGATCTGCCAGAAATCTAAATACGAGGCATTATCCCCGGCAGGGTTGCTACAACCGCTGCCTATTCCTGAGATAGTCTGGGAGGACGTATCGATGGATTTCATTACATGTTTACCTATATCGAAGGGGTTTACAGTGATCTTGGTGGTGGTGGATCGTCTTTCCAAATTCGGACATTTCATAGCTTTGAAGCCGCCGATTACAGCAAGGTCCGTGGCTGAGGTGTTTGCGAAGGAGATCGTTAGATTACATGGGATTCCGCGATCGATCGTCAGTGATCGGGATTCCTTATTTGTTTCTGCCTTTTGGAAAGAGTTGTTTACTTTATCAGGTACCCAGTAGAAGTTCAGTTCAGCTTATCACCCTGAGACAGATGGTCAGACAGAGGTTTTGAATAGAATTCTGGAGACGTATTTGCGTTGCTTTGCATGTGAGCAGCCAAAACAGTGGGTTCGCTGGTTACCATGGGCAGAATATTGGTATAATACTGCCTATCAGACAGCAGCGCGGATGACACCCTTCGAGATAGTCTACGGGCGAGCTCCGCCCACGATCAGGCGATTTTTACCAGGGGAAAGCAGAGTGGCTGCGGTGGCGGATGTCTTGGGCAGTCGGGACGCTGCGTTGTTGCGCTTGAGACACAATTCGGAAAGGGCACAACAGGTGATGGTTAAACATGCAAATAAACACCGTCGGGAAGTAGAGTTTCAGGTGGGCGATAAGGTGTTTCTGAAGGTGCGCAAACACCGTCAATCTTCTATGAATCGGCGTCCAAATCACAAGCTTTCCCCTAAGTTTTACGGTCCCTTTGTGGTTGAGGCTCGAGTAGGAGGGACGGCGTACAGGTTAACATTGCCTGCCTCAAGCCGTATTCACCCTGTTTTTCATGTTTCACAGCTGCGACGAGTGATTGGTGAGCATCCCGTGGAGGGGGAGTTACCTGAAACTTTGGAGTTGCCGTTGGGACCAATATTTGAGCCCGAGGAAGTGTTGGCAGAGCGAGTGTTAAGTGTGGGAGGCCGGGAAGAGGAGCAATTATTGGTTAAATGGGCGGGTCAATCTGTGGATGATGCTACTTGGTTGAGCCGAGATGCCTTTTGCAGTCAGTTTCCTGATTTCAACCTTGAGGACAAGGTTGATTTGATGGGGGATGGAGTTGTTAAGAGTCAAGATTCGGAATTCGCAGTCAATGATGGAGTTCGACCGTTGTTAGTATATCGCCGGCGGAGACGCGAGGAGCCTACTTCCGTAGGCGCTGGAGTTTGAGTTTTATTATATTAGAATTAGTTATTTAATTTTCTGAATTTTAATTATTTAATTTCCTAGTTTATTAATTGAGTTTCAGATTTAGATTTCGTAGATAATTAAGTTTAGATTTGAAGTTATCCTAATTACAATAGGATTGATATCCTAATTATAATAGGATTAGTTTAGATTTAAATTAGATTTGATTTAGATTTGGTTTTAGGTCTATTTAAGTTAAGTTGTTTATTATTTTCAGTAAGGAATAAAATTATTATTTTGGGGCGTAATTACGCATTGGGCACGTTCGACGTGTATTGGCTTCGCTGATCATATCATAATTTTGTATATTTTCTCTTTGTCGTGTAAAACTTAAATGATGGAAGGAAAGATAGAAAAGTGTTTCCTCTTGTACAAGAAGGGTACTCAAAAGAGGTTGAAACAAGGAGGTGAGATTTTATGCAAATTAATTATCTTTCATCTAGTGTATAATCAAGAACGTGCAAGGAATTTAAGGAAAACTCGTTATTCATCATCTCGTTTCTACTCTCTCCAAGAAAGAGAAGTACCCTTCTTGCACTATTATTTTGGAATATGGTGTTGTGAGAAAACCTTCCTATTTTTGAAGTATGAAGAAATAAGAATTCTGCAATGTATCTTTTGTGTTATTTTCATTCAGTGATATATCAATCCCAAATAAATTCATGAATCTAAAAATAAAAAATAAGACAAATCAGCTTTCCATCTCCATGAATCAACAAAATCAACTACATCGAGATCATAATGTGAATCATCTAGATTTTCATTCCTATCACGATACTATCCATGGTGGAATCCAACATAATTATTTTTATGTGAATTTTCTAAAAAGAGAACTACATATATCACCAATATAAAACTTCCAACTTATTGATCAAGTATGTCAAATTATAATATATATACATGCATATATGTAACCTATTAATCATTAGGATTTTGTAAATCATCATCTTACAACTAAGTACGAAAATAATATACTACTAAGTCGGTTTGATTCTTGCAATGTCGAGACTTGTCTTGAAAATATTTGCTGAGAGTTCATGTTATTTATTGAGTTCAACATGTTGAACGAGAGAGATCGAGAGATTTGAAGGTTTTTCTTTTATTCTTCTTACGCTTTATTCAATTATTCAATTAAAGAATGTTGAAGAATTTGATCGAGAAATTTAACATGATAAAAAAAAAAGCACAAAAGGGTGATTGATTGAATGAAATACATACCACTAGAATCGCCATCATCTTTCTTGGTCACGACGTTAGCTTGCTACATTATTGTAAAACAAAATCAGTTAATAATCCATTGATTATGTATAAATATTTTCTCTAAGAGATAATCAATAACAATAAGATCTTATAACAAACTTTTCATTAACACTACTATCGCATTCAAAGGCCAAGATGTCGGAAATGCTAGTTATAATAAAATACATTTAAATAATAAATAGGTACTTATATATATATGTTCCTCTGATCAACCGTAGTTAACCAGAGAGATTAAGTTCAATGAGAACAGAACCGAGTTTCGTAGGAATCCTAAGCTAAATCTCATAAACCCTGGGGGTATTAAATCCTCCATTGTCCTGAGCCAAATTCAGACTTGGTCACTCAATGGAGCATAGATAACTTCGGAGAAATAAGAAGAGACACATGTCATGTCTTAAATCGATCGGGATCTCAATGCGGTGAGTACGGTAAAACAGAAATTGATTTCATTTGAAGATAATTGCGAAGTGATGAAAATATTTTGAATTAAACACGGTTAAACGTTTTTCTCAAAATCCCGTGGTTTATTCGTATGTGGCATAGCTTTCATATCTATTCAGGTATTGTTTGTTTTTTGGACATGTGCTCACTGGGTACGTTGTACTCAGTCCCTGTGCATTATTTCTAAAATTTACAATTTAGCAGCAGTGATGCGGATGCGAAGGTGTAGAGGGAATGACTGAAGAATAAGAGCAATGATCGTGAGATATGCATCTTTCTATGCATATCTCCGCTGCATGAAACCGTGAACTTATTTCCTACCTTGAATTTTAATAACCATTGAGAAACCAATCTCCTTTACTATTGTTGTCTGATAGTATTCTTTTGTGTACGAGGCTGCATTCCTCGTTACAACTCTATCTAATAATATATTATGTTGCTTGGTTAATTCATTCTGTTTATTTTTCTAAGACTTCCGCTGTTAAATCACCCAACCCACTGTAGCGCGCCCCTAAGGTTCTAGAAGATTAGTTGGGAGCGTTACAATGAAAGACATTTGAGAATGGTTCTCAAAACCCTAAGGAATGAGGAGTTGTATGCCAAATTTAGCAAGTGCGAGTTCTTGTTAAGGGAGGTTATTTTTCTTAGACATATTGTGATAGTAGAAAGCATCAAGGTACATCCTGTAAAAGAATAGGCTGTGAAAGAATGTAAATCACCCACAACACCCAACAAGATAAGGATTTTATTGGGTTTAGTTGGATATTACCGCAGATTTATCAAGGATTCTCGAAGATCGCAAAACCTATAACACAATCTCTACATAAAGAGGTCATGTTTATGTGGACCGAAGACCGTGAGGCAAGTTTTCAAGAACTAAAGAAACTTCAAGAAACAATTAGTGAGATAATAATGTCATAAAATCTTGTTTAAGTTGGTTAAAATATAAGGTTTTTCCAATGCAGCAAGCAATCTTTATTCCCTGGAAATACATAATTTTTAGTGAAGTTATGACATGTGAACTCACCTTTACCTTCCGGAGCTCAAGTAGGGAGTATACCAATTCAGAACAATATTATGAAGGAATTTTAATTTGATTTAGAAAAAAAAAACATAAATTAATTAACAACAATTAATATTAACAGATAAAAAACATCTTGATACGATATATCGAGTTCAAATAATTTAAACAACTTGGATGTAAAAGCAATAAATTAAACAATAGCTCGATATTTGATGAAATAAGAACTGCTGTTGTATATTATGAACTGATCTATTAAATCATTTAGCAATAAGCAAGTAACTCACCTTAGGGTTACGGCCAATTAGCACTGAGCGCTTTATCGGCTACATTTGCACAAAAGAAAATAAAAGAATTTAAAGTCAACAAATTAATTATTAAATGATGAATATTGAAAACAATTCTTATAAGTAGGTATTTGAACTTGAAAGAAGTGGTTGAGTTGAATACATGAACAAAACAAGTTCATTCTCGTTCATGTGCATGTGGCTAGTCTAAGAAAGATTTAGCACAATGTGTGAGGAATTCTGAAGATCAGACAACCTTGGTGAATAAAAAACTACCATTAAAAGTTTATTTTGACTATGCAGTATGCAATGGCCTTCAGGCATAGTGCTCCTGTAGCCGTCCTTAGGCTGGCTGCTATTATATACAGTGCCGGCCCTCAAGGTGGGCGGGAGGGGCTTCGGCCTAGGGCTCCCGTTTTTCGAGGCCCCGAAAAAATTATATTTCATTATAATATATATATATATACATAATTATTTAATGAATAAATTCATAAATGAATGAGATCAATAACCACTTACACATATAGTTGGTTCAATTAATAAAGAAGATCTATTTTTATTAAAAACACAAAAAAAACGTTAAGATTTAATTATCTATATATATTTAATAAGAATATATGGATTATATATTCAACATATTAGATAAGTATAAATTTAGGTCTCAAAATTGAAGTATGATTCTCTCATATTGTAGAATTGAGACATAGTATTCATTACAAGTTTTTATTTTTATTGTAGTAGTGAAATAAAAATTGAAATTTATAACATAAAAATTTTGGTTCAAAAAATCTTCGGTTTATTTTCGCCCATAGGCCCCCACATTTTCAGGGTCGGCCCTGAGTATACACATATGCATCCATAAATCTCTATTTTTCCAATATTTGTCATCTTGTTTAGCTCTTTTTCTAAAACGGTTCTTTTTAGGGTTTAGTTCATGCTCACAAATCCTACCGCAACATTAATTAGATTGATCAAGCTGATAGAGATTTACATTTAGTTTGAAATTGATGAATTGACTCCCAAAAACTTAACTTAAAATAAACTTGGATGCTACGGACAATGGCCTTGCATGCTTAGACCCTTTGAGCTCAACCTTGTTGCGTCTAACATTTAATTAACTTAAAATAAATTTGGATGCAACGGCGAAACTCACTGGCCTTGCATGCTTATACCCTTTGAGCTCACCATTGTTGCTTCTAACTTTTAATTAACTTCCATTAATTTTGATCTAGAAGCCTTCTTTGTGTAGCTGATGCATAGGGTACTCTAATTGAAGTGAAGTAGTGAAACGAAATGAGTATTGTTTTGTTCAAGTTTTTTTTGTTTATTATTTAATTAAAAAATAAATAAATTTATTTATAAATAAATGTCATATTTACTCAAATTCATTCTATACTTGTCACAATTTTAAAGTATTAAAAATATAAGTTTTATAAAGTTATAATTTATGTTTCAAACTAATTTACAAATCGAGCTTGTTCACGAGTTCAATAACATCAAGTTTGAGTTTTACTCGTTTAATATACAAACTTTACTAGACGAAATCAAACAAGCTTGTATCGAGCTCGAAACATAAGTAGCTTGGCTCATTTCTTCATATATATATATGGAGTTGATCCAATTCTAAAAGTTGGTTTGTGTCAAATAGGAATGAATCTACATCATTCTTCTCAAAAATGTTAATGATTAAGATTAAAACTTTTCTCAAAATTTGCACTTAATTGCTTTGTAAATCATTCTAAATCAATTAAGCACGATTTATAAAACAATAATGATTTATAAAGCAATTAAGCACAATGAGAATTATGCATAGTTTTTTAATAGTTAATGTTTTTAACCTCAATCATTGATGCTATTAATACAACAATTGAGACTCAATTCTGTTTAACACAAATTTTAATTTTAACATATATATATATATATATAGAGAGAGAGGGGTATTCATTTGTGAACATCT
Source organism: Plectranthus barbatus (assembly GCA_026898455.1). Lineage (NCBI taxonomy): Eukaryota > Viridiplantae > Streptophyta > Magnoliopsida > Lamiales > Lamiaceae > Plectranthus > Plectranthus barbatus. The sequence continues at coordinate 143,939 of JAPKLW010000046.1, forward strand.
CCAGAAATGAACTATGAACTCTCATTATAATATGTGTAATACTTCATTATAACGTGTGTGATATTTCATTATAGTGCATGTTATAATGAAGTACTATAATAAAATATTATAATGAAGTGTCACACACGTTATAATAAAGTATCATGCACATTATGATGAGAGATCATAGTTCATTCCTGAAGATGAGTTCTCCCTTGAATGCAA
>JAPKLW010000046.1:144242-202305 GCA_026898455.1 Plectranthus barbatus
TATATATATATATATATATATATATATATATATATATATATATATAGGTGCATTCAGGGGAACTCATCTGCAAGAATGAATTATGAAATCTCATTGTAATATGTGTTATACTTTAATTTATAATGCATCATTTAATAAAGCCTTTTCTCATCTGGATCCTTTATTTTGTTGATCTAATGATTGTGATAATTCAGGGTTTAAATTATCTTTAATTTGATATACAATACATGAAAAAATAATTTAAATTGAATGAAATATGAGTATTTAAAGTTTCATAAAGAAATTAGATGAGAGAGAATATGTAAAAAAAACACATGTGTTTGAAAGGAAAGAGATTATGAATTTGAACTACTAATCAATTAAATCCAATGATTGAAATAATTTCGATTTTTAGATATAATTAGCTTAGGCCCTAGCCTAGAAAAAGTAACCAACATATGAGTACTCATTTAAAAATCATTTTTTTAAAGTTTTCAACAATTAGTGAGTTAATAATATCATAAAATCTTTGCTTATTTTTGTTTAAACGTAAGGTTTTTCAAATGCAGCTAGCTATCTTTATTCACCGAAATATATAATTTTTGGTGAAGTTACAACTTGTGAACTCACCTTTGACTTCTTGGAATTATTTGGGGGGTTGACCTATTCAAAACAATATTATAAAGGAAAATTAATTTGGGTTAGAAAAATCCATAAATTAACCACAATTATTATTTAAACAACTTGGATATATGTACATAGCATTGAAAGCAATAATTTAAACAATATCTCGATATTTGATGAAATAAAAACTGTTGTTGCATATTAATCTGATCTATTACATCATTTAGCAATAAGCAAGTAACTCACCTTAAGCCCAGGGGTAGTTTTCCGTGAGCCCTCATGGTTAGGGGAATCACTTTGGGCTGAGCAGGCGATCAATATCTACAATATTTGCACAAAAGAAATAAAAGAATTTTAACTCAACAAATGAATTATTAAATGATGAAAATTGAAAACAAGTCCAAGCATGTGAACTTGAAACAAGTGGTATTCCAAAGATGATGGAGAGCATGAATGTAATATCCCTAAGTTTGATTAAGCCGATTAAAGTTTAATTAGAGTTAAATCGAAAAAATTTTGATTTAGCAATTTATTTTAAAATTGCTTGTTACTCAAATTTGAACCTCTGTCATTGCACGCATATCCATTTTGTGAAAACTAAATACCTATAGGTACGTTTTCAAGAATCATAGATGGCCATGCACACGAATTTTACATAAGAAACCTGAGTGCGATGAATTAAGGTTTCTAGCATATTTTTAATATGTGTAAAATCACAACTCGCGCCTTAACGCTCTGTTTCTTTCACCGAGCTATGGTTTGCTTGAGATTGATTTATATGATTTTCCGAACTATTAAGTTCGGATTTAAAATGCGATAATTCCAAAAATTATGGAGTCACACCTACGAGTAGAACTCGTAATTTAGAATATTTCTGTGGTTTAATTTGGACAATGCATCAAATTAGGAATCCACGATTTTAAATCGGAGTTTCAATACACGTGAGAACAAACCGGTAATGCGACAGATGGTATCGCACCATGTATCATTCTTCACCATGAAGAATTCCCCCATGTGGCCACTTATTGAATTTAGGATAATGTTAAATATTGTTGGTTGGGCACGCAAACAAAGGTTGGTCATTAAAATGAATTTACGAAACCAAATTTGATTCTTTTCTCTTTTGCAAACCACCGTGCACCCAGCTCCCCGTCACCTACTTCTCGCCCATTTTCCGACAATTGTAGATGGAATTTAGCCACAATTTCTAGATATCAATTAAATAGCATGCTTCAAGGATCACATGGCTCTTGGAATCAACCAATTTTGTTAAGAAACAAAGGAGATATCGGCCGGCGAATAGTCCCTATCGGTAAGCATTTATTTTTTTATTTTGCGTCGGAATTACGATCAACCGGTAACAAAACAGTGATCTAACTACATATTCGTGTTCTTTGTGAATTTAGGAACATTTTGGTACCCTTCTCTAACCTCGGATCGCCGGTAAACCGGAGTTCTCGCCGGAGAAACCCATTTCGCCGTAAGTTTTCTAACTCGCGGGAAAATGGATTTCGGCCGGTTGTTTTCATGATTTGGGCATCCCATCGTGTTCCTTGTTATTTATGTACGGGTTGGGAGGTCGGGAGTGTCCGCAACGGTTGGAAAATGGCCGAGCTGGCCGATGGTTTTCGTGTAGCCTGCGCGCATTGACCCAGCCCAAAAACCGGCCTCCGTCGACGGCAGGTCCGATGGTTGTCTCATGGTACTATTTTGTGTACGAGGTTGCATTCCTCGTTACAACTCTATCTTATAATATATTATGTTGTTTGGTTAATTGGGCGAGGTTTATTAAATCACCCAACCCACTATAGCGCGCCCCTAAGGTTCGGGTAGACTAGTTGGAAACGTCACAACGAAAGGCATTTGAGAACAGTTCTCAAAACCTTAAGGAATTAGTAATTATATGTCAAATTTAGCTAGTGCGAGTTCTTGTTAAGGGACGTTATGTTTCTTAGACATATTGTGATAGTAGAAGGCATCAAGGTACATCCTGTAAAAGTATAGGTTGTGAAAGAATGTAAATTACCCACAACACCCAACAAGATACCCAACAAAATAAGGATTTTATTGGGTTTAGTTGGATTTTACCGCAGATTTAACAAAGATTCTCGAAGATCGCAAAAGCTATAACACAACTGCTACATAAAGAGGTCATGTTTATGTGGACCGAAGACCGTGAGGCAAGTTTTTTATAAGAACTAAAGAAACTTGTTACTACCACTCTAGTCTTGTCAATCCCACAGCCTGATAAGGAATCAAGGTGTACACTGATGTATCCAAAGTTGGATTGGGTTGTGTTTTAATGCTAGGAGGCAAAGTAATTGCCTAAGTATCACGACAACTGAGGCCACATAAGTAGAAAAACCGATGTCTTAAAAATACAATGAAGGAAATCGAAGATAAAATGAAAAAATTTGAAGATAAAATGAAATAAAGTATTTTGATGTTAAAATGAAATATATTGAGGTTATAATGTAGTATTCTCAAATTCTCACATTAAGACAATTCTCACCTAATTAAGCCCCTATATATATATGGATTGGATCCGGTGATAAAAATTCCCCGTGATAAAATGATGCTTGATTACGTTTACAATGTTGCTTGATTGTGTTTTAGTTGTTGGTTGATTGTATTTCAATTATTGCTTAATCGTTTGTTGCTTGATTAAATATCAGTCATTGATTTAATTAGATCTAATTGATGAAATTCATTCTTATTTTTAATATACTTATTTATTATTATTTGATCCCTTCCCTGTATATGTGAACCACCTCCCAGATGTGAGATGAGAACTAATCTAATCCATCCATATTTAATTATTAAGAGTCCAGATTTAATTTCTTATTTAATTTATTACTTTTTTTATTAATATTTTAGGGTATTATGTGTATTATAATTTTTAATTATTTCATACCATAACTATTTGCATAATTTTCTCTCAGTTTATTTTATCAGATCTTTCTCTTTCATAATTCTTTTCAGTCGACGCCTCTCATTCTCTCTTCTCCTTCTCTCCCCTCCAATTTTTTCAAAAAAATTCAAGAAAACTTCTTCTCCACCACCGTGAGCCTGGTTCCACCGGATTCCATCCTCCACCACCTGCTGTGAGCGCGTCACACCGAATCGCAGCCTCCCTCCGCCGTGTGAGCGCGGTGTATTGTGTGATTTGAGAATTTTCTCAATTTGGGCGATCGACGTTTTGTACGAGTTGGGAATTTTCAGATTTCTTTCGAATTAATTTTGGAAATTTATGTCGTTAGCTCGTGCAATCAACGTTAACTTCAAATCTGCCCTAAATTTCGTGCGATTTGGGGCTTTTCGACTCTTGGTTGATTGAAATCTGGATTTGGCCAAATTATTGTTTGCGAAATTTGAAAAATCAATTAATTGATGTTACTGATCGAATTGAGTCTTGGAATTTCTGATTTCTTGGTCGAATTCGAAATTTTAGTGTATAATTTCATTAAAAAATATGCATTATTCCGCCTGTAAACATGCATAAATAGAACATATTTATTGCAATTTTTTTATTATTACTGCTTGTGTTTGCCGCGTGATATTTCTGTTTTTTTCTTGTCTTTTGTAAAGATGCTACTGTCATGAAATATTCAGTAATTATGTCTATAATACTGAACATGATTTTCATAATAATAGCAATGATAGTAATTTGCTTTTAAAAGATTTAAACTTACTTCTTTTGTGTAATTGTATGGACCCGTGAATTAGACATAAAATTACTGCAAATAATTATATCGTTATCTGCAACTAAATTGTATAAAAAATGAAATTTTTTATTGATAACAAGTTGAATTTTATTTATGATCTTTTAAAATTACTTAATATTTGAAATCCCAAAGAACATAAAAAATTGATTTGAAATTCGAAAATTTAGTAATCTAATCCCATAAAATTAGGAGCTAAATATTAGCTAATTTTGAAATATATTATTTTAGGAATCAAATTCCACGAAAAATCAGGGGGAAAATCGTGTAAATATTATTTTAATTGCAAAACAAAATAACTACATATGCAACTTTGACTTCTAAATAATGCAAATTTTTGCTCTAAATTATGCAACAAATCAAAATACTGCAATTTTTTAGAAAATTCTGAAGAAAATGAAATTAATTTTGAAATACTATAATTCAGAGAACCAATCCCATTAAGTTAGGAAGCAAATATAATTTAATTTTGAAATGACGTATTTTAGAAATCAAATTCCACAAAATTAGGGTGAAAATCGTGCATATATAATTTTGATTTTAAAAAAATTACGTAATGCAACTTCTTCCTCTTAATATTGCAACTTTTATCTCTTAATACTGCAGCGAATTCGATAAAATTATGCAGTAAATTTTAAAGATAACCGCCCCATTAATTTTGGATCTCATCCCATATTTAATTTAAAACTGTTCCGAAATTTTAGCAAATTAAATCTTGGGTAAGATATGGGGAGCTGCAAATTTACCATGTAACCTTTTTATGCAGCTTTTTTGTTCTTTTATTGCACCGAATTTTTTCAGTTTCAAAAATAAATCTGGCAAGTTGATATTATTAATCAATGGATAAGATCAAATCTTATTTCACATCTAAGAGGTGGTTTCCACCCTAGTGCACCCCTATATATAATGAATCAAATGCTAATAATATATTAAATAGGAATAGATCATAACCTTAGATTTGGATGGATGGATGGATGGCCAAGATTAAGTTGACAGTTATACATTTTAATTAGATGAAGCATAATATAATATTTAAACCTGCAAATCATACTAATGAATCAAGCAGAAGATGTAACATATTTTGTACTAATTGACGAGCAAAATAAATAAACTAAAATGTATTATTATTATTTTGTACTAATTTATATACTAACTAATCTGACATGTATTATTATTATTTTAACACAAAAAATTTATTAGTACATATATAGGTGATCAAATAAAAACTCATCACCACATGTTAAAAAGAACTAATTTGAACCACTAATCAATCAAATATAATGATTGAAATATTTCCATTTTTAGATATATTTAGCTTAGGCCCTAGCCTAGAAAAAGTAACCAACATATGAGTACTAATTTAAAAAAATCATTTATTAAAGATTTCAACAATTAGTGAGATAATAATGTCATAAAATATTTTTTTTTGGTTAAAATATAAGGTTTTTCCAATGCAGCAAGCAATCTTTATTCCCTGGAAACAATATTATGAAGGAAAATTAATTTGATTTAGAAAAAAAAACCATAAATTAACAACAATTAATTAATATTAACAGATAAAAAACATCTTGATACGATATATCGAGTTCAAATAATTTAAACAACTTGGATGTAAAATCAATAAATTAAACAATAGCTCGATATTTGATGAAATAAAAACTGTTGTTGTATATTATAAATTGATCTATTAAATCATTTAGCAATAAGCAAGTAACTCACCTTAGGGTTAGGGCCAATTCGCGCTGCTAAGGTTTCCATCTGCATTTGCACAAAAGAAAACAAAAGAATTTAAAGTAAAGAAATGAATTATTAAATGATGAAAATTGAAAACAAGTCCACGTATTTGAACTTTGAAATAAGGGGTTGAGTTGAATACATGAACAAAACAAGTTCATTCTCATTCATGTGGCTAGTCTAAGAAAGATTTAGGCCATCTCCAACCCGAAACACCAAACTTAAACCCAAAATGCAGTAAATATCAAATCAAACAGTAATTTATCTCCAACCCAAAACACCAAACTCAAACCCAAAAGAATATTCTCAACATATTCTTTCTTTTTTTCAACTTTTTATACTTTTCAAATACTACCAATATATTTATCAAATTTACAATTTGATCCCTTTATTAAATTCAATGAAATAAGTTAAATTTGCATTCTACATTTATAATTGCGTAATTCTTATTTTAATATATATTTAATTAAAAAAGAAATTATTTTAACATTTATTTAAAAATCAACTTAAAAGGCGAAAAGGAAAAATTGAAAAAAAAATTGACAACAAAAAAGCTGAGACAAAATATAAAAAATTACAAACAAAATGAAAATTTTAAAAGGGCTAGAAAATGAAAATTTTAAAAAACAAAATGAAAGTCTAGAAAATGAAGATTTTTAAAGTACAGCAAAATGAAAATTTTAAAAGAACAACAAAATGAAAGTCAAGAAAATGAAAATCTTAAAAGAACAACAAAATGGAAGTCAAGAAATGAAAAAATCAACAAATAAAAGCACTAGAATGTAAAATTTAAATTTTTTTTGCAGTATCTACAGTACCTACCCAAATTTGAGGTGAGAGGAAAGAAAAACTCAATTTGAGTTTGGGTTTGGGGTTGGGTTGGAGGAGAAAAAACTCCAATTTGGAGTTTGCAGTTGGATTTTGCAGCTGGGTTGGAGAAGCTCTTAGCCCAATGTGTGAGGAATTCTGAAGATCAGACAATCTTGGTGAATAATAAACTATCATTAAACACTACAACAAAAACATTGAACAACACTAAAAAGACAACACTTTTTATTGAAAGTTGTCATAGACTAAAAAAGTGTTGTTGTAAATAAAAGTGTTGTCTTTTAATAGAATAATACGCTAAAAGACAACGATTCTACACTAGTGTTGTTGTTTACGTGTTGTCTATTATCGAAAAGACAACTATTGCTAAAAAATACGCTAAAAGACAACGGTTTTACACTAGTGTTGTTGTTTACGTGTTGTCTATTATCGAAAAGACAACGGTTGCTAAAAAAACACGCTAAAAGACAACGGTTTTACACTAGTGTTGTTGTTTACGTGTTGTCTATTATCGAAAAGACAACAATTCTTAAAAAAACACGCTAAAAGACAACGGTTTTACACTAGTGTTGTTGTTTACGTGTTGTCTATTATCGAAAAGACAACAATTCCTAAAAAAACACGCTAAAAGACAACGGTTCTACACTAGTGTTGTTGTTTACGTGTTGTCTATTATCGAAAAGACAATAGTTGCTAAAAGACACGCTAAAATACAACGGCTTTACACTAGTGTTGTTGTTTACGTGTTGTCTATTATCGAAAAGACAATAGTTGCATTTGTGTGTTATTACTTAAGTGTTGTTATTCTATTTTTTTTAATTATTTTTTTGTGTTCTTATTTAATTGATAAAAATACTTTGTAATATTTTTAAGAGTTCAACGATACATTGAGTGTATTTAATAGTTTTCCCTATTTTGTATTATAGTTAGTTTTTATTTTTGTAAAATAATACTCCCCTAAATTGAGGAAACAAGATAGCTAAATATAAAATAAAACACCATTAGAGAGTAGAATATTTTGTACATATTTTTAGCTACTACAATAATAATTGTGCGTAGTGGTAAAATGATTATTCAAAAAAATATATGAAGTGTTTAAAAAATTACTTTGATTATTAGACTAAATACAAAATATGAAATGACGAAATAACATGTGTTAATTTATTTGATTTAGATTAAAGATATATAAAAATATAATTATAGATTTTATAGAAAAGTATATAATTTGTGTATGTAGCTTAGGTGGTAGAACTCTCGAGTAACACCGTTTTAAAACTGTTGTCTTTCGGTGCCAACCTACAACAACACCACCTACGACAACACTTCGAAATGCTCTACAACAACACTTTTTAATCATTGTTGTTTAACTTTTTTCTTCTAGTTTAAAAGTTTATTTTGACTATGCAGTATGCAGTGGCCTTCAGGTGTAACGCCGCTAGTGTTGTACCAGTACCCCTTTTGTGGAAGGTACATAGTGCTCCTGTAGCTGTCCTTAGAATGGCTGCTATTATACACATATGCACCCAGAAATCTCTATTTTTTCGATATTTGTCATCTTGTTTAGCTCTTTTTCTAAAACGGTTCTTTTTTAGGGTTTAGTTCATGCTCACAAATCCTACCGCAACATTAATTAGATTGATCGAGCTGATAATGTGGATAGAGATTTAAATTTAGTTTGAAATTGATGAATTGACTCCCTAAAATTAGAAGTGTAAAAAATAAGTGGGCTGCCTCAGTTTTGACAGAATGAAATCTTATTTAGAAAACGAAATGGAAATGGAAATAGTAGTATATGTTTTACAGAATGAAATCTTAATTTGAATTGTATGAAAAATATAAAATTTGGATGAAATACTTGCCTGAAATTCACCCAAATTGATGAAGAGTGGTTTCTCCCCTCTCTCTATCTCCTTTACGGCTTGAATTATATGGTTGTTAAACATGTAGATTAGTATTTATTTTTTTCAAATGTATGCCCATTTTGATTGGTATGAATTTAATTTCCAATAATGAAGCTTTCCAGTCAACTAGTGACAGTCTGTCATTTGTTAAAATATTAATTTTTCATCCATTCATCACACAACCTAAAATCATAGGAGTATTATTTACCTCCCATGACCTCACCCAAACTTTAAACATTCTATTAAAATATTAATTTTTGTCTCTCCTAATATAATATAAAAAATAAAAAATATTTTAAATTCACTACAACATAAATAAATTATTATGCACTAAAAAATTTATAATTTTGTTTGACAAATAAAAATTAGGACAATAAATATAAAATAATATATAAATTAACAACATACAAATATAACACATAAGAATTTAAATTACAAATACATGAACTACTAATTAAATATTACAATCGCTGTCATAAAATTAATAAATTATGATAAAAAAATGGCACCCAATGAGACTGTGCACGTGTTTATTGTTAACTAAAAATAGGAGAGTTGCTTAGAGTCAATCGCCGGCCAATATGGGTTACCCAAAAGTCACCGTTTTATTATTTTTTTAATTTCTTTTGCTTTTGTCGTATTCCGATGACCTTGTTGCTAATTTCTTTCCAACTGTTTAGATTGGAGTAGTTGAGCTGTCGCATTTACTTGTCGTAGGATCTTGTCATAAATAAAACCTAATAAGACATTTTTTCTAAATATGCATCTTAAAAAAATGCATATATAAAAACAAAAATCTTCTAAAAAAATAATTATTAATTAATTTTATGGCATTGTTGCTTTATTGATTTTTACAATTATACTGTAATTATATCGTAATAAATATATTTTAGAAAATAAAATAATACTAAACTTATAAAAACAACTAAAATTAAATAACAAAACAAAATATACTACATAAGTCACAAGGGAAGATGGGGGCAGCTTGCAGTTTGAAAACTAGGGGTGTATTCAAATCGAGACGAATCGAGTAGTGTCGTGCTCAAGTTTGACTCGTTTAGTTTCGAGTCGAGCTTCGAGCTTTTTTATCGAATACTTTGATGTTCACGAACTTTATCGAGCTTTTATCGAGCCTAAACGAACTTTCTAAATTTTGAATATATTTAAGATTTTCATTATTATTTTGAAAGAAAAATTATTTATTCCAAAAATAATATCATATTCATGCTGAAATTCTAAATTTTTTTCATCATTCGAATGATTTATCATTATTGTTACTCTTAAATCATGAAAATATTATTATTACAAAAGTAAATATTTTATATTTCTTACTAATTTTAGCTAACAAGTCTGCTCACGAGTCGAATACCACGATGCTCAAGTTTGGTTCGTTTAATAAACGAGTTTTACTAAACGAACTCGAACGAGCTTTTATCGAGTCGAGATCCGAGTAGCTCACGAATAATTTGGTTCATTTACACCCCTATTGAAAACTATTTGGGGGGGGGGATTGTAATTTCAAAACCCAAATGCACCAATGAACAGAGCGGACACATACTTGCATCGGCATGAGAGAGAAAACATGCAAAAACGCAAATTAGGTTTAAAATTGCAGTTCGATTGGAGCATGAAACCTATAAATTTTAGGTTTGAGTTTGAGATTCCGGAAGGAGATGACCTACATATTAATAAAATAGTTCTAAAAATAGTGCCACATTTTATCCATATATATACTACCAAACTATTTTTCAAAAATTAGTTTTCTTTATCTAATCAACCGAACTCACTAATTAATTTTGCATTGAAAAAATAATAACATTTGAATGGTAAATTTATTTTGTATATAATAAGATAAGCGTACAATAATAATCAATTAAACTCAAAGTGCGGCATTGCTTATAATTATCAATCTAAACGTTCAATTATCCCAATAATATTTTATGAGTTTCACATACATCTCATAAATCTCTTATTTTTATAATTGTTAATAAAATTTCTCTTTATAACACTAGAAGTAGCCTTTTAAATTACTTTTAATTTATTAATGTAATTTTTTTTTTGTCAAACTTTTCATAAGGATGTTTTAGGAATTTCTTTACTATTGAATTTGAGTTTTAAAGGTAACAGATGAATTCATACCTTTATACAAATCTTTTATAACTTTATTTATTTTATTTTATTTTAAAATTTTTAAAACACAATATTCAGCTTTCTCATAATCCTTGTATTTAAAATCACTGTAATATATTTTGTTAGCGAAGAATTGTAAATAATAGTGTTACAAAATCTATAAATAAAATTTATCAACAAAATATTGTATATTCATAGAAAATTTTTGATCATTTATTAGTGTTTTGAAAAAACTCTAAGATTATGTTTTTAAGGCTTAACCAAGCTAATTATGATGGAGTTATTTATCTTTTTTCTCTATAAAAGATTTATTTAAATCATAATGTCAGCTCGATGAACTATCTCAAAAACTGTGGGTTATGGTTAATAATTTTTAACCTGAATAGATCCGAAATCAAATAACACATAGTTCGATAAAGTTTGTCCAAAATTCGAAAGATTAATCCAAGTGAGAGACCTATATGGAACTACTTCTCTTAAGGCTAATCTCATTACAGAATAATAAGCTTTCAGCCTCATAAACATGGCCATGTGACTATGTGATTGTGAGCTTCGTATATAATATATTCTGGCCCCCACAATTTGAAATCATGAGCATTGCATTAAAGATTACCGAGGACGGCTTGTCTGTTCACAACGGTGGCCTCATTTGGTGGTTACAGGATGCAACAAAAACAGAAATATTATAAAGTAATATAAAATATAAAAAATGTTTTGACCTAATTGCATTTTGTTGCTACATACCGATTCACGGTGGCCAAAGTTTTCTCTGCTCATATTCATTGGGTGATATTTTTAATATAATTTAAATGATACGACAAAAACAGAAATATTATAAAGTAATACAAAATATGAAAATTGTTTTGACCTCATCGCATGCTACAGACGGACTCACGGTGGCCAAAGTTTTCTCTTTCCAAAATTGTCACAAGGCTCCATTCATTGGGTGATATTTTTAATATAATTTAAATGATATATATATAAAGAGAATGGATCACATACTAATAGAATAAAATATACTAAATAGAAATAAATCCTAGACCATTGATTTTGATGGATGAATGGTCAAAATTGAAATTTTTAGATTGACAATTATTTATTTTGATGTGGGTGATTATACAATTTAATGAAGCATAACATAATAACTAAACAAACATAAAATATTAACCTATTAAACATGTTTAGCATTTTATCACAAACAATATTTTAGCACATGATCCGCTCCCTATACAGGGGTGCATTCATGATTGAACCCCTATATGTGATTGAACTAAGACTTCTTATGCACCGTAGATCTTGCAGATCTGCGGTTGAAAATTCCTTTCGGATGATATCATTGTTTTTTATGTCATTGGAAGGGTATTATTGTCTAAAAAAATATCAAATGTAGAATGTGGGGATTTTATTACAGATTTTTCGGGGATTGTTGCCGCATTTATTGCCCACAATCTAATAACTGCTAAAAATATTTACCTACCAAAAGTAACTCATTTAATTAATGATTTTTCTTTTACCTCGATCATTTAATTCAAACCAATGAAATTAGAGCGGGTTTTCCATCTTCTATCGACGGCGAGGACTGGGTAAGTATCGATTGTAGTATTACGGCGACTGCGAGAAGTGGGTAAGCCTACATTAAAGTTTACAGCGATGGCAAGAAGTCTCGGAGTTGTCCACGGACGGCGGGTAGTGGATAAGTTGTTGCAGTTTTTATGTTTTCTGCAAATACTTTCGCTGATTTTTTTTTGGAAGTTTGTTTTAGGTTTTTAAATTAAAAAATACGAATGGGTCTGAAGAAGAATACGGTTACTAAGGCATCGACTTCAGGTATTTCTTTTTTAAAATTTTCTGCATTTTGATTTCTTTTTTTTTTTAATTCTCGTGGCTTTTTTTTTAATTGCTGTGCTCATTGTTTCAGTCACATTCCTGTAATTTCTTTTATTATAAATGTATGGTTCTAGATCTATTGTTCTATATAATATAATTTTGTTGGAATATATATAAATATAGGGAGTGAATCACATACTAAAAATTAGTTTGTGCTAAATAGGAATGAATCTACACCATTCATCTAAAAAAATCAATGGTTGAGATTAAAATATTTTCCCAGATTTTATGCTTTTTTGCTTTACAAATCATACTTAATCGAATTAAGCACGATTTATAAAGTAATTAAGCACGGACAGAAATTATGCTTAATTTTTTTAATATTTATGCTTTAATCTCAACCATTGATGCTATCAATCCAATGGCTGAGATTCATTCCTATTTAGCACAAACTTTAATTTTAGCACTTGAGTGGATCTCTGTAAGAAAATGTCCTATGTGAGAAAAAAGAATGAATCTTATCCGTTAGATCTAAATAAATCAATGGTTCATATAAAATCAAGCAACAAGTGAAACACAATTAAGCAACATAATAATCAAGCAACAACTAAAACACAATCAAGCAATTGCTTGATTGTGTTTTAATTGTTGCTTGATTGCATATCAACCATTGATTTTTTTAGATCTAATGGACATGATTCATTCTTTTTTCTCACATGAGGATTTTTTTTTACTTGATCCCTTCTATATATATATATATATATATATATATATATATATTATTGAATAGTGGAAACTATTATAATTGTTTAGTGTTTTATTATATTGTTATAAGGTGCAAACAATGTAAAATTTGTGGCTGGTTTACATAAAGAATAGCTCTCAAGTTGATCAATAATCAAAAATAAAAAATAAGAATAATCATAAACTCTATCAAAATCTAAAACAAATCCTTCAACTAGATAAAATGTTTAAAAGAATAGGGGAATTCGTTCCTAGGTGTCTAATAGCAGCTCTCCCCAATGAAGAGGATTCAAATATATATTCCCTCCGTCCCATAACATTAGTCTTATTTCATTCCGGTACAGATATCAATGCGAGTAGAGATAGAGGAAATTAATATTTTATTAGTGTGTATTAATTTTCTATTTTAGAAAAGCGGACTAATGTTTGGAACAGACGAAAAAGGAAAACATGACTAATGTTATGGGACGGAGACAGTATATTTTTTTCTCTCTTTCAAAACTTATTTATACAATGAAACTAAAAACTTTTTTTAATTTTTTTTCACGGTTGTTAAACATGTGCAAAACTTTCAATTAATTATTATTATTATTTTTCTCAAATGTTTGCCCATTGATTGGTATGTATTTAATTTCAAAGAAGTTTCCAGTCAACTTTTTACTATAATATTAATTTTTTTCTCTCCTAATATAATATAAAAATTTAAAAATATTTTAAATTCACGATAATATAAATAAATTATTATGCACTAAAAATTTATAATTTATTTGACAAATAAAAATTAGGGCAATAAATATAAGTAAAATATAAATTGACAACATACAAATATAACACATAAGAATTTAAATTACAAATACATGAACTATTAATTAAATATTATAATCTTCATCATAAAATTAATTAAACAATAATTATATAAAATATAGGTTATAATAAAAAATGGCACCTATGAGACTGTGCCACATGTCTATTGTTAAGCAAAAATAGGAGAGTTGCTAGGACTCTGTCTCCCGTTATGGGTTATACAAAAGTCACAATTTTAATATTTTTTAAATTTCTTTTGCTTTTGTCGTATTCGGATGATGTTGCTAATTTCTTTCCTACTGCATAGCTAATTCCAGCTGGCATTTATTTGATGTGGGATCTTTTCATAAATAAAATCTACTCCTTCCGTCTCAGTAAAGTAGGTTTATTTCTTTTCAATACGTCGGAAATTAAGACTTTTGAATATAGTAAAATTAATATTTTATTAATAAGTGTAAAAAAGTTTATCAATTTAAAAAAAATAGGACAATTTTATAGGACAGACAAAAAAAAAATAGAACTAGTTCAATGAGACTGTAAGAGTACTATTTATTAGACATTTTTTTCTAAATATGCATATGCAGTGGTGGCCTCCTGAGTAAGTGACGCATAAAAGACAAAAGTAATGAGATTTTTTTTTTAAATGTGATTTTGTTTGACTTTATGGCGGGCGACAGCTTGGCATAGTATAATTCCATTCATTTAATATTATTTATATTTTATATATTTAAATAATTATTAAAAAATACTTAATCGATAAAAAATTATTTTATAAATAGAGATTATAATCTTTAATTAATAGTTCATGTATTTATAATTTAAATTTTCATGTGTTATATTTGTATTTTGTTAATTTATATTTTATTTTTATTTATTTTCTTATTTTTTATTTGTCAAATAAACTATGAATTTTTAGTGCATAATAATTTATTTATTTTATTACGAATTTAAAATATTTTTTAATTTTTATATTATATTATAATAGAGAAATTAATGAAATAAATAAATTATTGTTTTAATTAAAAAATTAGGTTGGATTGAGGTTACTGATGGGGATGTTAATAATATTAAATTGTAGGTTGTGAGGTGGATGTAAAAAAAATTAGTATTTTATTAAATAGTTGGGTCGCGGTCTCGTCACTGATGGGGATAATGCATATATAAAACAAAAATCTTCTAAAAAAATAATTTTTAATTAATTTATGGCATTGTTGCTTTATTGATTTTTACAATTATATTGTAATTATATCGTAATAAATATATTTTAGAAAACAAAATAAAACTAAACCTATAAAACAACTAAAATTAAATAACAAAACAAAATATAATACATAAGTCACAAGGGAAGATGGGGGCAGCTTGCAGTTTGAAAACAGAGCAGACACATACTTGCGTCTGTAAGAGAGAGAAAACAAGCAAAAACGCAAAATGGGTTTGAAATTGCAGTTCCATTGGAGCATGAAATTTATAAATTTTAGGTTTGAGTTTATGCGTCGGTAAGAGAGAGAAAACAAGCAAAAACGCAAAATGGGTTAGAAATTGCAGTTCCATTGGAGCATGAAATTTATAAATTTTAGGTTTGAGTTTGAGGTTCCGGAAGGAGATGACCTACATATTAATACAATAGTTGTAAAAATAGTGCCACATAAATCCATATATACTACCTTAACATTTTTCTAAAATTAGTTTTCTTTATCTAATCAACCGAACTCACTAATTAATTTTGCATTGAAAAAATAATAACATTTGAATGGTAAATTTATTTTGTATAATAAGATAAGCGTACAATAATAATCAATTAAATCCAAATTGCGGCATTGCTTAAAATTATCGATCTAAACGTTCAATTATTCCAATAATAATTTATGAGTTTCACATACATCTCATAAATCTCTTATTTTAATAATTGATAATAAAATTTCTCTTTATAACACTAGAAGTAGCCTTTTAAATTACTTTTAATTTATTAATGTAAAATTATAATTTTTTTATTGTCAAACTTTTCATAAGGATGTTTTTAGCAATTTCTTTACTATTGAATTTGAGTTTTAAAGGTAACAGATGAATTCATAACTTTACACAAATCTTTTATAACTTTATTTATTTTATTTTATTTTAATTTTTTTAAAACACAATATTCAACTTCTCATAATCCTTGTATTTATAATCACTATAATATATTTTGTTAGCGACGAATTGTAAATAATAGTGTTACAAAATGTATAAATAAAATTTATCAACAAAATATTGTATATTCATAGAAAAATTTTGGTCATTTATTAGTGTTTTGAAAAAACTCTAAGATTATGTTTTTAAGGCTTAAGCAAGCTAATTATGATGGAGTTATTATTTTTTTTTCTCTATAAAAGATTTCTTTAAATTATAATGTCAGCTCGATGAACTATCTCAAAAACTATGGATTAGTGTTAATAATTTTTATCCCGAATAGTTCCGAAATCGAATTACACATAATTCGATAAAGTTTGTCCAAAATTCGAAAGATTAGTCCAAGTGACAGAGCTATGTGGAACTACTACTTCTCCTAAGGCTAATCTCATTACAGAATAATAAGCTTTCAGCCTCATAAACATGGCCATGTGACTATGTGATTGTGAGCTTTGTATATACTCCCTCCGTCCCATTATATAAGACGCGTATTCCTTTTCAGTCCGTCCTGTTTATTAGACATGTTTTCTTATTTGGCAAAAAATTAACAAAACATAATCAAAATTAACTACACTGAAATTTATTACCCTACCTCCAAATATTCATGAAATTCCCACCCTACCCCTGTCAAACCCTAAATCTCAATCCCTCAAAACTGATTTTCATTTCCCTACCATGCGCCGCTGCTCTCTCCCATGCGAACCACGACCTCCCCTCTCACCACGGCTCACACCGTCTGATCCAGCCATCGCCGCCTCTCGCCCAGCACTACCGTCGCCCAGCCCTTCCCATCGCCCAGCACCACCGTCACCTCTCCCCTGCGAACCATCACCGCAGCCTCTCACCACTATTCAACCCTAATACCAGCCACCGTCGCCCAGCCCTTCCCATCGCCCAGCACCACCGTCGCCTCTCCACTGCGAACCACCACCGCAACCTCTCACCACTATTCAACCTGTTGGAATCCGGATAGGTTCGAGTCAATTACTCGTGTGAAAATATTTAATTTTGTTGTAATTAAATATTACGAGAACGAACTACGTCGCGAGTAGATAATCGTAGTATATTAATTTTCTCAAAATAATCGATCCTCAAAGTGGCACGCATAACAATCTAATGTGGGCATATTAATTACTTAATTAATGACGTCCCACATAGGTTAATTAAATGCACGTGTCTTGGTTTAAATACTTAAGTGATTAAACCATGTAATAACAGAGTGTGTTAGGGGTGTCGCATGACAAGGCCCCGTGCTCCTACGCGCGCACCGCCGCCGCCGCCCGCCTCGGCCTTCGGTCTCAGCGAGGCTGCAGGCCGAGCGCCGAGCGCCCCGTTCCTCGGCTCCGGCCCGGTCCGGACTTGGACTTGGACTTGGATCTTGGATCTTGGCAACTGGTCTTTGGGCCTCGGGTTTGGGTTTGGCCCGAAAGTGTCTTATCTTTTGGGCGACTAAACGAGCTGACTGGGCTCGATTATCTGGCCCAATTGTACAGCGTGGGGCCTACATGTGCGTGACGTGGCGAACATGTCAGCACGTGATGTGTCTGCAGGAGTTACAGACCTGTTTGAATTCAAACAGAACGTTCCCGAAACTTGCGCTTGCCAGCAAGCTCCCCATGTCGTGAACATGCCTATAAATAGGCATCCCCAGGAGCATGAAACATAATTCCAAAAATAGAATTTGTTGCTTTCTAACTGTATTATTTGTTGCTTTTCACCTGCCAACTCTGCTCTTGCTCCAATCCAGTTCGGCGGAACTCTGTCGATTGCGGTGCTGCTTCGATCGAGATGAAAGTCGTTTTACCTTTGGGGATAGACTGCCTTGCTCCAAGCACTACGGAGGCATATTCTGTCTTGCGGGAAGAGTTCTCTCGACTCGGCTTGCTTGTTGTTTTAGTTGTTTCATTTTAAATTCTTTGTACTTGTTTACCGTGTGCCTCGTATATCTCAGATTGTATTACATTTCTAACAATCGCAAGACATAAAAGCATAATCTGAGATGGCTGCTTCCGGTAACGATGGTGGAAACAACAACGTGCCTCCTTATGATCTGAATGCTCCGCAACTCAACCAACGTCATCTTCCTCCCAACGTTCAAGCGGAGAAGCCCTCCAAATTCACCGGCGTCGACTTCAAGACATGGAGGCAGAAGATGTTATTCTACATCACCACGTTGGGGCTAGCCAACTCTTTGAGGGAGGACAAGCCCGAGTGCGTTGATGATGAGACGGATCGGAACAAGCGTGTCGCCTTCGACAACTGGTGCCACGGAGACTTCCTCTGTCAGAAATTCATTCTTAATGCTTTAGTAGATCTCTTGTATGCTGTATACTTGAATTGTTTCCGATACAATTCCATATTGATATAAATTACTTAATTTTTTTATTTCAAAATGAAATAATCCAAGATAAATAATTTTTAAATAGAAGATATTAAAAGCGTGAATCAATTTTCAAGATTTATTTTTATATGTAGATATAACTTAATTTATGATATCAAATTTAATTATATAAAAATGCGGAAAAAAAATCTAATATCTCAATCTATCTATATATCTATATCTATATTAAAGCAATTTAGTAAAAAAAATATTTGTTCACGCCAAAATATTTTATTATTTTTATTTTATTTATTATCTATTTGCTTTGATTTTTATCAAATTTATATATATTTGGATGTATAATTTTAAAAAATATATAGTATAACTATGCTAATATAAAAAAAAAAAACACACACACACATATATATATATATATAACTTTATGATTATGTTTTAATATAACTAAAAAAAATATTAAATATCTAATTCGTGCAACGCACGGGTGTAAATCTAGAAATGCTATTATAATCAATATCCATAAAGAAAATGGCAATGTGGGTGAGCAACGAGCCGTAAAATCGACGAGTTAGACACTGTATTCTAGGGTGGAGCTAGATTTTTTTAATCCAGAATTCGTAAATATTTAGGGCTTTGGATAATTGTTGTATTTTAATTTTATCAGATTTTAAATGGTTGAAGGTCAAAAGGGTAAAATAATCTGAAAAATAATTATTTATGTTTTAATTCTTTTTTAAGGTTGTGAAGAGAAATTTGGGGCTAATAGAATTACCCAATTCTTATTGTATCCTAATTGGAATAAAGTCAACTACAGTATAAATAAGTCAATGCAAGTAAAAATTTGGCATCTTCTCGAGTCCTTTTGTCGTACAGCTTGTCCACCATTATGTCAGGTCCTAGTACTCCATCGCCGATCCTAGTTCTTACCTTTTGGATCTTGATAGGCCCGTTTTCGATCACTTGCTTCATTTCAGGATGAATATTCATCAATGTGATCAACGATGACTTCTTCCATGTAGAGTAGGTTTCTGGAGTAAACTTCCCGAACTTCGTGTTGTTTGCCATCACTTTTTTCCTGCGCTAAACACACAAACACTAATGCAAGGATAAAATGGATCTGATCCTAAGCTACTCAGAAGCAGCTCGTGTGTAAAGACCAACTGCTCTGATACCACTTGTTGGTCCCGATCAGAGTAGATTTATATACAGCGGAAGTATTAAATAATTCTGGCACTTAACTTGCTAAGGTCTCGACTTAGCAAGTGCTTATTAAATATGTTTAAGTATGGATATTTGTTAGATTGCTTGCAAGTTATACTTCAACACTTGAGGTGTTGAGTTTCAAATAAGCACAAACAATAAACAAAATAAAGCGATAAAGAACACAAGGGTTTATAGTGGTTCGAACAAATGTTCTATGTCCACTCTTCAGTCCTCTTGACTGAAAATTCACTAAGAGATTGAATACGAGGTCAGGCCTAATCTCTAACATTGAGCAGCTCCTCCGTCTGATCAGCGCGCACCTTCAAGCACCTCGGTCTTCAACCTTCACTCAGCCGCTCCGTAGAGTGAGGACAAATCTCCCTTCTCCTTGGACGTCGACTGCTATGTCGCTCCTTAGAGTGAGGACACACCTCCCTTCTCTTCGGACGTCGACTGTTTGGGAGTTTTATAGTTCTTCCCGGAACCTATCCTTGTGATGGCAGTTGCCCATAATAATCACATTTGCACGGCAAGGTGACTGCTAGATTCTTTCTAGGATAGAAAGAATCCCAAACTGATCCTTAGAAGTAACACTTCAAATGTCTCGAGCTCTAAGATATAAAAGCCTATATAAAAGCTTCAATCAGGTTCTAGCTCGAATGAGTTCGCGTATGTGATAGTAGTTGATCTATTTTTGTTATCATTGAAAGTATGAATCACGAACCTTTGAATCAATTTTGAACGACACCTATTTATAGGTGAAGATTCAAACGGCTGTTTGAATCTTATCCGTTAGACTCAAAGGGTTTGCTCGTCAATTGCTGCTCTTCCTTTTTTTGCTGTGTACAGCGACTCCTCAAGTCTCCTCCATTTCTGAATGGCGTAGCACCTATGTGTTGCCGTCTCGTGTCAGAACGGAGATCTTCTTTTTGTCTCTGGACTAACTCCTTCTCTGATTCGTCGGGTATCTCTTGAGATTTGGATCCTCCTGATTCAAGACCTTTCATCTGTCTTGATTGCTTGTGAGTGTTAGCTGGCCGTTGATACACAACAATCACTTTCAGCAGGTCTGCTAGAGTAACATGGAATGCTTGCGGTATTGCTTGAATCTTTCGGCTTTCTTCCTTAATACCTTTATCATTCCTCTTTGATGCTTTTTAGCATTCTTTTTTGTTTGCTAGCGTCTGTTGTCTCCTTTAGCAATCTTCAATGATCTTCAGATTATGTTGAATCCTTCAGGATTCTTGGTTCTTCT
Source organism: Plectranthus barbatus (assembly GCA_026898455.1). Lineage (NCBI taxonomy): Eukaryota > Viridiplantae > Streptophyta > Magnoliopsida > Lamiales > Lamiaceae > Plectranthus > Plectranthus barbatus. The sequence continues at coordinate 165,498 of JAPKLW010000046.1, forward strand.
TTTCTAGATCTATTACAATTTGAGTAATTGACCTATACAGGACTTTTACAATTGCACGATACTAAGTTGCTAGAATCTAGATCGGCTTGAGCTTTGATGTACCAAAACATAATAATTAAACTTTAATCAACACGGGGATTCTAATATTCTAACAATATTCCTAACATTATGTATTATAGTCATGTGTCATGTTTTAAGATACTGCAACGAATTGGTTTATATAATGCAACTATTTTGATGAATAATGCAACTATTAGTGGTGTAATATTATGTATTATAGTCATGCATCATATTTTAAGATATTGCGACTAATTGATTAATAAGTATAATGCAACTATATTTGATAAATACTGCAACTTTTGACGATGATGTAAATATTGTTTTAATTATGTGTTAATATTTTTAGAATAATGCAACATTATATGATATATGATGCATTATATCACATATGATAATGAAATATTATGTGATAGATAATTCAAAATTACAAAATAAATTGCTTAAAATTTGAAATTTCTGAAGAAAATGAAATTAATTTTGAAATACGATAATTCAGAGATCCAATCAATAAAATTATGAAGGAAATAGAAGTTGATTTTGAAATGTAGTATTTTAGGAATCAAATCCCACAAAATTAGGGGGAATTGTGCATATATAATTATGATTACCAAAAAAATCCCTCATAATGCAACTTTTTTCTCTTAATAATGCAGTGAATTCAATTAAATTTAAAAACTGTTAAAAAGGAAAATTGCGTCCATTATTTTCGGTAATGGAATAAGTAGGAAATTTAATTTCAAAACAAAATTCGAAAATACCCTTTACTGCAACTTTTTCTTATTATTAATGCAGCAAATTAAAAAAAAATTGGATCTCATGCGTTAATTTGACGATTGAATGATCCAGATTAGGTCTTATATCACATCTAACACGACACTTTAATTCGATAAGAATTTGCATGATAATAATGGATTTGGATTTAGATTTATATTTATCGGATCCTTATTGAATCGATACGCTAAGCACACTAAATTTTTGCATTGGATTTGAGACGGATAAGGATCGGATTGGATACGGATATCCGTTAACTGTTATGAAATTTGTTGTTAGAATTTCGTTATTTATTTTTGTTTTGGTGTGTCAAAGGGTCAAAAGCCAAACCTGTCTACAAGTCTCTAGATTAGCTACAGTTTGATTTTAAATGTAAAGTCCTGTAAGTAAGGTCATTTTAAATTGAGTTGTAATTGGAGCTGATCGAAGACAGACTGAAGAACCAGTCTGTGATGCGCAAAAGACTTAGAGAGACTGAAAGTTTAGTATGAGACTTATCAGTCTGGGTCTCATCATTCTAGGACTGACAAGTTTGGGACTACATCAATAATGGAACTCATAAGTCTGGGACTGACCAGTCTGGAGCTTACCAGTCCCAAAGATCAAATTTGTCAGTCTAGGGATCAATGTTCAGACTAGAGACGTCAGCTTTGAACTTGCCAGACTGACGGCATCAGCATGGAATCTTAGTTCAAATCCCCGTGCATAGAGACAAAGAGAATCGTATGAGGAATGGTACTGGCAAGCTCAGACTTAAAGGATTGAAGATTTCTTAAAGTCTGCAAACTCAAGACTTCAGTCTTGATTCCTCGGACTGATCAGTATAGATACCTCGGACTAATCACACTGCCGTTCTGACGAAAAGCTGAACAGTCACACTCCAAGCAAGAAAAGTTGGGAGCAGGTCCTGATTTGGCAGAAAAAGCAACCTGCCGCGCAGAGAATAGAAACATCGGATTGGTCAACATCCGATGTGTCTAAACGACTCTATTTCAAATCTCTGGACCTTCGCATATAAATAGCCGAGGACCTCAAGAGATTTATATATCTAACCTCCGTTTTTAGAGAGCTAAAATGCTTCCACTTTTCCAACTCAAGATAGAGGCTTATTCAAGCTTTCCGTGTTTCACCTTCGTGAACACGAAACTCAAAACTCTTTGTTCTTGAGTTATTTTTTGTGTTCTTTCTCTCCAAAAAAGAATACAACAATCAAGTACGCTCTGTACTTAGAATCTGGCGGGCGTATAGCCGCAGGCAGTGAAGATCTGAGGAGAACTATAAAAATCTCAACTTCGACGACGAGAAGGCTGCCTGGTGTGCCCACACTCCGAGAAGCTGAGAAGTGAAGGACGACAGAGGACCGGGCGTTGATCTAGTGGATCGGTGGACAAGGCATTCACCGACTAGAGATAGATCGTGGGAGCACCTTGTTGTATTCCATCACTTAGTGGATTTACAGACTTAGTCTAAAGAGTGGATGTAGGACCTTTTTGGTATCCGAACCACTATATAATCATTTGAGTCATTTATTGCTTTTATTATTTATCAGTTTTCGTCTCTTAAAACTCAATACTCAAGTGTTGAAATTTATTTGAAACTAACTAATAACTATTCGACTCTTAAACTGAGCTTTTTATACAAACCAAACTGATACTGAACAACCAGTTTGGATAAGTGCAAGTTTACATTAAAACATTCCGTTGTGCAACATTTATATACTCTGAAATTAGGGACCAACATTAACGAATTAATAAATATATTTTATTTTATTTTCTACATTTATTTATTCGCTATCAAATTTGAACTTTGTTGTTAATATTAATGAAATTTTACTAAATTTAAATATTGTTATCATATTAATTATTTTTTTATTGTGTAAGTCATACCAATTATTATTGTATCCTTATTATTTTTCTTTGTATCAATCTTTATTGGATTGGTTCTTAGACTATCATCATCAATGACTCGTCATGATCCAATCGATTAATAAAATATTAATTTTTCTTTCATTCATTTACATAACCTACAACTTAATAAAACATAACTAACATCAGTGACCCCAACTCAACTTAACTTTTTAAATAACATATTAATTTTTCTCTTTAAATATAATATAAAATGTTTAAAAACCTTACAATTGAAGTTTGTAATTATATTTAAGTAAATTGTTATAAAAAAAATTCATGATTTACTTAATGAATAAAAATGACAAAAATTAATACAAATAAAAGATAAATTAGTAAAACACATAAAATCTTAAATTACGAGTGAGTTGTTAATTATATACTTAATTACTAGTGCTGAGATTATAGCAATAATTATCGATAATTCTTCTTATGAATTTTGAAAATAGTTATGTAAATATATAAAATAGAAATTGTTATAACAATAAATAAATACCATGTATGCGATTGAAGTGGAGAGAGAGGAAGGTTGACGGCGGTTTGCAGAGAAGCTGGGTCATGCTTCATTTACTTTTTTTAATTTTTTTTATTTGTTAAAGTTTTTTGTTTTTTCTTATGATCTAAGTACTTTAGCCTTATGGAATCATTAGCGTAATAATCGGATCAAGTTCTAATTATTGTATCCTTATTGGAAGTCAACTACAGTATAAATAAGTCGATGTGAAGAAATTATCTGAATTTACTCCCAAATCATCATTCTCTTTACATTCATTTCGCGCAGACTGGATAGTGTAGAACTCGGAAAGTCGGTGACTAAGGTTAGTAAAAATTTGAGTTCCTCATAAGTTTGATCTTCAATCTGTAAAGGGATCTACTGTTTTTGTAAAGTCATATTTTTCCAGTCTGAACCCTGGAACAGTGTGCTTGATTCTTTTATACTTCCAATTTCTTAAGCAGTATGTAATTCCCTATGTTTCACAACTTCAAATATTAAACATTTTTTTCAAAATATTATTTGAATAAAACTGCATTTTACAGATGGAAAGAATGATGAGTTTTGATACGGGGTGTAATCGAATCGAGTCAAGTTAAATAGTATTATGTTCAAGTTGAGTTTTTTTATCAAATACTTTGAAATTCACGAATTTAATCGAGCCTTAATCGAACCTAAATGAACCTTCTAAATTTATAATATATTTAAAATATTCATTACTACTTTAAGAGAAAAAGTTTTTTATTCCTAAATTAATATCATATTCATGCTCAAATTCTATTTTTTTTTCATTACTAGAAATATTTACCATTCTTATTACTTGTGATTCATGAATATACTAAAATTAATTAATTTATAATTCTAACCAACTTTAGCTAACAAGATTGCTCACTAGTCAAAAACTATTAACCTCAAGTTTGGTTCATTTAATAAATGGGGCCTGAATCGAGCCTTAGCCGGGCTTCAGATGGAATTGAAGTGGGCCTGAGAATTGAGATGGACTTGTTGTGGGTTTTTACTTTTTATTTAGTTTCAAATTATTTTATTGAAATATTATTTCAATATTTTCAGAGAAACGATTTAATTGTGAATGATTAAAACTATTTATTTAGCAAATAGAAATAATTAAAATAACTAATAAAAATTAAAAAAACAAAAACTAATTAAAATTTGAGATGCGCCTAGGCATGCTTGGAATATCTGGGCATGCGATGGGCTTGGAATTGGCTTCATGGTTCATTAATACGCGTTTGATTTTAAATAAAAGAAAAAATGATTATCTATTTTTATGATTTTTTCAGATTAATTTAGTCTTATTTTAAACATATTAAGAAAATTGAAAGTACTTTCTATTTAGTACTAATATTTTTAAAAATTATATTACAAATACACATCGATATAGTCTCTTAATTAGAGCATTATAACAATTTTGAGTATAAACTAATAGTTTTAAAAAATAAAGATTTTAATCAATTTAAACTTTAAGATCGAAGAACTTAATTTACCAAAATAAATATTGAAAATGTTGTATGTCATCGATAAATGGACTCTTAACATCCCTAATAAAAGAACCAGAGACGGATCAACATTGAGGCTGGGTGGCTCCAGCCCCCCTTAGCCGGAAATTTTTTCTGTTTTTATAGTATTGTGATCCGAAATTTTCTAGACTAGCCCCCCTCGTAAACAAGAAAAAATGGATGAAAATAAGAAAAAAAAAAAATATGATACGAAGGAATTGAAGTTGAGTGGAGGCCAAAAAAAAATTTTCAACCCCCTCAAAAAAAAATTCTTGATCCGTCACCGAAAAGAACTAGTTGAGTGACTAAGCAACTGACATGGACCATCCAAAATTGCTAAACAAAGCCCCTCTCACTGCATTCAAAAACTGATAGAATTTGTGATGATGATGCAGCTAAAGATATGAATCCGTACAGCACAGAGCAAACTGTAACAGCCTTAGATGAAAAGATCGAGCATCTGTCGAGGGCACAGTCAGACTGTAGCATCTACAGAGTACACAAGCATTTACGAGATGTGAATAAAAAGGCATACGAACCCCAGATTGTGGCGATAGGCCCTTACCATGGCCATGGTGATGTAGCTGATCATTTACAGATTATGGAAGATCACAAGGTGCGTTATCTGGAATTACTTATTAAGCGAAAAGGAATGCAGGATGCCGCTGAATACGTGGCTGCTGTTGAACGAGTAGAATCAGACGCACGAAAATGCTACGGCGAGCTGCCTGATAACCTTGATAAAACCAAGTTCGTTCAAATGCTTGTCTTAGATGGCTGCTTCATCATTGAGTTAGTTCGGAAATTCGACATTCCACTCCTGAGAGAGAGCAATGATCCTATTTTTCTAATGGACTGGATCAGAAGCAGCTTGAAGAGTGATCTTTTGCTGTTCGAGAATCAAGTCCCGTACTTGGTTTTATGTGTGCTTTATGACTTGATTGAGGCTCCTAACCAACGCGGGAGGTTAGCCTACTTACTCCACAATTTCTTCAAGATTCTCTGTCCCGAAAACTCAAATATTACAGACGTTGCTGACAACGAGATCAAGCATCTACTCAGTTTGGTCCGTCACTGTTGGATTCATCAATTTAAAGGTATTATTTATGTTATATTACGATTAAGTTTTCTTAGTCCCTTCATAATCATATCTTAATCGGACCCGGCTAGTTAAAAGGAAGAGTAATGAGAGTGAAGAGGGATTGCAGTTCATCAGAAGCGCAACCAGGCTCAGTGAAGCTAATGTGAGTTTCGTAAAAAACGATGGCGCCCAGTTGGATATAGATTTCGAAGGCGGAGTTATGAAAATGGCGCCTCTAAACGTGGAAGACAGGACCGAGTCTTTATTCAGGAACCTAATCGCGTACGAGCAGTATTGTTATCGCGATGAGTTCAGGTACGTCTCGCATTATGTGAAGTTCTTGGACTGCCTCATTGATTCCTCCAAGGATGTTGAGTTACTGTCACACTACGAGATCATTGTGAACTGGCTTGGAGACGCTGATGTGGTTGCTAAGATGGTGAACAGCCTCAATGACTCAGTGACTGCTCCGGCTGGTTCGATTACGTATGGCGAAACCTTGGAGAAGGTGAATGAACATTGCAAAAAACGGAGGAATAAGTGGATGGCAAGGCTTAGACAGGATTATTTTAACAGTCCTTGGAGTATTATTTCTGTTGTTGCTGCTATAGTGTTGCTTCTACTCACAGTCGCACAAACTGTGGTTACTTTACTGCAGGTAATTTCTCCATGATCGACATGTACAACAAAAAAAAAAAAAAAACCCAACTGATCATTGAACTATATATGCATGTTTTGCTGTTATATGTATGAATTGTAATGTATGGATAGACATATATAGACAAATCCACCTCTACTTACAAGGCACTCTGAACTACGGATGTTGTTATAAATCTGGAGAGGGAGAAGCAGTATTGATAGGATATAGTGACAGCTATCATGTCGGTGATATGGATGATCGAAATAGCACTTCTGGAATAGCATTGTAACTTGGAACTCACAGGAGCATAAAACTAGTGCTTTGTCCTCCTGTGAGGCAGAGAAAGTTACTGCAGCAACTCCTGCTTGCCAAGTTGTGTAGCTAAGTCATCTCATCCGTGTTGTCTATATTGCGTAGTCTATTAGCTTATTTCTTGTAGTGTCGGTTATGCAAGAATCCAGTACTTCATGAGAGGAGCAAGCACATGGACACCAGTTTCCATTATATCCGAGATGCGCCAGGTCAGAAGAATTGATGCGGAGAAGCGAGATAAGGGGGTGATTTGTTAGCTAATCTCGCTTGTAATTAGCTTATAATTTCTTTATTTTAGGTAGAAATAAGGCTAATTCTTCCAGCCATGATTCTCGTTCTAATTTGATGCATTTATTTCAAAACTTCTACATCACCGCTATAAATACCAGAAATTTCAACAAGAAGAAGTTTACTGAATGCAACCGAACTAATTTTAAGTAGGGGAGCATAGCTACTCATAAGCTACTCGAAGATCTATTCGAAAAAAACTCGTTTGATAAACGAACCGAGCTCGAATATATTCACTAGCAGGCTCGTTACAGGTTCGCAAATATGCTGCTTAATTTAAAAGCTTGCGAGCAGGCTCATTAATAAGCTCGTTTACAACCTCGATTTTTTAATTAAAATTGTATATTTATATATTTTTCTATTTCTATACCATTTTATTACTACATTATTATAATTCATGTTTGTGTGGTAATACTATAATATGAATAATAACATATAAAAATTTAATTCATTTAAAGATTAAGATAAATATTATATTAGAAATAAAAATGATATTTATGAGTTATAAATTTATAATTATTTCAAATAAAACTTGTTAGATATATGCCATTTTTTAAGATTCATTAAATCAATTTAATTCTTTTGAGTTAAAATGAGACCAACAAGTTAATAAGAAATCTATTTATTTTTATATCTAAAAATAACTTAAGAATTAAAAATAATTTTTTATTAAAATGTAAAATATGATTTGTTTTAATATTACTATTATTAAAACAAGTCTTAATTATAACTAATAAATACTCAATATACAAATACTAATGTATAAACTATGTATCTATATAAACTATTAAATCTTAAATTATGATACTCAATATATAATATTTGATATACATTTAATATCTTATTAAATGAACATTGTTCTCCTTATTCATAAATATTGAGAATTGTAATAAGTTACAAACAGACTATGCAAGTTACAATTATACATTATCAAATATTTACTAAAGTTTACGGTATAAACTATATATTTATATAAACTATTAAATGTTAGTACTTTTTAAAAATGTACATATAATGGAAAAGTAAGATACAAATTTATAATTCAACCATGTTCCTAAATTATAATTACTTAAAAATATTAATGTAGAAACTATATATTTATATAAATTATTAAATGTTAATACTTTTCTTAAAAATAGACATACAATAAAAAATAAAAATAAAAAACATAATTAACATATACTCCTAAGTTATGATTACTCGATATACACATATTAATGTATAAATTATACATTTATATAAACTATTAAGTTTAATACTTTTTAAAATATAGCTTTTATGGAAATATAAGATTAAAATATATAATATTAAAAAAGTCTTAAGCTATAACTAATAAAATGTGACGACCCGACGTCGGAACAAGAAGTTATCGCCGGTGCATGAAAAACACGGACAATGAGCGGCTCCTATAAGATTTTCTGATAGGTGTGCGAAGGGTGACATGAATGTATGGTGCCACACCAGAATAAGAAAGATTTTGGCTATGCAAGAATGAACTTGGGAGGAAAAGAATTAGTTGTCGACTTATATGCTTTAGAGATGCGAGACTTTGATTTAATTCTTGGGATGGATTGGTTGAGCTGCAACTATGCGATGCTGTGAAAGAGAGGTAGTATTCCAAAGACCAGAAGAACCAGAATTTACTTTCTACAGAGCTAAGATAGGAAAATCTCTACCATATCAGCAATGAAGGCTGTAAAGGTGTTGAGAAATGGTGAATATCAAGGATATTTGGTGAATATGGTGAGAAATACACTACTAGAAGTCACAATTGAGAGTGTACTAGTAGTTCAAGACTTTGCAGATGTTTTTCGTGATGAGATTTCAGGACTACCACCTAAGTGGCAAGTAGAGTTCACTATTGATTTGATTCCTGAAACTTCACCAGTATCTAAAGTCCCGTACATAATGGCTCCAAAGGAAGAGTTGAGGATATAACTGCAAGAGTTGTTGGATAAAGGACACATTTGACTCAGTGTCTCACTGTGGGGAGCTCCAGTACTATTCGAGAAGAAGAAATGAATAATTTGAGGTTGGGTGCGGTCATACCAACACTAATGCACCGGATCCCATCAGAACTCCAAAGTTAAGCGTGTTTGGGCGAGAGTAGTACTAGGATTGGTGACCCCCTAGGAAGTTTCTCAGGGTACGTGTGAGTGAGGACAAAGCACGCTGGGAAGGACTTGTGTTGGTCTGTGGGGTTAGCCGTCAGTCTAGAAGCCGATCTAGGCCATTGGTGGGTAACGTGGCCGACCTCGGGTGAGCTCGTTCGGCCCCTGCGCAAGGATGCCACGCATAAATCGAGAAATGATCTAAATTTTTTCATGTAGTGACCCGGTACCGAAGCAGAGTATGATCGTCGGTGTAGAGAAGCACGGACAATAAGCGGTTCCCATAAGACTTTCATTAGTTGAACGGAGGGGGATATGGATGAACCGGGCCCACATCAAAACGAGAGGAATTTTGAGGTTATACAAAAATGAGACTGTATAGTTGAGGAGAGTTTAAAGGATTTGACATATGCTACACATATAAAAATGGTGCATATTATAACTCTGATAAACGGGTTATGAAAAATCCATTTTTTAAGAAAATAAGTGAAACTAATAGTGTGATCTCAACTACTCTCTAATGCAAGTCAACGATTTCAACAAAATATATTAGAAGTCAGATCACATTCACATAAAAAAAAGTAAGTAAATACGTGCATACAGTTGTATCTCTATTTTTTTAACCAACGTGCCAACATCACAATTTTTTTTTTCAATGATTCTCATTTTTGCAGATCTGCTAAGTAATTCGTAAAACTCAAGATCTTGCAATGGCCATCAAGATTGTGGACTGCTCCGATGTCTCGCCGTCTCACGACGCCGGCGAGCAATCGCTCCCACTTGTATATTTCGACTTCTGGTGGTTTCAGTTTCCTCCCACACAAAGCATCTACTTCTACAATCTCAAATGCTCCCAAACTTATTTCTTGGACAAAGTCGTCGCACAACTCAAGCTCTCCCTCTCCATCACTCTCAACCACTTCACGCCTCTTGCAGGGAAGCTGATCTTCCCCCTCAACTCCGCCGCCATGCCCGTCTCTCGATACGCAGCCGGCGACGACGTCGCCCTCACGATCGCCGTGTCCGACGCCGACTTCGAGATGCGCCAGAATCTAGGGGTCGAGATTAGGGGGTGATTTGTTCGCTAATCTCGCTTGTAATTAGCTTATAATTTCTTTATTTTAGGTAGAAATAAGGCTAATTCTTCCAGCCATGATTCTTGCTCATAATCCTTAGAAATAATAGGATCACTATGTTTTAGCCAAGAAATTAGTTTTTGCTATTTTTTTGCTCCTTCTCTGTTTTATATATTCGTAGGCGCCGTTGAATGAAGATCGTAAGCCTCACAAAAATTCTAAAACCTTGCCTTCATATTCTCCTCTTACATAGTCTGTTTTTTGGCGTTGCTTGCAACAACAAGAGTTCGGACTTAACCTCATGAGCTAATCTCACGTGGATGGATCATTTGAATAATATATGTTAGAATATCTTGTATATATTCATATCTTTATGTACATATCTAGAATAGATTTCCTTAGATTTGTTTTCTCTTCTATATAAACACTTGTATGTACATCATATTTTCTTGAGTGAAATACAGGAAATATATTTCCCTACATGGTATCAGCCTAACTTCTGGCTAAAACCCTAATTCCTCCAAAACCGTAGTCGCCGTCCCTCATTCCCGTCGCCATGGCCGCTCAAGTTGATCATGGTGATCTTCCGACGTTGCCGCTTTCGACCATCATTCATATGGTCAACATCAAACTTACTTCTGCCAACTATCTTCTTTGGCACGCTCAGATAGAGCCCCTCCTCATTACTCAGAACTTCATGCCCTACGTCGACGGCTCCCTCCCGGCTCCTCCGAATTCTCTCGCTGCCACATCCGGCGCTGCAACAGCCGTTAATCCCGCCTTCACGGCGTGGTACTCTCGCGATCAGCTGATCAAGTTATTTCTAGTCTCTACTCTGAATGAGGAATCGATGGCCGTTATTATCGGATGTTCAACCTCCCATGACGTCTGGTCCGCGTTATCTCGCGCCTACAGCCATCGGTCCAAAGCCCGTGAACTCAGCCTGAAAGACGACCTTCTCTCGATCAAGCAAGGCGATCTGCCCATCTCCGATTACGGCAGCCGCTTCAAGGGTTTGTGTGATCAACTCTCGGCCATCGGACGTTCAATTGATGACTCTGATAAATTTCATTGGTTTCTCAGAGGCTTGAACTCCTCATACTCGACGTTTATGGCCGCTCAGATGGCCCAAGAGCCGCTTCCAGCGTTTGATATTCTCCTTGCCCGCGCAATTAGCCACGAGCTTTTCATTAACGGCTCTGAACCCTCGCCCGTGCCGCAGCCTGTTGCTTTTCAGGCGTCAACCAAGTCCCACGACTCTGGTGGCAAGTTTCAGGCTTCCAAACCTCGCGGTCGTTCGAATGGTGGTAACCGGAAGAAACGTCCGCCGTGGTGTTCTTTTTGCAGGCAAACTGATCACGATGCCTTTGATTGCCCTAAGCGTTTTGACAGGTCCTACGTGCGCTCCTGCCGTCCGCCACCTTCGGCCAATCTAGCCGAAGTTTTTTCGGCGCAATGTTCTGTATCCCCGCCTCCAGTTTCTGATTGGTATCTGGATACCGGCGCCTCTGCACATATTTCTGCTGATTCGTCCTCCTTGGATCATGTTTTGGAGTATTCGGGCTCAGACCATGTGGCTGTTGGTAACGGTGCTCGTCTCTGTATTACTCATACGGGCTCTCTCTCTATTTCTGATTCTATATCTTTACGCAATGTGCTTGTAGTTCCTTCAATTACAAAGAATCTTATATCTGTCAGTCGACTAACCCATGACTTTTCGGTTGACATTTTGTTCACTGACTTGCAGCTACAGATTCGGAATCGCACAACCGGAAAAATTGTCAGCACCGGCGTGCGTAAGCATGGGCTGTACGTCCTCCAACAACCCTTTCCTGCACTATCAGTTTCCTCGTCGTCCAGCCCGCCTCACGCACACTTCGACACATGGCATAATCGCCTAGGTCACTCCTCTCCGAAAGTCATTAGTCTTCTACAAAAGCTTAGTTTCCTTTCTACTTCGTCTCCTAGTTTAAATAAAAGTCTTTGTACCTCTTGTCAGTTAGCTAAGAACAAGCATTTATCTTTTCTTGTTTCTAATAAACGCGCTTCCGACATTCTTGATCTTATACATTGTGATTTGTGGGGGCCTTCACCTGTTAAATCCAAATCTGGTTTTCGTTATTATGCTGTGTTCATTGACGACTTTTCTAGATTTACTTGGTTCTATCCGTTGCATGCAAAGTCTGATTTTTTCGAAATATTTCTCAATTTTCACGTGTTTGTTGAAACTCAATTTTCAGGTAAAATCAAGAAATTTCAAAGCGATGGTGGTACTGAATTCACCAACTCTCGCCTCAAAAATCACTTTGCTAAATCTGGGATCCATCATTTAATCTCTTGCCCCTATACACCTTCTCAAAATGGCCGTGCTAAACGTAAACATAGGCACATAACTGAAATGGGACTCTCACTGCTTTTTCAGTCTTCCTCTCCACTTTCCCTATGGGTAGAAGCCTTTAGTACTGCCGTCTATATAATAAATCGGCTTCCTAACCCACTCCTCAAAAACGTCTCCCCTTTCGAATTACTCTTTCAATCCAGCCCCTCTTACGCCTTTCTCCGTACCTTTGGTTGTCGCGTCTTCCCCTGTCTTCGGGATTACACCAAACATAAACTCGAACCTCATAGCTTACCTTGTGTATTCATCGGGTACAGTTCCAACCACAAAGGTTTCCGGTGTCTCGACCCTCTCTCAAATCGAGTCTATATAATACGCCGTGCTAGGTTTGATGAAGCCTCATTCCCATTCTCTACACTAGCTCAGGCGACTCTTATGACTCGTCTATCTCTCACCGAATATTTTGAAAACCCTAATCCTTCCGTACAAATCTCACCTTCCTCACATACCTCTAACTCTCCTTGTGTCTTCTGCCGCTCCGATAGCACTTCCCCACAACCTCCGCTGCCTACGCCTCCCCAGCCCGAGCCTCCCACTCCTGTCGAGCCTGTCGAGCCACCTCCCCAAGCCGCGCCACCCTCTCCACCTCCTTTAGCTCCTCGTCACCCCATGCAGACGCGCGCTCGGTCCGGCATATTTAAACCTAGATATCCGGTTGACATTAATCTGGTTTCTGTGTTTTCTATTTCTGCAGCTCTACCGGAACCTCGTGGTATTAAGTCTGCTCTTAAGGTTCCTGAATGGACTCAGGCCATGCATGAGGAGCTCACGGCCCTGTCGAACAATAATACGTGGACTCTGGTGCCACGCCCGTCCAATGCAAATGTCGTTGGCTCAAAATGGGTGTACCGGACTAAGCTGCTTGCTGATGGTTCTGTTGATCGCTATAAAGCTTGGCTAGTTGCTCAGGGTTTCAGTCAAGTACCTGGGTTCGATTTCACTCACACTTTCAGTCCAGTGGTGAAAGCTACTACTGTTTGCATCGTCCTCGCCTTAGCTATGATGCGTTCTTGGCCTATTCATCAATTGGACGTCAAGAATGCTTTCTTAAATGGTATTCTATCCACTCCGGTCTTCATGGAGCAGCCTCCAGGATTCATTGACTCACGGCTTCCAAATTACGTCTGCTCCCTCAACAAGGCTATTTACGGACTTCATCAAGCGCCGCTGGCTTGGTACCAGCGCTTCCGGACCTTCTTATTATCTCTTGGTTTTCTATGCAGCTCTGCCGACACATCCTTATTTGTTCTGACTCAGACCTCAGCTATTATATACTTGCTGGTCTACGTGGACGACATCATCATCACAGGAAATAACTCACACGCCATTGCTGCCCTAATGTTGAAACTGAACTCGGAGTTTCGCACCAAGGACCTCGGCAAAATTGGTTATTTTCTTGGTCTTGAAGCTTTCCTCTCCTCTTCTAGTCTGTATCTCATGCAGTCGAAGTATGCCTTGGACATTCTGCAGCGTGCAAAGATGACTGATGCAAAGCCTGTCTCCACCCCATTACACTCCAGCGCAACATTCAAGGCCGACGGGCCTTCTTTTGAGGATCCGACTCTGTTTCGTTCTCTCCTCGGAGCCCTGCAGTACCTTACTGTTACTTGGCCGGATCTTGCGTACTCGCTAAACACCATGAGTCAGTATCAACAACATCCGACTATTGAGCATTTTCAGGCTCTCAAGCGCATTCTGCGCTATGTTAAAGGTACGGTGAGGTTCGGCTTGACGTTTACTAAAGGCAGTCCTAGCTTAGTCGGTTATTCGGATGCTGATTGGGCTCGTTGTCCGGACACGCGACGTTCCACCTATGGCTATTCCATATTCCTTGGTCCGAATCTAATCTCTTGGAGTGCTAAGAAACAGCCAACTGTGTCGCGGTCAAGTTGTGAGTCGGAGTATCGTGCAATTGCAAATACAGCCTCAGAAATGCAATGGATTTTCAATCTACTGCGTGACTTGAAGGTCGAACAAATGTCGACTCCAGTCTTTTATTCGGACAATGCATCGGCCCTGTTTCTCACTCAGAATCCAGTTTCTCACAAAAGGGCTAAGCACATCGACATTGACTATCACTTCATCCGTGAGCTCGTGGCCTCCGACAAACTCCATACAAAATTCATTCAGTCTGAGGACCAAATTGCGGACATCTTCACGAAGAGTTTATCAAGAGATCTCTTCGACCACTTCTGCACCAAGCTTCGCCTTTCACCTCCGTCTTCGCTTGCGGGGGGGGGTGTTAGAATATCTTGTATATATTCATATCTTTATGTACATATCTAGAATAGATTTCCTTAGATTTGTTTTCTCTTCTATATAAACACTTGTATGTACATCATATTTTCTTGAGTGAAATACAGGAAATATATTTCCCTACAATATATAAATACCCCCAAGTTTACAATTTATCCATTCAAATTCAAGATTTAGGCACTTATCTTGATATATTAATAAATCGTGTATTTTGCATTATTAATTCTATATTTCCTATAGATTCTTGTTCAATACAAAATCACACACAACACACATTATATTAGGTTTTTTTTTTTTTTTTTTTAAATAGAATGCATTAATTTAAATCTCACCACCCCACGACCTATTGGACACATGCAAGACGCTTTACCCACTTACGCCCCCAAGTTGGGGACATAGTCTTAAATTTAAGTATTCTATGAGTTGCAAGCAATGTTGTCCATCAATTATGCATGCTTGGATGAACTTGTGCAAATTTCTTCTTTTTTAAGTCTCTATCTCAACTCCAACTTCTTATACGAGTAGATTCCTCTTCCTTTAAGACTCCTTTCGTTTCATCATCTTTATGTAATCCTTGAAACAACAAAATCATACACATTCTATGCAAAAACAAAAAAAAAAACAAAAAAACTTAAGCAAATACATGATATATTCAAATACTAAGAACTAATTGTAAGAAAAAGATAGCAGATGAAGCTTAGAATCTAAAGAAACTTAATACATAAAAATAATAAGAATAGAAACAAAATGAGTCTTCATGAGTGAGGTTAATACTAGTTAAAATATAAGGGGTAACGAGTCACTGAGTGCTGTCTGTCAAATAAATCCGGAGGACGTCCTTAAAAGAAGGGTGATGCGGCCAAAAGCAAAAAGACGAAGGGAGGAGCAATCCTCGAAGGGAGTCCCCCTTCGAGAACAGAAACGCCCTTTGACATAGAAAGGTCCCTTAGTCAGTTCTGTGTTATCTTTAGGTCCTTCAAGTTGGGGAATCTTTTTTAACTAAATTCCTAAATTCCCGGGATTAGCCCCTAATGACACACTTATTAGCTTCTAAAGAAGATGTCATTGTACTTGTATAAATAGGGGTCAGCAGTGTACCTGACATCACTTTATCATCAAATTGACATCATTCACTTGTACTCAGTGTCCGTTCGATTCACTGTTTTCCGTCTCACTCTTGGGCTCCAGTGTCCTTATGCACTTTTCGAACCAGAACAAAGAGTACATCCAAATCCGAAACAAGCATCTTTACATTTAAAAGTTCATTACATAAGAAAAAACCCTGAAAGTGGAGATATAGAAATAGGCACAATGCAAACACACATCCACTTTGAGTTGTGACCATTCATCCTTGCAACCCTCATGGACAAGAGAAGTCTTCGTACATTCGCACTTGGCGTTGAACACACGAGATTCTGCACATATCAGTACCGAGCAATGTCTGCAATTTGCTTTCAGGTTGAGTATAGTCGATTCATCTTCTTCTTGTGTAGTGTAATTAGGACTTGAGTTAACAATGCCTTGCAAACGAAGAGGCTACAAGAATCAGAATATATTTTACATTCTTTATATACAGATCGGCTCTAATATTAAAAATAAAGTTTGTGTTAAATAAGAATTTATTTGAGCCTTTAAATTAATTATTAGATCAAGGTTGATTTTTTTTTGTTATGTTTTTTTAGAGAAATGTCATAACATATATATATATATATATATATACTACAAAAAAAAAGTCAACTTTAGCGATGGATTAATCGGTCGCTAAACATAGATTTTCAGTTGCAGCACAGAAACTATGACGGACACTTGACGGATTAGTTCCATCGCAATAATTGGCGTTGCTAATTTACTCACGACGGAAAGAAGGATCCGTCGGTAAACTAACGATGAAACTTGCAACAGAAAATCTGTCTCTATACTATATTGTCAAAATTAGCAATGGAAATTTTCCGTCAGGAAAAAGGCAGATCACTTACAACGGAATTTCCGTCGTTAAGCTATATTTTCCATTGATCCAAATTCCGTCGCCAATTTCAATCTCAATAGTGTGAATTATATGTATTAATAAACCTGTAATTTTTTTCATCAAATAAACATATATTCTTTTTTTTTTTTTTTAGTTTGTAGCAAGAAAAAAATGAGTTATTGAACGAAAAAAAATATTTTTTACGCATAACATATATATAAAAAATATAATATATTTCAATTTTCAAGAATATTATTTATATTAAAAAGATGAATTTTATTTAATAAGAAATATATTTTAGTCTAAATTGTTGATTCGGTATATATGAAAAATGTAGATTAATTCTTATTTAACACAAATGAATTTTAACATTAGATTTACTCTCTTCATATATATATATATATATATATAGAGAGAGAGAGTTTTGATCCAGTACTAAAATTAAAGTTTGTGTTAAATAGGAATGAATATCAGCATTGGATTGATAGCATCAATATTGTTTGAGATTAAAGCATCAAAGATTGAAAAATTAAGCATAATTTTTGTTTGTTCTTAATTATTTTATAAATCATACTTAATTTGATTAAGCATGATTTATAAAGCAAAAAAGCATGAAATTTAGAAAAAAAATTTAATCTCAACCATTGATTTTTTTAGATGAGTGTTGTAGATTGATTTCTATTTAGCACAAACTAATTTTTAGTATGTAATTCAGTCTCTATATATATATAAAAGAAATGAATCAAATGTGAACCAAGCTCTAAATTAAAATTAATCTCAACTATTAATTTTGGAAAGTATGAACGCATTTGAGATATGATAAAAAAAAAATTAAAATTAAAAAAATTTGGGAAAACCTGTTTTTATCATCATGTATAAAACTTTAGAGAGTTCATCCCAATTAATTTTTTGTTATGGAATCATATCACATACTTTAATTCTCCATCACATTCCTCCTCTGTTTCAACTCTTAACAGATGAGAAAATTACGATTAAGCAAATCTGATTACTAGTATGTAAGTTAAAGATGTGCTCCCAGTATGATATTGTCCGCTATGAGTCGAATAAGGTTGCATAGATTTGTTTTTGGACGTCTCCCAAAATGTCTCATACTAATAGAGTTATGTGGACTCTTATATTAAAGGAAATCAAATCTTGTCTTCGTGAAGTGGGACATGGGTTTGTCACATATCTGTGAACGGGGCAATCCAATCACATCAATATCGATTAAGATTCTCCCACATGCACACTAGAGTCCACAACAAACTCGGTCCCCAAGCCCGCCCGAACGTGGGCGGTCGTGATTTTACAGATGGGGTCACAGGCCACTTGTCCGCTTTGGACCGAATAAGCCCGCACGGAATTCTTTTTGGGCATCTTCCAAAATGCCTTATACCATTCTTATATCCAAAGGAAATCATTTATTCTCTTCTTGATGTGTGGGACATGGGTTTGCATGACCAACATAAATTAACCCTCATAGACAACTAATCTGGTTTATTGATTATACCATGAGCATATCATAGGGTCCTCACAATATTCAGATTTGAATATAAGACCAACTCGTTTTAATAAAGCATGCATTTCTGGTACACAATTCTTAGATTAATATATATATACATCATTTTTTACTGTCTGAATAGTGTTATCCACAGCTCTTTCCCATCAAACGTGAAGCTTTAATACCACTTTGTAAGAACTCAGTTATAATATGGATGGGAAAAATCACACGAACATACGTTAAGAACACAACCAAAGAACAACACGTACGAAGAACACACACGATTTGGTTACTCACTTTAGTACTAACTCTTAACTATGACTTGACACAAACAGACGACCAATCACACATTCATACTGCAACACAACTTACTTATAGGAAAGAACAAACCCTAAACATACTAGCAAATTGAAATTTCATCTCAGACCACCTATTCAAAGTTACGGGACTATCCTATATTCCTTAGTAAAATCTGCTTGATATATCCTCGTATAATCTTAGATTTCACAACAATGTGAATTGCCTAATATCTTAGATTAAGTCATAGATACAATGTCAATCTCCATAATTCAAACAAATAGAAAATTTGTTTGAAGTACAACCAACTCAAACGGATGGTTCGTAACAAAGTTGTTACCAATCATCCGAAAAAATCCATTACAAAATATGTTTTTATATGTTGAGTATTTTGCCTGTTCTTATTAGAGATTAACATCATGGTGTTCCTAGTTTTTTTTTTTTTTTTGTTCTTTTTTAATTTTTTTTTTTTTTTTTTTGTGGAATCTTGGAAAAGATTTTAAGTGACATTATCTCGATTGTGAGATTGTGAGGGCTATTTACGAGAGGGTGCAGGGCATTGTTTTAGAAGGCAGTTCAAACCGACGCATGGTTTGATCTTAAATTCTTGCTGGATATGCAAAACGATCATTTGTTTCCATAGTTTTGATTGACGGCGAGGGATGGAAGAGTTGCCGGAAGACGTCCGCCGTAGCGTGGTTTCGCTCCTCCCATTTAAGGAGGTCGTGAGAACGACGCCCCTTCGCTCGACTGCGTGGAGAGATCTTCTCTGGAGAATACGCATTGTTCAGATCGATCTCAATTCCGATAAGATCATCCAAGCAATTGGTAAATCTCTCGACGTTCATGAATTGTTGAAGCTTTCATGCCGAGTTCCAGATGACGAGATCACGAGACAAATCTCAGCTGCTAAAGGAGTAGAGAGAGAGCTCTATGTCGATTTCCACGGCGATGATGAGAGTGAAAACCGACTCTACGCATTGAGACTCGACGCAACGGGCAGCAGCAGAAGCTTCTAGAAGCTTCCTAGGGAGGCGGCTACGTTCGCCTCCTCTCTCAAGAATCTACACCTCAAGTGTTAGAAAAGTTAAAGTGTTGTTAATGTGGTCAATCTGTTACAACTTTGTGCTGTTACATTGTTGTTACAATAGCCTAGTTAATTACCATGATCCTATTCTAATTATGAGTCATTTAGTATTATAGTTAGTGGTCATTTAAGTGAGTTGTAATCATTTAAATATATGTAACTCATGCATCAAATGATAAGGGAAATCATTCAAAAAATACAAAATACTTTTGAGTGCTTTAGCATAATTCCAGAAACATTAAACCAACATTTGGTATGAGAGCAAGAAGATTCTATTCGACCTAAAAAGAATCGATGGCTGCAACCTCAATGTCGACTTCTCATCTAATCCCAGAGTTTGATGGGGAAGACTATGATTTTTGGTTCATACAAATGAAGACCACTTTTTGATCTCTTAATCTATGGGAGATTGTAGAAAAAGGCTTTGAAGAAGCTGAAGATGCTGCTGCTGGAGATGGCGATGGCAACCATGACGAGAACAGCACGAAGATGTTGTAGCAATCAAGACAAGCTGATGCAAGTGCACTTTCAATAATCCAAAGAGCTATCACCAAAATAATTTTTTCAAGAATCATGCGAGCCAACACCGCCAAGGAAGCATGGGAAATTCTACAAAATGAATTTCAAGGAGATACTAAAGTTCGTGCTATAAGGCTGCAATCATTGCGGAAGGATTTCGAAAATGTGAGGATAAATGAGGATAAGTTCTTTGACTTGGTTAACCAAATGAAATCACATGGCAAAGATATTAGCGACAAGATGGTGGAGAAAATTCTTATTTCTCTCCCCGACAAGTTTGATCCCATCGTTGCTGTCATTGAAGAAACGAAGGATCTCTCCACTCTCACCATTCAAGAAGTCATGGTGTCCCTCAAATCGTTTGAGCAAAGATTGTTGCGACACTCCGAGAAAGCAATCGAGAGTGCATTCCAATCAAAGCTCACCATCAAAAATCAATCAAGAAATGATGATTCAAGAGGAAGAGGGCAAAATTATAGAGGAAAAGGAAGAGGTAAAATTCATACTTCTTTATCCTGCAAAATTTGTAATAAAAATGGGCATGTGGAGAAAGATTGTTGGTTTAAAGATAAACCAAAGTGCAACAAATGCAGCCGATTTGGTCATCTAACCAAAGATTGCAGATCGAGAGACACTCATCAAGCAAATCCAGTGGAGACCCGTCAAGAAGCCCAAGAGTTGCATGGAACATTCTATGTCTGTCACATTGCTGCAGCACAGAAAAAGGAGAAGTGGCTGTCGGATAGCGGCTGCAGCAATCATATGAAACCGAATAGAGAAATATTCTCTAATCTCAATGAAGAAGTCACAACACCAGTCCAACTTGGTAGTGGAGAGCTGATCAAATCACAAGGAATTGGTACAATTCCGATCTATACAAATGATGGTCCAAGCTACATCTCAAATGTTCTCTTTGTGCCAAGCTTAAAACAAAACTTGCTTAGCCTTGGTCAAATTTTGGAGAACGGATACAAAGTTATTTTCGACAACAAAGAGTACACAATCTATGACAAGCACGACAAAACAAAGGTGTTTACCAAGATCAAAATGGTAAATCAAAACTTTGCTCTAAGCATCAACTATGCTGAAGCTGCGAGCTATGCTAAAGCATCAACATCTGAAACTGCAAAACATGCTAAAGCAACAACATCTGGAGGTGCAAAGTATGCTGAAACAAATGCACCATTGCTGGACTCACAAAATTTATCAAGTCCAAGATCAAGTCCGAGAAGGTATAAACCCTTGAACAATGTTTATGCTTTTTGCAATTCTTGTTTTATTGCTGAAGCATTCAAAGAAAAAGTATGAAAAAAGCGATCCATGAGACCAACAAAAATCAATCATGTAAACTTGTAAAGCATGATCCAAGTGGATCAGTTCAAAGAAACAAAGTGAGTTGTCGTCAGTCGTTCGGTCAATTGCTCAACAAAGTGAAACTGAGTGAAGAGAAGATGGACTCAAAAGTAGCTAAAAATGCTGCAACACAATACAAAACAAAGAAAGCACGTGATGCTGGCGTAAAGCAAAAAGTCTTGGAAGAAGCGATAATGCCCTGCCAAAATGAAGAAATAGAAGTGGAGAATTTGAAACATAAAAAAAAAGGTACTTGAAGCACCGCCCTCTAAGGTTTCAACAATTCCGAGCTGCACTTGGAATCCGACAACACATTAAGAGGGAGTGTTAGAAAAGTTAAAATGTTGTTACTGTGGTCAATGTTGTTACAGCTTTGTGCTGTTACAATAGCCTAGTTAATTCCCATGATCCCATTCAAATTATGAGTCATTTAGTATTATAGTTAGTGGTCATTTAAGTAAGTTGTAATCCTTTAAATATATGTAACACATGCATCAAATGATAAGGGAAATCATTCAAAAAATACAAAATATTTTTCTCTGCAGTTACAGTGCTTTAGCATAATTCCAGAAACATAAAACCAACATCAAGTCTGTGTGTCATGCTTTCATGGAGCTCCCCTCAGCTCTGTTCTCCAACTGCGAGCTGCTCGAGCGTTTCGAGTTTGAGCAATGTCGAGGCCTTGAGTGCCTCGACATTACAGGCTGCGGCCGCCTCAAAGATATGACTGTGGTGGACTGTCCTGATGTGGTTGAGATCTCAATCTCTTCATCGAGTCTCAAGTCCTTCACTTACAGAGGACCTCCGCCTTGGATCGATATGGAGAAATCGCGTAGCGTTGTTGATGTAATGCTTGGTGTGAATGTAATGGAGGGATCACACCGGAACGAGTTCGATTGTGAGGAGGTTTTATCATTGTTTGCAAGTTTGAAGAATGTGGAAACTCTCCGTATCACTAGATGGCTTCTCGAGGTACAACTCTGCCTTTTACTATCATGGAAATTAGCTTTATATTTTAGAATAGAAATGTGATCATAAATTTTGAATATAGATTGATCAAATTTGGGCGTATGCAGTGGCTATGTTTAGCAGGGGTGGTTTTCCAAAGGCTGGATGTCCGGTTCAGCCGGCTGCTGCAACTCCGGATTCGCGAACCCTGCATGAACCGAACGGAACTCGACAATCGTGGCCACCTTCTTGGACATCTGCCCTTCACTTGAAAAGCCGTACATTGATGTAAGAATATACTCCCTCCGTTTCAATTATATGGTATTTAATATTCAAACAAAATTCAAACATTATTATCCTTACTTAAAGCATTAATTAACGTCTCATTTTCATAATATTACATTTAATATTCTCATTTTCTAAAGTTATTCAGGGGTATAATTGTAAATTACTAGAGAAAAATAATATACCCTCTGTCCCGAGCCAATTGTCACATTTCTTTTAGGCACGGGAATTAAGAGTTGTGAGTGTTGAATGAGTTAGTGGGATTAATATTTTATTATTGAGAGTGAAAAAGTTGTCATTTTTGGAAATGTAACAATTCGGTTGCGACGCCCGATTTCGTAAGAGCGACAATTCAAGTGGGATGGAGGGAGTACCAAATATATAAAAATTGGACTATATAATTGAAACACCCTAAAATAATAACTCGATCCAAATAATTGGAACGGAGCGGGTATCAATTAACAACTTAACTTGAGCTAGAGTTGGATAGGGACTGATTGTGTTAGTGCAGATTGACTGTGAAAAGGAGGATGTGATGTGCCCCTACTTCTACCAGTACTGGCACGAGCCTTACATGGGGTCGGATCGGACCACTCGATTTTAACGGCGAACTGCCAACCAAACCACCCTCTTCCCCATCAACTGCGAACGTATTTCCCGTCGTCCATGCTTGACATAATCAGATATCCCACCCCCGCCGCCCGGCCTCAAGATCTTCCCCACCGCGTCTGCTATCGCCTCTGCAGCTGCTACAAACCCCTCATCTCCTCTCAGTCTTCCATGAGTCGAGGCTGCCCGCAAAAGAACCAAGCAGTTGCCGAAGTAGTTATCCGGTAGCGGTGGTTGGAGCCGCGCCCGGCAGTCAACCGGAGAAGTTAAGTACTCGGGCTCATCGCCGGCCGCCTCCTCCCCGGACTTGACTAGGCAGCTCCAGAGATGAGCGCATGCCACCACGAAAGCAGACAGTGCCCGGCCCATGGCCGGTTTCTTGATCATGGCTAACTTCTTGAGTCTCTCGACTTGAGCGTCGGTGAGGATGAATGTTGCTCGTAGTTTGTGCAGAGGCAGGTAATTGACTAGCGGAAGAGCCGGTCGTATCGCCGCCGCTTCTGCCCAAGCAACGGCGGAGAGTTCGGTGGCTTCTTGAACGCGGCTCCGGTCGTAGTGAGGCAGGAGATTTGATTCTCCGACCAAATGCCCGTCGCTATTTAGTTCGTTGACCGACGCCCACGCGCCGACGAAGCCGACTAGACTCTTGGCGTCGCATATGGCGTGATGGTGCGTGAAGCCGATGGAGATGCCCTGATTCGGAAACAGCGTGGCTTGAATAGCGATGGACCGGAATTCGACGGTGTCGGAATAGTCCGCCGGCGGTAAAGGTGGGACCAAGAGATGGAAATCATCAGCAGCCTTGATGCGATTCCCTGTGAGGTCGGAGAAAACCTTTGTCAAAATATGATCGACATCCATTTTTCTGCCCTCAATACACTCTCGGATATAATGGAATGTGGTGTCCATGTGCTAGCTCCTCTCATGATGTACTGGATTCTTGCATAGCCGACTTGTTGATCAAGTCGTTGGTCCTACGTTTATTGTGAGTTGGGAAGTAATAGAAGTCGTTGAAGTTTCTCCCTACCACTTAGTCTTCATCTTAACACTCATGGTGATTGATGCATGTCGGGTGTTTGAAAATTTACCCGAATGAACATGGAATCAGTTTTGCCACATTCTGATGATGGCTGCTCTTGGCTTCTTCTCATTTGGGAGGTACTTTCTTTTGACAACTGACTAAAATTTGCTTTGATGACTTTTGGAATCACCTACTTTCGTGGGCTCGCCCACTTTTTCTGGTACATGTACGACTTGGTTGTGATCTGATCTGGGTCCATGTGTATTTGTTTCTTTGCCTTCCTGGTTTAAAGTTGTGATGCTCATCATATTTGACTGTTCATCGAGTGGATAAGTATCGACAATCCCATGAACTCACCTGATTTTCTCAAGGTCCTTTCTCTAAGGTTTCAGCATAATTTTTTTTTAATGCAATTTTATCTCTGTTTGGTGGAGTTGGTTGAAGATCGGGATGAAGCGGTGCATGGCGACGTTGGTGGTGCAGTTGGAGGTGGGATAAGAGCTGAGGCAGAGAGACAGAAACGAACATTGAAGCTAAGTGATATTGAAAGAAGTTTTAGATGTGTGTCAGAAGCCGAATGTGCCACCCGCTAAGGTTCTTTGGGGCTATTTTTTCGAAATAATGTATTCTTTTACTGTAAATAATGTATTCATTTATGTAAATAATGTATTCTTCTATTTAAAAATAAAATATTCTTTTTTTGAGTGATGTATTTTTTTATTTTTTTTTGTTTTGGAATGAGGTATTCCTTTATTTAGAAATAACATAGCCTTGCATTTGGTTTTTGTTGAATTCCGGATTGATTTGAAGATCCTTGCATTTTTGTGATAAGCAATTCAGGATTCGAAAACTCAGAGGGCATGGCATTTTGACTTTGATTTCACGGACGATGTCTTTTGTTCTTCCTTGAGCAAATTTTAAGTGGTTATTATATTAGTGTCTAGCTATCAACTATAGTCTATGTGATCAATTTTGTCCCTTCTAGTGATGACAAATTCCTGATTGCAATTTATGTTGAGGCAATCTGTTGCTTTATTGGATTGATTATTAGTTTCCAGTGCCAATTTAAGGAGGAAGAGTTTCTTTTGCCTGTTGCTTTTGAAATGGTGTCATTGTAAGTCATTTTGAATGCTCATATTCTGTTGTTTGTGTTCATTTACAGAGAAACATACCGTTACTTTGAAGTTTGATCTCACTTTTCCTGGTTGTTCTCATCTTTTGTATTGATTTTTGTGGTCATATTTTATTGCTCATGCTGAAGGTGAGGGTATCAGTCATCATCTTTGAAGGTGGAGATGCGACTAGTGACAAAAGATTGTGTGATTTGGTGGGGTTGTAGAGCAAGTTGGAGGTCGGATGAAGCAGTGCGTGGCAAGGTTGGCGGTGCAGTTGGGCTGAGAGAAGCGTTGCGGCAGAGAGAGAACGAGCATTGAAGTAGGTGATACTGAAGGAAGTCGGAGAGGTGTGTGTCGGAAGTCGAATGTGCTGCCATTGCCATTGAGGTTCTTTGGGGATCTTCACTTTGATAATCAACTTCCATTTTGTCAACTATCTAGAAATCATTTTTATATGTGATTATAAATCTTGTTGACTTCTCATTAAGAATTTATGATTTTTTTAATATGTAAATAATAATGAATTGCATATAGTAAATGATGTATTTAAGTTTACTTAATACATTCTTTCTCTTAATTTTATAAGGAATATTGAAGTGATGTATTCCTTCAATTAAAATGATATATTTTATTTTAGTAATGATGTATTTAGTATTTATTTGTTAAATACATAATTGACCCTTTAATTCCTTTTACTCATTTAATAATATGGATCTTGTGAGATCCATCTCACAATAAAAAGTTGTGAGACCGTCTCTCAGGAGACCAACTCTTAATTAATATCTCAAGATAATTAAACTCGTAAAGAATTTGTAGTGGATCTGATTTGCATAAATCTTGAATGATGGTGGAATGGATAAATTGTAACCTGGGGGTATTTATATATATATTAGTCAAATGATCCATCCATGTGAGATTAGCTCATGAGTAGGGGTGTAAATGAACCAAGCTGTTCGTGAGCTACTCGGATCTCGATTCGATAAAAGCTCGTTCGAGTTCGTTTAGTAAAACTCGTTTATTAAATGAACCAAACTTGAGCATCGTAGTATTCGATTCGTGAGCTCGTGAACAGGCTCGTTAGCTAAAATTAGTAAGAAATATAAAATAATTACTTTTATAAAAATAATATTTTCATGATTTAAGAGTAACAATAATGATAAATCTATCTAATAATGAAAATTATTTAGAATTTGAGCATGAATATGATATTTTTTTTGGAAAAATAACATTTTCTTCAAAATAATAATAAAAAACTTAAATATATTCTAAATTTAGAAAGTTTGTTTAGGCTCGATAAAAGCTCGATAACGTTCGTGAACATCAAAGTATTCGATTAAAAAGCTCGAAGCTGGACTCGAAACTAAACGAGTCAAACTTGAGCACGACACTACTCGACTCGACTCGGTTTGATTACACCCCTACTCATGAGATTAAGTCCGAACTCTGGTTGTTGCAAGGCCAAAAAACAGACTATGTAAGAGGAGAGTATGAAGGCAAGGTATTATAATTTTTGTGAGGCTTACGATCTTAATTCAACAGCGCGCCTACGAATATATACAACATAGAAGGAGCAAAAAAATATCCACAAATGCGTGTTACTGACTAATGCATAATAACAACAATATATGAAGTTGTGAAACATATGGAATTACATACTGCTTTAAGAAATTGGAAGTATCTGTCAGCAACTATAAAGGAATTAAGCATACTGTTCCACAGGGTTCAAACTAAATTTGATGGAATAATATGTTAAAAAATGACTTTACAAAAGCAGTAAATCCCTTTACAGATTGAAGATCAAACTTGGCAGAATAATATATCTCTCAACATTTTTCTGCCCTCAATACACTCTCGGATATAATGGAATGTGGTGTCCATTTGCTTGCTCTGGATTCTTGCATAGCCGACTTGTTATCTACTAGTAATTAACTTGAATCTTCCTTCTTCTCGTCCGGTTAACTCGCTAATGAGATGGCTTAGCCACACACCTTGGCAAGCAACAACGTACTATACTCTGCCTCACAGGAGGACAAAGCAATAGTTTTATGCTCCTGTGAGGTCCAAGTTACAATGCTATTCCTAACGAAGAAATTAGCTATTCTGGAAGTGCTCTTTCGATCATCCATATCACCGACATGATAGCTGTCACTATAGCCTATCAATACTGCTTCTCCCTCTCCAGACTTATAACAACGTCCGTAGTTCAGAGTGCCTTGTAAGTACAGGAGGATTTGTTTAATCGCAGCCCAATGTGTTACGGTTGGAGAATTATATATATCATGGCTCGTGTAGATACTCCTTTAATTTGATACTGATGCCCAGGGTGGTTATATAGTCAACATTGTGATAACCATGGCAATGAGATGTTTGATGTGAGATGTTTGTTATCTTAATAAACGCGAATGATTCTCTATAATTTACTGCAATTGTAATTGTCACCTCCGAAATCCTCACAAAATATTTAGAGCATGACATAATAATTAAATACTAGTACTAGTAAATAAAATTGCAAACCCTAATCTATATATGTCTATCCACACATTACAATTCATACATATAACAGCAATACATAGTTCAATAAGTTGGGTCTTTTTTTTTTTTGTTCTACATGCCCATCATGGAGAAACTACCTGCAGTAAAGTAACCACAGTTTGTGCGACTGTGAGTAGAAGCAACACTATAGCAGCAACAACAGAAATAATACTCCAAGGACTATAAAAATAATCCTCTCTAAGCTTTTCCATCCACTCATTTATCCGATTTCTAACCTTTGCCACACACTTATTTATCGGATATTCGCAATGTTTATTCACCTTCTTAAAGATTTCGTCATATATAAACCAAAAGCCCGTACGAGCCACTGAGTCATTGAGACTGTTCACCATCTTAGAAACCGCATCATCGTCTCCAAGCTGGTTATCAATGATCTTGTAGCGTGACAGTAACTCAACATCCTTGGAGGAATCAATGAGGCAGTCCAAGAACTTCACATAATGCGAGACGTACCTGAACTCATCGCAATAACAATACTGCTCGTACGCGATGAGGTTCCGGAATAAAGACTCGGTCCTGTCTTCCACGGTTAGAGGCGCCATTTTCATGACTCCATCTTCAAACTTTATATCCAACAACTGGGCGAACTTGTTTCTTACGAAACACACATTAGCTTCACTGAGTCTGGTTGCGCTTTTGATGAACTGCAATCCGTCTTCACTCTCTTCACTCTCTTCACCCTCTTCATTCTCTTCACTCTCTTCACCCTCTTCACCCTCTTCATTCTCTTCACTCTCTTCACTCTCTTCACTCTCTTCACCCTCTTCATTCTCTTCACTCTCTTCACTCTCCCTTCCAACTAGCCGGTTCCGATTAAGATATGAAGGGACTAAGGTAAGTTATTGTAGAAACTTCCAACTAAGAAAAACATATATATTCATTATTAAAACTTTATTTCGTTTTCTTGCTCTCATGGCTGCTAATTAACTTTTTATCCATTCTTATTTTAAAAAATATAATATAATTTTATAACTATTTGATTTAATATTACAGAAAACTTAATCGTAATATTGCATATTATATAATTAAAATTACTGATTTATTTTATTTAAGTATGCAAAGTAAAAAAAAAAAAATGCGTACACTTTTTAGAATCATTTTAAACACATGAATGAAGGTAGTATTATTCACTGATAAATAATACCTTTAAATTTAGGAGGAATCCAAAAGTGACGGATCAAACCGAGTATATGCTTGATCTCGTTGCCAGCAACTTCTGTATTTAAGTTTATGGGACAGAGATTTTCGAAGAAATGCTTGAGTAATTTGGCTAACCTCGAGCGTTGTCCAGGAGCCTCAATCAAGTCAAAAAGCTCACATAAAACGAAGTAGGGGACTTGATTCTCGAACAGCAAAAGATCACGTTTCAAGCTCCTTATGATCCAGTCCATTTGAAAAATAGGATCATTTGTCTCTCTCAGCTTTGCCATGTCGGATTTTCGAACTAACTGAATGATGAAGCAGCCATCTAAGACAAGCATTTGAACGAACTCGGTTTTATCAAGGTTAATAGGCAGCTCGGCGTAGCATTTTCGTGCTTGTGATTCTACTCGTTCAATAGCAGCCACGAATTCAGCGGCACTCTGCATGTTTTTTCGCTTAAGAAGTAAGTCCAGATAAAGCACCTTGCGATCTTCCATAATCTGTAAATGATCTCCATGAACATGGCGATGGTAAGGGCCTATCGCCACAATCTCGGGTTCGTATGCCTTGGGATTCGCATTTGGTACTAAATGCCTGTTTACTCTGCAGATACTCATACTACTATAGTCTGACTGTGCGCTCGACAGCTGCTTGATCTTTTCATCTAAGGCTGTTACAGTTTGCTCTGTGCTGTAAGGATTCATATCTTTAGCTGCATGATCATCACAAATTCTATCAGTAAGAGGGGCTTTGTTTTAGCAATTTTGGATGGCGAAAACCAACTTATGCCACTTTGATGTAATAGTAATACTACTACTTTGCAGATTTGTTTTTTGTTTTTTCATTGTTATTGTCCATTTTATTGAACCAACACACCAGATACTTTGTTACTACCTCCGTCCCGCTTAAATAGGCCCTTTTCATTTTGATACATTAATTTCGGAGCTAGTATTTAGTAGCTAATTGTGGTTAATAATAAAATTGGCTATCGTAATTAACTTGCTTAAGTCTTAAATAAGTTAATTACAATTGCCAATTTCATTATTAACCACAATTAGCTACAAAATATTAGCTCTGAAATTAATGTATCAAAATGAAAATGACCTATTTAAGCGGGACGGAGGGAGTACAATTTAGCTACTCCACTTCATATTTCACTATCACTTGTATTAATCAATACATATTTTTATTTTTTATATATATAGTGCTTTAATTTAAATTTATAATTATTAATTAGAGTTTAATATCTCCGATCACAATGTATAATTATAAAAAAATCATTATTAAATTCTAAAAAATAATTTTATCTCCCAATTGAGTATAACCAATGTTACTTAATATAATTTAAAAATAAACTAAAGCACCTAAAAAATAATTAAAAATACTAAATAAAAGTGATAGTGAAATACAAAAGTATAATAGATATATATATATTTTTTTAAAAAAAAAAAACCGTTTTTACTGGTGTAAAACATTACCATTCACAAAAGGTGTTACAATACTATGTTATTAAATTGGAACAATATCAACTTATAACGCTAAGGTTTTTCCCTTTTTTTAATAATGTAATGAATTTTAAAATATACAAACCTAACACGTGAACTTGAAAATATTTTTCAAAAAATGTTGTGACAAAAACAACGATGTTTCACCAAATTATTAATAAAAAAACATAATTCATGCAATTGAGAACTAAAGAAACCGAGTGCTCCAATTCATAAACCATTCTTTGAAAAAGATTATCGATACGTAGACCCAAGCTTTACAAAAATCCCAAAATGTAGGATTGAGTTTAAGATTTTAGATTGTAAATGTATGAAGATAGGGAGGCCATGTCGCTCACATGGTCCATGTCAATTGCTTAGTTCTTTTATTAGGGATGTTAAGGGTCCATTTATCGATGACACATTACATTTTCAATATTTATTTTGGAAGATTAAGTTCTTCGATCTTTAAGTTTAAATTAATTAAACCCTTTAATTTTTAAAACTATTAGTTTATACTGAAAATTATTATAATGCTCTAATTAAGAGACTATATCAATGTGTGTTTGTAATATACTTTT
Organism: Plectranthus barbatus; assembly: GCA_026898455.1. NCBI lineage: Eukaryota > Viridiplantae > Streptophyta > Magnoliopsida > Lamiales > Lamiaceae > Plectranthus > Plectranthus barbatus. The sequence continues at coordinate 196,867 of JAPKLW010000046.1, forward strand.
TTAAAATATTAGTACTAAATAGAAAGTAATTTCAATTTTCGTAATATGTATAAAATAAGACTAAATTAATCTGAAAAATCATAGTCAAACATGTATTATACATGTGTGCAATGTACGGATATATTGGGTCATTGCTCATTTAGTGGGCCTTGACCAAATCAGCCCAATAGGGCTAAGACTATTTTACACAAAATTAACAATTAAGTGTGTGTGTGGCTGCGCCACTTTCAGAAGAAGAAAGCAGAGAGCTGCTCCTTCGTGAATAGAGAGAAAAAAAACAGAGAGAGTGAGAAAAAGAGCCGCCGAAGCTGCGACAAGAAAAAGGAAGAAGGAAGAGAGAAGAAGAGGTGTTGGATCTTCATCTTTACAACCTTGCTTCTTCAATTTAGTGATATCTTTCTCATAGCCTCTAATCTCTATTTTATTTGGTAAACCTAGATTGTGATCTAGAGGGTTTATTGTGAATCCATCAATTAGGTGATAAGATTTTATTGTTAGCCAAGATAGGTGATATTTTCTTGAGGTATTGTTGATGGTGAACCTTTAGTTTGGATTGCTAGGGAGAACATTGTGTACCCATTATTATTGTGATAGTGGAGATTTGTTGAGGTGATTTCTAGCCCGTGGTTTTTACCTTCATCTTGGAGGGTTTTTCACGTTAAAAATATCGGTGTCCTCTTTACTGCTTTGTGGATTATTTCCTTGCATTGGTGCTTTGGTTTTGCTTTAGTTGATTGGTTAATCTCATTTTGCACACAAGATATTGTTTGCTTTGGTTGTCTTGTTTATCTCCACATTGGTATTTATCCCCAACAGGATATAATACTAGTCTACTAATATTCTAAATACAGCCACGTTTTTTCTCCCTAAAGCCTCTTTAAAAAAATTAAAATATAATATTACAATTTTATCCTTCTACATCTCATTTAAATATTAATTAAATAAATTTAATCAACAAACAAAAATCACTTGCAAGCCCACGTTAGTGTTGTTATCCCACCACAGCCCCGAATCTCATCTCTCTCCCTCCCCTTGTTCTCAGACGACGAGGAAAGCCCCCCTCTCTTCTTTTCTTTCTTTTTTTTTTTTTTTTTTTTTTTTTTTTTTTTTTTTTTTTTTTTTTTTGGTTGATGCATCCCTTTCACCCTTCCTCCTCGTTCATTTGCTTGAGAGAGAGGATGAGCAACACCTACCATCCCTTACCAACAGGAGTACGAATAGTCCTTCTTCCTTTCCTCTTCACAGCACCACACCACCGTGTGCATAGCAGCAAAAATCACTAAATTATTCCTTAATTTTACAATTTTCTCCTCCTGTCTCATGATTCCGCATCACTAAGTGGTCTTCAAACAGCAAAGAATGAACATGCAGCTCTCTAAAATTAAGTTAATTTTGACGGAATATGATATGTGAATTCTTTGGATTATTTTTGGCGGAGACTTTTTTTAGAATTTATACATTTGAATCAAATTTTTCAATTAAGATTTAAAAATAAACTAGAAGGGTAAAAATGTAATTAAAATATTTTATTTTTCTATAAGGATGTAAAGAGTAAAAAAGTGGCTGCATTTAAAATCACCCATATTATAATTTTGTCATTTTTTCTCTAAAAAGCATTATATCCATAACAATAGTTAATTGTAAAGCCCGGCTAAGGCCCGATCGAGGCCCAATTTATAGTGGTCTTGGTTGTGTCGGGCCAAGATTTTTATAAAATAGCCTCTGGGGCACTTGGCTGGTGAGCCTAACTGGTTGTGGCTATGTCCATTTGACAACTATACAAATAATCTAAGAGTGTACATACTTCAATACTAAAAGTGGCAAACAAATCTTTTATCACTCTTTACTAGTATTAATTGTCTGTTAAAACTAGGGCCCTAAATGAACCAAACTATTCGTGAACTATTCAGATCTAGACTTGCTAAAAAGCTCGTTTATTAAATGGATCAAACTTAAACTTAATAGTTTTCGACTTGTGAGCTCGTGAGCAATCTCGTTAGCTAAAATTAGTTAGAAATATAAAATAATTAATTTTATAGAAATACTATTTTCATGATTTACAAGTAATAAGAATGATAAATAATCTAGTAATTAAAAAAAATTGAATTTGAACATGAATATGATATTAATTTTGGAATTAAAAACTTTTTCTTTTAAAATAAAAATGAATATTTTAAATATATTATAAATTTAGAAAGTTCGTTTAGGTTCGACTAAGGCTCGATTAAATTCGTGAACTTCAAAATATTTGATAAAAAAGCTCAAAGCTCGACTCGATACTAAACGAGTCAAACTTGAACACAATACTATTTAACTCGACTCGGTTCGATTACACCCCTTATCAAAACTCATCATTCTTTCCATCTCTAAAATGCAGTTTTATTCGGATAATATTTTTGAAAAAAATTGTATAAAAGTTCCAAGTCTTTGTTTTTTTCATAATTAAAAATCCGGAATATTTCTGGAATAACTAAGAAAATTCAATTTATAATAAGTTGATATTTTCTTTACTAAATCTTTACTCTTCCCAAGTGAACACTTCTCCACAATATTGTCACATATTTCTAATATTGAAAAGCAAAGAAATAAATTTATGTGAACTCTCTATCCCGATTAATATGATCTAAGTGCGCCTAAATATTGATTTGCATTTTGTTAGAGGCTATTTAGGCTATAATAGCTAGACTAGACCTCCACAAATGCGTATTACTGAGTAATGCATAATAACAACAATATATGAAGTTGTGAAACATATGGAATTACATACTGCTTTAAGAAATTGGAGTATCTGTCAGCAACTATAAAGGAATTAAGCATACTGTTCCAGGGTTCAAACTAAATTTGATGGAAAAATATGTTAAAAAATGACTTTACAAAAACAGTAAATCCCTTTACAGATTGAAGATCAAACTTGGCGGAATAATTTGAGGTCCAAGTTACAATGCTATTTGAGAAGTGCTCTTTCGATCATCCATATCACCGACATGATAGCTGTCACTATATCCTATCAATACTGCTTCTCCCTCTCCAGACTTATAACAACATCCGTAGTTCAGAGTGCCTTGTAAGTACAGGAGGATTTGTCTATATACGTCTATCCATTACATTACAATTCATTCTTATAACAGCAGTACATAGTTCAATAAGTTGCGTCTTTTTTTTTTTTTTTTTGTTCTACATGCCCATCATGGAAAAACTTCCTGCAGTATAGTAAACACAGTTTGTGTGACTGTGAGTAGAAGCAACACTAGAGCAGCAACAACAGAAATAATTCTCCAAGGACTATTAAAATAATCCCGCCAAAGCATTTCCATCCACTTATTAATCCGAAGTCTAAGCTTTGCCATCCACTTATTTATCGGAAGTTCGCAATGTTTATTCGCCTTCTTAAAGATTTTGGCATATGTAAACGAATAGCCCGGACCAGCCACTGAGTGATTGAGCCTGTTCACCATCTTAGCAACCGCATCAGCGTCTCCAAGCCAGTTCACAATTATCTTGTCGCGTACCAGTAACTCAACATCCTTGGAGGAATCAATGAGGCAGTCCAAGAACTTCACATAATGCGAGACGTACCTGGACTCATCGCAATAACAATACTGCTCGTACGCGATGAGGTTCCTGAATAAAGACTCGGTCCTGTCTTCCACGGTTAGAGGCGCCATTTTCATGACTCCATCTTCAAACTTTATATCCAACAACTGGGCGCCCTTGTTTCTTACGAAACGCACATTAGCTTCACTGAGTCTGGTTGCGCTTTTGATACAGAGTATACTCTCGGCACTGTCTACTTCATCTAGCCGGGTCCGATTAAGATATGAAGGGACTAAGGTAAGTTATTGTAGAAACTTCCAACTAAGAAAAACATATACATTCATTATTAAAACTTTATTTCTCGTTTTCTTGCTCTCTTGGCTGCAATATGGAGTAACTTTTTATCCATTCTTACTAGTTCTCTGCATGCGCAGAATGTATATAGATTTTTATTATAATTTTTTATAAAATTATATTAATTATAATTATTGTGAAATATTAAAATTATGATTGAGTTTAGCTCAAACTTTAATTTATTAATCAAATCAAAACTTGTACTTCAAATTACTCAACTCATCACAATAAGTTAACAATTTTATTGATTTTCTCTTATATACTAAACGCTTGTAATAAAATACCTTCTAACAACACAATTTAGACCACTAATTACTCAACTCATCACAATAAGTTTTTTTTTTATCTCTTTTTTATTGATTTATTATTAATTTTTAACCCTATTCATTGTAGTCCGAAAATGCACTATTATCAAAATTTCATCAATTCATTAAAATCACATTCTAATATTAAAACACATGTAATATAAGAATACTGTTGGGAAATCTGTCTAAGGTTTCCTCCCTCAGTAGCTTATTTGTATAGATTGTAGTTTTGGTGGATCAAATCCTAAGTCCTACCAGCGTCAGTTGTCTCTAGATAGCTCTAGATCTGGTCTTAAATGTAAAGTCTTGTTTAGGTCTTTGAGTTGTAAGTCGCAGCTGATCAAGACTCGTGCTGACACTGTTCACCAGCATGAGAAGCACTTATGACTGGCACTATTCACCAGTCGGGAAGGGTTTCATCAGCAGGCGGCTGACCAGCAGGCGGCTGACAAAGACTCATGCTGACACTGTTCACCAGCATGAGAAGCGCTTATGACTGGGTACTATTCACCAGTTGGGAAGGGTTTCATCAGCAGGCGGCTGACAAATCTTACCAGCAGAATACGTGTTCTTGCTTACACTATTCACCAGCGGTGATTTCACCAGTCATGGGAGATTCCAAGAAGAATTAACATCCAAACATTTGGTAGACTTAGATTATGCCAGGGCAAGTCACCAGCAGAGACTGCCAGCACAAGATCACCAGAATGATCTACCAGTCAGATGTTACCAGCAGAATTCCAGATTCTCTCTCCCAGCGCCGTAGAGACAAAAAGAAGATTCGCTGAGGAATCGACTGACAAAGTATGACTTTAAGGAAGGGGATACCTTAAAGTCTATTTATCACAAGACACCAGTCTTATTCCTCAGACTGACTAATAAAGCCGTTCTGACACAAAGAGATATGTGTCAGATAAAGCGGTCGAATGTATGGATCCTTTCCGGAAAAACATACCTACCACCGTCAGAAGGACATCCCAGGTCTGACACCTTTCCGGATGAGTCCAAACGGCTAGAAAGTTTGAATCAGATCTCGCGTTTATAAATACGTCGGAAGCGTCAACGTTCAAACTCTCCGAAAGACTGAAATTCTTACGCACGAACTAGCAAAAACGCTGTCGAAATATTTACAGAACTTTCGAGGCTTTCCATAAGCTTTCCGTGTGTTGATTTATCAAACACGAGACTTCAAGTTTTACACTTGTAAGTTAAAGATCTCATTAGGTGTTCTTTCTCTTCCGAGAGA